>VXBI01008138.1:1232458-1387486 GCA_013397375.1 Toxostoma redivivum | reverse complement strand
GGCAGGGGGTACCAGCGCACCGGCACCGGCACCACAGGCACCGGCCATCCCCAGCCAGCCAGCCCATGACGATAGGACACAGTCTGAGCCTGCACAAGGGGAGGTTTAGGTTGGACATTAGGAAGAATTTCCTCACTGAAAGGGTGATTAGATGTTGGAGTGGACTGCGCAGGGAGGTGGTGGAGTCACCGTCCCTAGGGTTGTTTAAGGATGTGACACTTAGTGCCATGGTCTAGCTGATGTGGTGTTGGACTCGATATCAGAGGTCTTTTCCAACCCAGTTGGTTCTGTGATCATCCATCCATCCATCCATCCATCCATCCATCCATCCATCCATCCATCCATCCATCCATCCATCCACCTATCTATCCACCCATCTTTCCATCCCTCCCACACACTATGGTGCTCAGTATGGACACACAACTCTCTGGTTCTCTCCACCTCAGGCCCAGTTCTAACCCCCTCCCTCCCTCCCATAGCAGCCCCACCAGTAATGAGCTCGGAGGCATGGTTCACTCCCACCCCAAGGTCAGTGTTGCAGCCGGAGGCCCTAGCGGTGGGGTGACATGCAGGGCTACCAGCTCAGCCCAGCCCGTGGCAGTGCCAGTGGCAGTGGGGCCAGTTACTCTTGCTGGTTCGGCCTGCTGCAGATGCTATCAAACCACATCGTGCAAAATCCTGCCCAGCAGCCTGTCATGGGGGCAGGGGTTTGTGTCTCCCTCTGAGGAAAGCCACCAGCTCCTGTGGTTGAGGCTGACCCTGCACCCTGTAACACACCCAGGCCAGTGCAGGTTCCCCTTCCCTAGTGTCCATCATCCCAATAGACCAAACAGTGCATGTAAGAAATGATGGTGGCAAAGCAGGATCCTGGATGTGGGAGGTATACTATGAGGTTGCTGGCAAAATCTAGCCCAAGTCTGGACATCTTTGCAGATGGAGGACATTGCATGACCAGGCAGGGAACCACTGAATGGATTTCAGCAGCAGCCATTGTGGCTGGTCCAGGTCAAGACGGGAGAGAAGGTTAAATTAATAAACAACTCGACCTGTACTTGCTCACTGAACTGATTTATGGAGCATTTCTCCTTTATGGTTGTTGGGTTAAGGCCAGGCAGTTTTCACTACAACTCTGTAATGTGTATCAGTTGTAACTGGAGAATAATCTGTCCAATCCCTGGAAAACAGAGGCAGACAAAGCTTAACATCAGGAGCTGGCCACCAACAGCACAGCAGCATGCACAAACCCCCTGGGCGGGAGCAATCTTTTCTCTCTTCTCTTTTCTTTCTTTTTTCTTTTCCTCTGTGATGACTCCCCATGATAAACGCTCATTAGGAAGACACAGTTTTTCTTTTCTTCTTTTCAAAGACAGTAACTGTATGGCATAAATTTCCCAAGAACGTCTGAACCTTTGCCATGCTCATCCCAGGCTCTGCCGCCACCACCAGCCTGGTCTGGCCCCTCCTTTGCTTCCTAAAGGCAAATAACAGAGATGAAAGGGGACTCAGCAGTCGCCTTTCCATTTAGGCGAGGTGCTTCAATGGAAGGCTGGTGGGCTGCAAACAGCAGGCAGCGATTTAGTAAAATAATTTCTAATCAAGTCATCTTTAATAAAACCGTTTCAAGTCTTTATGTGGGCACTGAAGCAGTAATATAAGTACTCACTATTGTCTTTCTTTTGTACTTCAGTTAAAAGTTACCTTCCCTCTACAATGCATAATCACCAGCCAGAGCAGCCAGCCAGCCTGGCCGATGTCCACGCCTTGGGTCTGGCAGCCCTTCTAACCCCACAGCTGAGGCACATGCAGTGCCATTCCCAGGCTGCCCAACCACAGGCAAAATGCTCTAACAATCCCATTGGCACAGCCCTGGCAGCACAGCCTCGTCAGCACTGGGGTCTTTGGCTGGAGACTCTGCCAGTACAGAGTGCAGAGCTTAGTGGCCCTCCATGGACACTTGGAGCTTTGTTCAGTGGCATGAACTGGAAACAGACACTCAAGGACAGGCAGAAGTGCTGGTGCAGTGGGAAAAGGAGGCTTGCTCTACCACCTGCAACCCATCCTGGGGCAGAGAGGCTTGAGGGTAACCTGAAGAACAAACATCTCTGCATTTAGATTGGGATGTTTTTCCCACATCCCACGTCGCTCTTTTCCCCCCGACTTTTCCCCATTTTTAGACTAAAGTGCTTCAGAGACAGTTAACTGCAAGTATTTTCTACCACCTTTGTGGGACCTACTTAATCAATGCCCAAATTGCCCTCATCCTTGCAACAGATACATTTCTGGGTACTTCATAAACACCAAGGAATTATTTCTGTCTGATTATGCCAGCAGCACTGCAAGGATCACTTCGAGCAGAGCAGTGCCAAAGGAGATGCAGACTGGGTTATTCAAGTGACAAAAACATCAGAGCTAGAGTAGTAATTGCATATTTCTAATTGCCATGTTTCTCATCCCTCTCCTATTGCTCTGCTGTGCCTACCTGAGCAAGACAGGCTGCTACTGAACACGACAGCCTGCTGCTCCTAGAAGACATTTATGCGTGGATTAATCACACTCACTGAGATACAGATGCTGTTACAAGAGCTGCACAGAAGCAGCTTGGCACCAGAGTGTGCGTGCCAAGAGCACAACCAGGCAAGGAGAGCTTGGAGGAGAGGGGCATGGTGCTGTCAAGTGTGATAAACCTGTTGATTTGCAGCCCGTTCCCATATGATGCAGTAGCTACCACAGCATGCAAAATAAACACAATTTTTGCTGCTGGGCTTTGTTTGTACAACTCACCTCTTTGACAGAGGTACTTGGGCTGGACTGAGATGTCCTGGGAGAGAAAGCACCCCTGTGCACCACAAAACCTTTCACCACTCCTTTGAAAAGCACTGAGTGCCCAGCACTGTTGGCTCTTTGGAAGGTGGCCACAGCTTTGGGAATTCTCACAAAATCATTGCATAGACAAAGTAAAATCTACTGCCCTTCCAGCACATTGTAATCATTGACTTGGGCTTCTCTCCCAACTTCTTCTGCCTTGGAGCCAAACTACTGCTCAAGTTTTTGATGCATATCCTGAGAATTATTTAGCAGCAGCAGCTCTTTTTCAAAAGCCAGTGATAGCAGTGCATTTTTGCCTAAAGAAAACATTGTTCTTTCTGGACAACTTTTCCTCCATTTTCCTTTAAGGAAGCACTGGGAGATCTCAGGACTGTATCTCTAAAATATTCATGTGATGGCTATTCATTATTCATGTAAATTCACAATGCTCAATTCAGCAGTACTGCCAGCCTCAGCCTGACAAGCAGACCCATTAAGAAACCCTCCCCACAGCAGCCCTGAAAGAACAACAAGACAATTTTGCTCTGTGCACAACTGCAGCTGCTTGAACCCCCTTCTTTCCAGCTGAACTCAGAAGCGGACTGGCACTGTAGGAAAAATAGGAGCTTGTTCCACAACCTTCCCATCTTTTGGTGAAGGTCTTGCTCCTCTTTAGAAAAAGCAGCACGCTGAGGAAACTCTGAAGCAGGGCTGCGTGCCAAGGCTGAGCCCTGAGAAGGCATCAACTCCGCTGGGGCCCTCGGGTGAGTTTTTTAGACTCCGCTTCTTCCACTAGCCCTATGAAGATAAAATCACCTCCTTGCCTGGCAGGGTGGGGGCAAGTTAATTAGAGAGAACTGCCTGTCTCTTTGAAGGCACAGAGCACTGGATGGGAAGCCGATGAGATTTCTGCAGCTCCCATTGTGTCAGCTCTGCTGGGAAGTCTCACCCGCGCTGCCCACTCCTGCCCCTCCACACGGCCCATGGTGGCAGCCCCAGGATGCAGCATTGAGCAGAGGATGCTGCCCCAACACCACCTCTGTGCCCCTTGACTGGCAGCATGCTATGAAGACCGATGTCCAGCACCAGCCCACCCAGCCAGCCCCCTCGAGGGTGCCGTGACACCCAAGGGAGGGCTCTGCTCCTTTGGACACCGGCTGCCCTTCTAATTATAGCAGCGGGTGCAGGAAGCGCCGGGGCGGCCTGTGCAGGAAGCGGGGTGTGCCGCTCTGGGTGACTGAAAAACAACCAGCAGAGGTGTGCCGACACCAGCACGGCCCCGCCGAGCAGCAGAGCTCAGGCCCCAGGGCTACTGCCGGGCTTCGGCACCCCGAGCAGCACTGGCATCACCCTGCGTGCCCCCAGGGCATCCAGGCTGCCAATGCACGGACCTCCCACAGTCTTCACATGGCTCGGCATCACCTGTGCTCCCAGCCCCGAGCCCCCGAGCCCTGCCAGGGCACGCCTGCTGCAGGATGGGGTGCTGCTCCCCTTCAGAGAGGCAGGAGGGCAGCAGGGGTGGCATTCAGCTTCCATTAAAGGCTGTTAAGGACTCTTCTCCCTGAGCAGGTCATGCTGCCCCCTGCCCTGCCAACTTGTCTCAGGCTGTCTGCACTCCTGGTGACTTGCTGCTGGCCAGACCTGGATGTCAGGTCTGGCGGGGCTGGGGGCCATAGCACCCTGCCTGCCACCACCGGTGGCCTGTGAGGCTCAGGAGCCACTCAGTCTTTCCACTTCATGGAAAAACCTGACAGTTCAGCATTTCCTTTGTCCCAGTTCGGAACAAAGAGTCAAAACTTTGACATGTTGCATATAGAGACTCTGAAATACTTTGTTTTGGAACATACTGAAATGCCAGTTTGCAGTGTTTCACTCTGACTGTGTCACTTCAGCTGCGGCGACACAAGAAGTACTATTGCTACCTGGGGGGAGAGAGCCTGACAAAATCAGTACATTCCCATGAACTATTTTGGTCTTGTCATATCAACTTTCCCCACCACTCTCCCCAAACAGAGATCTGCATCAGCTCCAATTCCAGCTACTGGGCACAAAACCTATCCCTAAAGTGGAGTTGCTCCCTGCAGGGTTTCACCCTTTCCCATCAGACCGACCCTGGCATCTCCCCACACTGCACGGGGCAGCCAGCATGGGCAGCTCCACAGTTCCCTCCAGCAGAGGTGTTGGACAGCTGCCTGCCTGTCTGCACCCCAGAGACACCATGCACCCCAGAACCTGTGGGCTCATGGTGGGGTGTGACCATGGGTTCCAGCACAGACTGGAGTGGGCAGGGCAGGAGAGGGATGGAGTGTGGCAGGGAGTGGGGTCTGCAGAGGGCCAAGTGCAGCACTCACTGTGCTGCCGGCTCTGGGCCACAGGGCAGAGATGGTATCTTATAGATTTTCCCACGCCTCACTTGGGATTTGCATACGTGCATGAAAGCAGGTGATGCTCGGCAGCTGCTGAGATATTGCATAAATAGAGAGCAGGCTGTTGCACTCCCCTCGGGCTACAGCACCATGCAGATAAGCCCCCAGCTTGCAAGTCCTACACATCACAGGTGCTGCTGGCCTTGAAGGCCAGGAGGGAGCCTCGTGCTCAGTGGAAAGCAGGCAGCACGCCCTGGCCCCACAGGGCAGGCTCTGCTCTCACTGTGCCTCAGTTTCTCCTCCGGGCAATGAAATACAGATATCCAACACCACAGGAACAGCCCCAAGCATGGAGCAGGTGCCCCAAACTTAACTGGGCTGCTCCCTGCTGCCAGACTTCACCCAAAAGCTGTGGCACAGCTCCTCAGCCCAGCACAGAACTCAGAGCATTTTGTGCGGGAATTGCTGTCACAGACCACCACAATTTGTAACATGCTCTTCAGCTGCTGAAGCATGTGGCAATCATCCGGGCCCAGAACTGAAGCAGTTGCCACATAGCAGGAAAGAGCTAGTCCTGAATTAACTGGGCCCATTAATGAAGCGAAGAAAGCTACAATGGTCTGGCACACCGACTGGTGAGCAAGCATGGTGAGCCGGATTCCATTCTCGAGCAGGGTTGTGACCACAAGACACCTCTGCTGCTGCACTTCCAAGTGGTACAGAGGCAGGTATTCTGCAGTGCTGCTGCTCCGTAGCCACCATCTGGAGCCACCATCAGTGGGTCTCTGAGATGCTGATAAGGAAACCTCTACCCCAAGAATGCAATGCAGAAATGGCACTGCTGCTGCCTTGGGACTGGGGAGGCCATGAGGAGGACAAAGGGGTCAGAGCTCCTCCTCACGTTACACACCACTGGCATTTGCAGACAAATATGCCTAAGGGCTGTTGGAGAGCCACAGGACACAGCAGCCTGTGCAAGCCATGCTGTGAAAACTTGAAGTCTGTGTTCCTGAACACAGATCACTTCAATTGGGATGGCAGAGCCCAGCATGACTCTGCAAACAGCTCTGTGGGCATCATTATCAGAAGTGTCTGTGTACCAGCACCAGATCCCCCAGCTCTAATCTCCCTCCAGAGGCAGCACTGCAGGAAAGTGTGTGGGCCTTGTTGCTTGCTCCATCCTACCTGGAGCAAACACCTACGTGCTGAGCCACCGGCCCTAGGCTCAGAACAGGTTCCTCTGCCCACAGCTGGAGGCAGGCAGGGTTTTGGCAAAGCAGCTCCCTCGTATGCAGAGATGGCTGTGCCCACACATCTCAGAGGAGCGGATGGGGCTGCTCTCGGCCTTGCAGCTCACAGGCACTGCTCAGGCAGATGGCAGCTGCTGAGCACGGGGCAGGTGTGGGTCTGTGGGTCTGAGGAGCTGTGGTTCAGCAGAACACCTTGAGGGAGGAGGCAGATCTTCAGGCACATGGAGTGCCACACCATGCGTGGGTGTCACCTCAAGCCATTGGATTTATTTTATGTGCACAGCAGCATCTTCTGTTTTTACCTTGAAAGACAAAGAGGACAAAAGAAAAGTACACTGAATGCTATGTGGAGATGAATCAGCTGTACAAACCAAAGTCTTTCTCTCCCTGCCATGCAGTGGGACGGTCCTGCAGGCCAGCAGAAGCTGT
Source organism: Toxostoma redivivum (assembly GCA_013397375.1). Classification (NCBI taxonomy): domain Eukaryota; kingdom Metazoa; phylum Chordata; class Aves; order Passeriformes; family Mimidae; genus Toxostoma; species Toxostoma redivivum. Next base: position 1,380,636 of record VXBI01008138.1, on the reverse strand, counting down.
CTGACACAGGCTGCAGCATAGCACACAGCCCCTCCTGCCCCCCACGCCGACAGCACCATGGGGGCTCCCAGTGGGTGCCTGGCACCCAGCCTGCATCAGGGCTGAGAGCTGAGATCTTCCCCAGAGCAGCTGCTGCTGGGCACTGCAGCCAGGGCAGACCTCAGCCCCTCACCTGCCCTCCTGTGAGGTCCCAGTGTGCTTTTGTTGAAGAGGCAGAGGGCTCGGTTCAGCACAGTGGTGAGCCCAAATGTGTATCCCAGTGAGTGCTGGGATTCATGTCGAGGGGCCTGGCTGGTTTGCCCCAGCCCTGGCTGTGCAACAGTTTGTGTGCACTGATGGGTGCACACCCAGCCCATGCATCTCTCCAGCTGGTCTTCTCATTGGAAAATGGGAGCATTTACACATTCACTTCTCAGGGCAAGCAAGAGCCTTCCTAACACTGCCAAACTGCTAGAGCTGCTGAAGACAGGAAATGAAGCACGTTATTTGACGTACACCTACCACAGGCCTCTGGAAACCAGGTGTCCCCTGGGAGAGCTGGACACTCTCAAGGGATTGTGCTGACCACACTGCCCTCCAGTGAGGGGGATTTTGGAAATACAAACAAATGGGCAAGTGCTTTTTAATAGTTTGATGCTGATCACTGTGATTACTTGCAATTCCCAAATAATCTGCTAGATGGCATGATGTAATAATAGTAATATTAATAATAACAATAGCAACAACAACAACAACGAAAACTACAGACTGGTTTAATTGATCCAAACTCTAGAAACTATTTGTCAAATAATTTAGGCAAGTGGTGTACACATTTTACTGCACAAGTATGTACTGCCCCCCTTTTGTCGAGCATTTATCCAAACCCTGATGAAGCACCATTATCTGCAACGCTGGAATTTCTGTTCTTTCTGGCAAGGATCTGACACATGACACAAGAAGCTATTGTAACAACACAGAGACCAACTTTCTCATTATGTCTGAGTGTACTCAGCAACCCCAACAAGAAATTACAAGACAGCTTCTTGCTCTTCGGCTGCTGCATATAAATAAAGAGCAAAGGATTACTCATACATAATAACTAGTATTTGCTGCAGGCCCTTCAGGTCTCGGAGCGGGACTACCCAAACCAAAGGAAAGATCATGTTGCAAGAGCGGGACGTGTCCATGGCACACCCTGGCCGGGCCGGCAGCTGAGGCTGGGGCTCTCCCGGCCGTGGGATCTCTCAGAGCGTGGGGTCCCGCAGTGGCCTCGGGATTTTTAGCAATTTAAGGGGATTTTGAGCAGACGGATCCCCCACGGTGCCCTCTCCATTCTGCCCGCCCGTGCTGACGAAAGCTGCAAGAGAGCACTGTGGCACCCGCCCTCCGCACATGGCCGTGGGCAGCGAGCCGTGGGGGACGGGGCGCACGGGGGTCCCCGCTCTCCCGCGCTGCGGCGGCACCGGCGAGTGTCCCCCGCTGGGGGCCGCGCTAGGCTGCGAGCGGGGAGGGGCAGGNGCGCGGGGCCTCCCCTCTCCGCGCCCGCGGAGCGCGGCGCCCGCCTATATCTACGGCCGCGGCGGCCCGGCGCCCGCAAGGATGTGAGGCGGGCGGGCAGCCCAGCCGCCGCCGCCGTGGCATGCCCCCCCGCGCCCGGAGCCGTCGGCGCGGCGCCTAGCCGCGGCTCCGCGGGGCCATGCTGCCCTGGAAGCGGAGCAAGGTGGAGCTGGCGGCGGGCGAGGCGCGGCGGCAGAGCAAGCCCAAGGGGTACGCGGTGAGCGTGCACTACTCGGCTCTCACCTCGCTGGCCCGCGCCTGCCCCGAGAGCGCCCTGCACCGCGTGGGCAGCATGTTCCGCTCCAAGCGGCGGAAATTTCGCGTCACCAGCGAAGACCCCACGTATACCGTGCTCTACCTGGGCAACGCCACTACCATCCAGTCTAAAGGTGAGGGCTGCACCGATCTGGCCGTCTGCAAGATTTGGAGCAAAAGCGAGGCGGGCCGGCAGGGCACCAAGATGAAGCTGACCATCAGCGCGCAGGGCATCCGCATGGCCCACGCCGAGGACAAGGGGCTGCGCCGGCCCGGCCACCTCTACCTGCTGCACCGGGTCACCTACTGCGTGGCCGACCCGCGCCTGCCCCGTGTCTTCGCTTGGATCTACCGCCACGAGCTGAAGCACAAGGCGGTGATGTTGCGCTGCCACGCCGTGCTGGTCTCCAAGCCCGAGAAGGCGAAGGCCATGGCCCTGCTGCTCTACCAGACTTCGGCCACGGCACTGGCCGAGTTCCGCCGGCTGAAGAAGCGGGACGACGCGCGGCACCAGCAGCAGCAGCTGGTGGGCGAGCAGAGCATCCCGCTGGTGCCGCTGCGCAAGCTGCTCAACGGGCAGTGCTGCTACAAGCCGCCGGTAGAGCGGAGCCGCAGCGCGCCCAAGCTGGGCTCCATCACAGAGGACCTACTGGGCGAGGAGCAGGAAGAGCGGGCCATGCACTGCGACTGCGAAGACATCCTGGAAGCGCTGGGCGAGCCCGAGGGCGAGCTGCTGCGCCCCAGCACCGGCCGCGGCGAGAGCCCAGAGCTGGGCCAGCTCCTCCGCGACCTGGGCGAGCTCAGCCTGGGCAACGACCTGCGCTCGCTGCGCGCCGACCTGCGCGTCCGCCGCCTGCTTTCCGGGGAAAGCACGGGCAGCGAGTCCTCCTTGGAGAGCGGCGGCACGGACGGGGCCGCCCCGCCCGGCAGCGACGCCGAGCAGCCGCCCCCCGGCGACCCCGAGACCGGCTGAGCGCCCATACGGGCGTGCGCGGTGCCGCCAGGGCGCACCGGGTTCCCTCCGGGCATGCACGGCCCCGCCGGGGCGCACCGAGTTCCTTCTGACCCCTCCGGGAGTTCACGGTCCCTGCCGGGAGTGCACGGCCCCAGCGGGGCGCACCGGGTTCCCTCCGGGAATGCACCGTCCCTTCCGGGCGTGAGCGGCGCCGCAGGGGCGCACCGGGTTCCCTCCGGGAATGCGCGGCCCCGCAGGGGCGCACCGGGTTCCTTCCGGCCTCTCCTGGAGTGCACCGTCCGTTCCGGGCGTGCACGGCCCCACCGGGGCTCACCGGACCCCTCTGCCCCGCCGAGGCTCCTCGGGGAATTCGCGGTCCCGCCGGTTTCCCGCGGTGCCTCCGCATCCCGCAGCATCCCGGGGAGCGCCCGCCCCTCCCGTGCCGGTGCCGGTGGCCGCCGAGCCGGACCCCAACTCGCCGTGGCCCGAGGAGGGGAGGCGGCCGCGGGCTGTTTACCTCCGGCTCAGCCCTTGAAGATCTGCCAAATTCCTGGAATAGCTTTCCCCGGGGAGGGCGGCGGGAGGGAGGTGTTGCGCCTTGTTTACAGTCAGAAATCTCACATCCGAGAGGCCCCCCCCGCCGTTTTCACCATTAAAGTCACTCCATCGTGCTGTCGTGTCCAAGAGGTTTGCACTGTTGTGAAGTTGGGGTTTTTTTTATTATTGTTTTTAAGTTAGACCTTTTTTTTTTGGGCCCCGGTCCTGTCCCCGGTCTCAATGCTCTAGATCTTTTGCTGTGCAAAAGAAGACTACTTTGTGGCTGTTCACCTGTACATAGGGAAATGTATGCAAATACATTTTGTTATTTTTAAGAACACCACCATTGCGATCTCCTCTGTTTGCACATATGTGAAAAAAATAAAGATGATGGTAACTTAAACTGAGGTCACTGTGGCAATTTGGCCTCTCTGTGGATTCCTGTAAGGAGCTCGTGGTAGGGGGAGAGATCCCTTGGAAAGTGTTATAGGTGCAGGAGAGCACTGCACAAAAAGGCTGTCTCAAGCATCAAGCATGATTCCCAAGCTCACTGGAAATGTTACACTACAGGGAAACACACTGGGCACTTAAGGACTCTTAAAAGGCACAGGGATGAGGTTTTCTCTCTGCAGCCTGTAATGATGGACAGGAAAGTGCACTCTGGCTGGATCCTAGTCTGGAGAAACCCCACTGTGGGGGCCCTGAGGTGAGATGCCCCTCGCCTGGGCACTGAGGATACTGCACAGCCTTAATGCTGTCTGCATCCAGGTGCTGCAGCTGGTCCCTCGCTCGCAGTGCCAGCCTGAGACAATTTTATAACCTCACCCAGGGTAAGCAGTGAAGTTGATTAGCCACGGGACTGCTGCGGTATTTTTAGCTGTAAATCTGTAAGTGGCAGGCTCCCAGGGCAGGAGAGATGTTCCGGTTTCATTTGGCCCCAAGTGGAGGTATCAATTAAGAGATAATTAATCTGGCATTTCTGATGTCTAAATGTTTTCCACTGTGCCTGTGCTGCAATTGGTGGAGTCGCAGGAATGTCAATGAAAAGCTCAACCAGCTGCTAGGGCCAGGCCACACTCCTTATGCAAGGAGCCTGCCTTGGAACTTGTAAATACCTAATTAAAACCCATTGCAAAATCTGCCATCGCACCAGCGAGACCATTGTCTCAGTATGAGTCAGTCAGAGGAGGAAGGCACCGTGGTGTGGCATTCATAGGAAGGGGCAATGGGGAGAGGGGGGAATCCCCTCAGAGCGGGCACCTTCTTGCCTTGAGATGGGCAGCAAGATGCAGCAGGTGATGGTGGCAACTGCTGGATTTGAGCACACTAAGGCCGGCACTGCAGAGACACACGTTGCTAAAGAAATAGTGTGTCTTTCTGCTTTTCCTCAGACAAAGCTCCCTTTGCCTTTTCCAGAGAGAGAAGGGGCACGAAGGGGGAATGAAACACCAGGAGAGCTTATCCCAAAGTGCTTTCCCCAAGCTGGGGCTTGCCAGACTGCCTGGCTGGCAGCAGAGAACCTTCAGTGCCCTGGGCTGGGATGAGTGCCCCCGGTCTAAGCCCAGAGCTCTTCTGTCACTGCTGCTCTCCCCCGGGGCAGAGGGAGCAGGCAGTGCTTGGAGCAGGGAGCAAGACCTGGGGAGCAGAGTGGACACGCCGGGGGAGTCGCAGGGGTTAATTAACTAACCCCGGGTGTTGAATGACCGGGTGGTGTTTGCTTTGCGTCCTCCTCCGCGTGTGCTTAAAGGTAGTTAATGGCCTGAGCTTAGTCAATGCCTTTCCCCTCTCCAGAAGAGCCATCATGTCTGCAACAGTGAGAAAAGGTTTTTATCGCATGCCAGAGTTAAAGCACAATTCCCTGAGCAGCAGCAGTAGCAGCAGCCAGGGCCTGAAGCGTTTCCCCTTGAAGCCATTAGCAGGGCTACTGTGCAGTTTCCTTAGAGGCCTGTGTAGATCATTAGCCATAGAGTCCAAATCCCTTTGTGCCCGGGATATTTTGGTACTAGAACCATAGAAAAAAATGTCATATGTACATCTGCAGTGCTGGTGTGAGGTTATTCACGTGTGTTTAGCTGCCCTGCCCTCCCCATAGCAGCATACCTGGGCCTGCAAATGAGAACAAGTGCATGTGAGGAGAAAAAGATAATTTTATTTTCCACACCACAAGTTTGAAGGAACATCTTCCTTGAAAAAGGAGAGGAGGAGTAAGTGAGACTTTCTCTCCAAAAGGTTTGAGTAAAAGGCTGAACTGCTGCTGTTTTTTTCCTTTTAAACAAGTAGCTGCTTGCTAAGCTGAAAAGCCTACTGCTGGCTGATGGGCTGGTGTGGGGAGGTGCAGCAGGGCTTTGGGAAAGGCCTGTTCCCATACATAGAGGACAAACTGTCCTATAGTCTCTGCTCGGTGACAGGGCTGATGCCAGCCCCGTGCCAGGGCTGCTGCCCACTGGCAGTGTCCCACGGAGCGTGGCACTGCCCCTGCTCGGGCTGTCAGCAGAGACACGTTCTCTGTCCATCAGGCTCCATCCTGATCAGGCTCCATCCATCAGCACTAACTCAGCCTTACAGCTGGGGATGGTGAATCAGCCCCTGACACAGCGGAGGCATGAGGGCTGTGCAAAGAGCAGCACAGGCTCTGAAACTGCTCCCCAAGGGCCAGCAGCCCCATCCCACCGCTGCTTTCTCAAGGACAGGCAGGCAAAGGGAAGGCAAAGGCAGCCTGATAGCTCTGCCAGTAGGTTTGAACTGTGGGGGAAGAAGTCAAATGCGGGAAAGGTGTTTGCAACATTTAATGTCAAGCATTGCTATCTGCCCCAGTGAAAATCATTGCCCTGTCCAGGCTCGGTGAGCCAGCCAAGGAGGTTTCCAGCACAGCAAGGTTGAATGCTGAGCTTCACACCTCTCTGACCTAGCAGGCAGTGTGTGATGAATTGTCCAGAAAATATCTATAACAAACAACACAACACTGGGAAAGGCAATGATCCTGCTCTGAGCCCGACACATGGAGCTGATGCTTTGGCAAGTCAGCTTAGGTGCTGCACCAGGTGACTGAGGTTCCCTGAGTGTGTTATGGCTAAATAGAGCATGATTATTCCAGGCAAGAATGATGGCTCCCAGAATATGAAGAGAATAAGGGGAAAAGAGCCCTTTTTGCTAATACTATTTATTGACTGTGTATTTGCTGGTGTGCTACAGATTTTCTCCCGCAAATGAGGCTGAGGGGGGACCACACAAATGTGGAAGTGTTGGCAGGATCCCATGTACAACTTCTTGTTTTTCTCTGCCCTTAGCATGCCCTTCTCCCATCTTTAGGTCTTCCTCATCCACAACAGGAAAAAATATCATGTGCAACCATAAAAATTAGCCAGTGGTCAAGTGAAATGAGCCAAGTCATGAAATGAGACTTCTAGCCCAGATTGTAGCACTGTTTTAGATTCAGAATTATTTGCAGTTTAGTTTGGAGATGTGCCTTGCATAGGGCACATCCAGTTTGCCTGAACAGGGGGGAATGATGTGGGAACTGCTGGCTGAGAGGTTGCTTTGGACTCCTGGATGTGAAATCTTGTTGAATGGCACCAGGTCAATGGTGAAAACCTCTTCCTTCTGGGGGGCTACAGGCAATACTCAGTATTAAGTACAACCCTGGGACAGTTCCAAGTCACCTTCAGCACACACACTGTGAATCTCAGAGAAGCAGGAAGGCGTCAGGATTTCCTCCTTGGCGGTGTGTTGGAGAAGAGCAGCTGACCTGTCCCACTGTTGTTAGTCATGCCCAAGGCATTACAATTGGCCCATTGCCCAATTCTTGGCAATCACACATTATTCAGTGGGGAAAAGATCCCCAATTTCCCTGTGGGGAAAGGTACAGGGCAGACAACCTACTGTCAAACTGTCCAAGGGATTGTGGGTGACAGCACTGCACAGCCCCTGGTTTTCTTGGGTGAGGGTGGGCATGATAATGAAGAAAACTGGTGTGCTGGAAGGAGGGTGCAGTGCCAGCCAGCTATGCCTCACCTCCTGCTTCTCCTGGAGCTGGGAAGAAAAAAACCCTGCATTTCCAAGGTCAGCAGCAGCCCCAGCTCCCGCAGAGCTCATGTGCTGTGGAGGCGTCTCCCCCTCCTCACCCCAGCCGCTGGTAGCAGCAGGGGCTGTTTTCCTCAGCAGCTGGAAGGAGATGATGTGAAAGGACAGGAATGTGAGGGCAGGCAGCCAGGGCAGCGCAGGGACAGCGTGGGGTCCCAGAGGCCAGGCCAGGTCGGTTCATCTGCGGGGCTCAAAGAGCCCCATGGAGGAACTGAACTGGCCTGGCCTCCAACGTTCTGCTTCTCTCCACATCTCCATCACCCACCCCAGACAAGGTGACATCTCCAGCTTGCTGCCTGGTGCCTTGTAGGGGCCTGAATCTTGGTTAATGCCTGGCAAGGTGCATGAGTTAGGGGGAGCAGAATTGTCTGCTGCTACAGCCCAGCAGGAAATCAAAGCTATGTATTCAGAAAACTTTGTCATTCCCCCTTGCCGGTGGGGGCTCTGCCTGGTAGGAGGGCTGAGTGCTATGAAAACACTCAGAGAAACAGTTATATAATGAAGGACAAGGTCCCAGTCCAGCCCTTGGCTCAACCAGGCAGTTCTGCAAGGAGCTGAGCTCCAGGCTGCAGCTGTCCAGCACCCTTGAAGATCCAGCCCTGGTCCGTGCTGCTGCTGAGGGGTGGAGGTGGGAGAAAGGCTGCAGAATGCTTTTTACCAAGCTGGGAAACGTTCTGCATGCTCAGACTTGGTAAGCCAGAGCACAGCTCCCATCTGTGGGCTTAAATCAAGCCCCTTTGATGGTAGGAACTGGGCAAGGTCTGGGACAGGATAGCCCAGGACTGATGAAGGTCAGGGTCTGCTAGTTGCAGGCATCTCAGCTTTCATGGCACTGCCCAGATGTCTTGGGTGGTACATCATGGTATACATCATCTGTCCCTATGCCCCAAAATAGGGGCATATGTCCTCAAACATATGTTCTCTGCTCTGTGGGAAGGACCCTGGAGAACTAGTCACAGTAAAGGGCTTTGCCCCCTCCCTTACTGTCCTGCTCCGAAATGGATGGCAGCTGGGCAGCCTGCCTCCTGCAGCTGGTCCTGCTGCCATCCCACAAAGAGGGGTGACATGCTTAGTGTCACATCTGGGTCTGGAAATCCCTGCTGCTCTGGCACAGGCAGACAAGGGGGACACAAGGAACAGGCTCTGGGATGGGATTCATCGCTCCTCCCGCAGCACCATGAAGTTGCACGCAGTCTGTTCGGATGCATGAACAAGCTGAACTGTGACATTAATTCCAGCTGACAGTGTTCCTGGAGGGAGCTGGCAAAGCAGCAGCACCAAAGCTGCTGCTGCTTCTGGGTCTTTGTGCAGAGCCAGGCTCTGCACCAGGCTGGCCTGGCCATGCCATGCCCCTTGAGTGGGCACCCCACACTGGGATTTGTGCTCACTGCAGCTCCATAGATCACAGTGGGAGGTACATCCTCAGCCCCAAGGGACAGGAGAGGCAGTGCCCAAATCCAGCTCCACCAAGCATCTGCCCAGCATTGCTCTGCCCTTTCCAGCCAGCACTGACTGCAGCTGGGCACTGCCTTTCCCAGTCCTGCACACTTCCCTCTGGCTCTCCCCTCATATTGTGGCTCTTTGCCCCCAAAGTGTTCTACCCTCAGCACCACTGTTCCTCACAAGCTCTTTTCCCATCCCATTTTCCTGCTGAGTAAGAACTGCCACTTGCTGCTGTTTCACAAATGCCATTGAGGATTGCCTGCACTGGAGCACAGTGCAGGCAGCCCAGAGTAGTAAGGGTTCCTCCTCCATTGGGCAGCGAACCGTTAATGGAATTAGGATGAAAAGTTGATATAAATAATTTGGTAGCTCCTGTTGGAAGATTGCAATTCAGCTTAATTATCATAATTACATTTTCAATCTCTCTGCTAATACTTACGCAACAATAGAGTCAAGTGTGAATGCAGCTGCCTGCATTTCCTACCAGTGACCTCTCATTCTTCTGCTTAAAACAAGTCCATGGGGACATTGAACCAGGCAGCAGGGACTGCAGGTAAGGATGTGGTATTTTCCCAGTACCTTGTTTTGGGCATTGGGAAGCCTCATTCCCCTCTGCCTGGCACAGGGATTTTAACTTCACCTCCAGGATCAGCAATATGATTGTCTGAAACTAGCCCACTTGGGTGCAAAAACATCATCTCTTCTGCTGGAAGTGGAGGCAAATAGTCTGGAAATATTTCTTTCTGAGCAGGGAGACCCACACTTTCTTTGCCCAGTCTGTGGTTGATGGCCCCCAGAAGCAGCTGCATCCATGTTCGTGGTGGCCCAGGAGATAAGACCAGAGCGAGTGGAGAGCCAGGCCTAGGCAGCTGCTGGTAGGAATGTTCATTTGCAGCAGCTAATCAAAGCTGAGTGTTAGTGATGACTTCTGAACATGGCCAAGACCTACCTTTGCTCACTGGGAAGAAATGGATGCTTCTTAGCAGCAGAGGCAGGTTCTGGGGTCTGTGACCTGCCCACTGCCTTCTCTGGGGGTCCCAGCAGAACCTGACCAAAGCGTGTCTTGCCAAGGTCCCAGCAGCAGCAAGCACTATGGCCAGGAGGCAAATGAGCAAGGGGAGGATGCAGCCACAGAGAGCTATGTGCTACCTCCATCGTGCACAGATGCCTGAAGAGCTCCCAGGGCCATGGGAAGTCCTTCCCCATCCCAGCATCTGCCTTCAGTTGAGATGCAGCACACAGCACACAGGTCTCTGCACTGCTCTGCCCTTGGCTCAGCAGCAGCAGCTCCACCCCATGTCCCAGTGTCCCCTCATGCATCCCCAATACCTCCACACATCCAGCTCTGATCAAAGCAGGACTGGGCAGGTGATTTCGGGCCCCCTCAGGACAGTCTGCCACTATCCTTGCAGGTGACACTGTCCTGCCACAGTGCTCCGGTAAGCTGTGGGTTGAGAACTGAGCTGCTTATCTTTAGTGCTGCTCTGATCTAATTTTACTTTCTTAAGCAATGTCCAGGCTTTAGAGAGTATCTTGTAATGCAAAGGCTCTGCATGGCAAGGAGGGGAGTCCCTGCACTAATTCAGCAGTTATCCCCCACACCAGTACAGCAGTTATCTCACACACCAATACAGCAGTTATCATGCTGTACATCAGTTTACATGCACCAGTACAGCAGTTATCCCACATGCACTGGAACAGCAGTTTTCCCCCACACCAGTACAGCAGTTATCTCACACACCAATACAGCAGTTATCATGCTGTACATCAGTTTACATGCACCAGTACAGCAGTTATCCCACATGCACTGGAACAGCAGTTTTCCCCCACACCAGTACAGCAGTTATTCCCCATGCATGACTTTGCTGCTAAAACCCTCTGGCTGCAGTGCTGGCTCAGCAGATTTCCAGCAGAGCATACAGCATGGTCCAGCTGTGCAGGAGACCTGAGGTCCACCAGGGTCTGCTGGAGTTGGTACTCACTGTAAGATCTGCCTTCTCTGTTTGGACTCCCAGCACAATCCCATTAAGACCTTTTGGTTACTGATGCTTTGAAGTAAGCTGAATCCCTGCCTCTTCACAGCTCTCACTGCTGTTACCAAAGAGAGAAACACCAAGGAAATCAGGCTGCCACCAGAGAGGCGGAGGAGCAAGGACCACTACAGGCAAAAGGTATTGCAAGGGCCTGTTGTGCAGCAATAGTAAGACTGAGAGTCCTTCTTGCACCTCTGGGCTGGCCTAGAGATGAGGTTTATTAGCCAGGCCATTGATGTTCATTATTTCTGCTCCCCAGTCTGGGCTTCCAGCACTTGGGATGGGACCTGAACTCAGGTGCACTCCATGGCCGTGCAGCCTCCCTGTGAAAGCAGTTTCATGTACACTTGCACTCACGCTGCCCCAAAGCACCTCTGTAAGTAAAGCTCTGCAGAAGGCTATTTCAGGAACCAACATGACTCTCCCTAATGTCAGGACCAATTAGTTATATCCTGCAAAGGAAAAAAAGTCTACTAAAACTAGCTCTGGTGGGACAATGACATTAAGATGTTCCAGGTGCTCATTGGGGTTCTCTAAGCAAATCAGGAGCTAAACATAGCCCTGGGAAAGTGGCAGGAGGGGGTGGCTGCTGTCCTCTGCACTGAGGTCTCCTAGGGCAGTCATCTCCTGCGTGGGCCATCCCTTCTCTTTGTACCCTGACCTTCCCTTGCTCTGCTGCTGAGCAGACTATAGCTCCTGAGAGCTGAGCTCAGTCTGAGCTCATCTTTGTGGGCTTGGTTCATGTTTTATCCCACTTGACCAGTCCATCAAATCTCAGTGTCATTTTCCAAGGAAATACCCATTTGAAGGAAAAAGAGGAAAAAATAATTATTCAAAATAGTGTGAGACAGAGAATTCGAGGCATTTCATATTCTCATTGTCCTCCCCCACAATGGTTTTATCCTTCTCTAAATAGATGCTGAGCTGAAGACATAACAACACCCTACTTCCCCCAAATAACTCAAGTGAAACAAATGCAGGAAGTTTGAAGGGGTTGGAGCAGAGCTGTGGCCAGACAGGAGCCTGGGCATCCCCATGGGTTCCCTGGGGCCATGAGGGCTTCACAGGACTGGCAGCTGAGCTGCAGTGAGCCAAAACCCAGGTGTTGCCCTCATGAAATAGGGGCTGCTACCCTTGCACTGCAAAAGAGCTGATATGGGAGTTCCTGGCCCTCAGTTCCCATGTCTGGTCCTACTGCTGTCCCCCTCCCTAGGAAAGCACCAGCTGAGCATCCCTGAAGCGTGGCAAAGGCAGCAGGAGGGACACAGTGGTGGGCTGGCCTGTCTGCCCCTGGCACAGTGCAGCCCACTGGGAACATCTGCCAGCCAGAACAGCCCTGGTGTCAGTGCCTGCCATGTGTGATGGGAAGGAAATCTGTGTCCCCTGGGTAGGTGCAGCTGAGCTGTGCCTGCTGTGCTGTGGGGAGCCCTGCTGCTCCCACCGTGCCATCACGGGGTGACAGGGACACCCCAGTCCTGAGCAGCTGCCACAGTAAGTCGTTTTGTATGGGGGCTTGATGTTCCCCTGTCACACCTGTGTGCTGTGGGGACAGCACTCCCTGCCCTCTTCCCAAAGCTGAGGTGACATTCTCTCTCCCAGGCAAGTGCCAAGCCTCACCAAGTACCTGGGGCTGTGCTGGGACCCCAGCAAGAGCTGTTTTATCAGGACCAGGGTTATCCTATGCCAGGGCAAAGCCACACTGAGACAGGCAGATGTGGTTTGTCCCGGGGAAAGAGGCAGCCTCCCTGCCAGCCTTGACCAGGTTCAGCTCTAGAGCAAGGCACAGATGTTCTATTGAAGTCACAGTACTTCAGCAACTTTTCACAATTGTCTTTAATGACAGAGCCATCAGTAAGGCACTCGGAGTGCAGTTAGACCTTCCCTCCCTGAGGAATACTGCTAACTGAAACCAAAGCATGAGGCAGGGAAATTGCTCGATGAAGTAGTTTGGTAATTGTGAAAAAGAAGAACTTGTTTTCTTTGTCTTGCAACAGCAAATTGCACAACATGACCTGCAGTGGCTTCAGCTCGGTAGGTTTCAGGAGGAGGTTGTGGGGGGATTTAAAATCCACACTGTGAGGAGGGAAATGATTCCGAGCCTGCTATGGACTGTGTGGTGTCTATAGGGAATGTGGCAGTGGGTGATTGAGGTGGCAGTGATTGTGTTTGGTTTCCTGTTCAGGTGCCCTGCCTGGGCATGGGGGAGCTCTCCTCTCCTGTTTGGGGGCCAGCTCTGAGAGGACCTGGCTCAGCCTCAGGGTTTGCTTGTGTTCCCAGGGTAAGGTGAGCTAACGGCCCTCAGATGCATTAAGCAAGAGGAGCTTTTATGAGCTCATTTTGCCGGGTTGTTTTAAGAACCATTATGGTGATGATGACTTTTAGCCTTGTAACATAGAAATACTCTTTGTCAAGGTGAAGAGATGCTCTGCAAGTCAATCCAAGGTGGGAGGAGAAGAAAAGTGACTAGGAGAGGTCAGTTAGGAATAATTACTTGTCCTGCTGTCATCCCTAGGTACCCCAGGCCCAGACATGAGCTGGATGTGCTAGGTGCAGGACAAAAAACATAGAAGATAAAAATAGGTATTGCTGAGAGGATCCAGCAACAGATATCAGAAAGAGCCCAGGTCAGGAGAGCAAGCCCAATCTGAGGTCTTTCTCCTTTCCCTCTTCTGATTCCATCCCTCCCCAGGTGCTGCTGTCTCATCCTGGCTTTGTCATTCAGATGCAAATGGGAATGCGCCATGAGGCAAAGGCCGCTGACACCTTACATTTAATTCAACTCACAGAAGTCTACTGGGTGCTAGGAGGAAAACAGAAAAAAATAATCCCAGAAAAATCCTCCATCTCTGTTTTGTCCCAGTTTTAAATGGTAAAATCTATGCTTTGTTCTCAGCTATTGTTGCAATATTGAACCACTTTCAGCCTCTCACCTTACTTGCTTACATGGGCTGCCTCCATGCAGAGCTGCTGAGTACAGCACGGAATGAGAGCCCTCGCTTGGCCTAGAAACCTGGAATGTGTGAACCTTGTTACAATGCACATGGGGAGCTGGGCTTTGAAGTGGACTGAAGCCAAAAGCCAGCGAGCCCCCAAAGGACGCTGTGTGGCTGTTCCAAGGAGCACACCTCCAGCTGAGAGACACACTGTACCTGACAGTCAATGCCTCCCAATAACAGCCCTGGCCTAGAAATAGCTCAGTGCTAGATGATGCTCTCGAGAGACTGATGAATGTTGCTGACTCTCTGCAGCATCCCAGCAGCTGGCTCCTGCCTGGTCTCACCTTCCCTTGGCTCACCAGGCCCTTCCTTGAGGGCCTGCAGCACCCTTCTCTGATGAGCACTGAGTTTTGCTCAGCTGGGATGGAGTGAAAAAACTTTGGTTCTGCAAACATTGCACATTAGCCTCCCCTGGGGCTCTGCCTGCCTGAGCAAATCCAGCATGCAGAGCTGCCAGGATAGTGTTTCCCTTTCTGTTTGGAGATGTGACCCTGGGAAGGCTGCACACTATCACTGGACTATGTGGGGCCTGGGATGCTGCAGCAATGAGACCTGAGACCACTTCAGCCCCATTCCCAGTCCTCTACATACCCTGGGACTGCTGCCACTCTGAGCTGGCTGTAGGATGCTGCCCCCCAAGTCATCCCAGATCCTCCTTCATCCAGTGGCAGGTGGCTCCTAGAGAAGCCCTAGCTTCAGCCAGGAGCAAGGTGGTTGGTGAGCCCTGCATATGGGACAGCAAAGGAACTGCAATCTGCCCAATCCTCCTGCCATGCAGCCAGATCCAGCTCTTGGCTGCTGTGCAGGATCTCTGTGCAAAGCTGAACTTCATTTCCCAAGTGGCCACTGTTTATCAATGAACAAAGAGAGCCCTTGCCCATGTGAGCAGTGCTCACCAGCAATTCTGCACAGCACAGCGACCTGCAGCTCTGAAGGGCTGAAGTCCAGAAAGCCATTCTCCTATCCATCCATCCATCCATCCATCCATCCATCCATCCATCCATCCATCCATCCTCTCTCTCTGCAGAGAAGGCAGGGATGCTTCTCATCTCAGCAGGTAATGTAGGGAGGATAATTCACTTATGAAACAATTTAGTATAATTCTGAGTTATTAATACTGTGCTTTCTAATTTTTTTAGGTTCTGTGTAATTGCTCCCCTGCTCTGACTCATGCTGTTCCAGGGGGTAAGAGCTGTGCACTGTTTTAGCACTGCCTGCAAGATGCATGAGCTCCTTAGCTCCTGCCTAGCCTGGCTGAGGGGATCCTCTCCCCTTCTTTCCACACCAGACCCTGACCTGCAGTGCAGCAGGGACAGCCTGATCCCTGTAACCTGCTCCAGCTCATGGCCTCGGGCTCCTGTAGCAGCACTGATTTCTCTGCAGCCACTCTACAGGGGAAGCAAAAAGCTCACTGGTATCTGTTTTATCTGTGTCCATCTTAAGCACAGGAGAAAGGTGTTGTTAGAGCTCAGCAGAAGAGTAATTTTTTTTCTTTTTACATTATTGAAATGAGAGTTATATTTGCAAAGCCGTATACTGTGTGTGATGCCCATCTGCTCTTTTTCATCCACAGTACCTTTCAAATAGTGTTCGAGATCAGCACCATGGGGCTCTGATTTGCACCCAGAGATCTCCAGAGACCCCAGGCCTTCCCCCTCCCTGGTTTGCTGTCTATTGCATTGCTGCCAGAGGCTGGGCAGACAAAGGCTGTGTGTGAGCAGCCTGGTTTCTGACCCAGACTCCAGCTCCATGACAGGGCTCCCAGCCTCAGCCCCCCATTCCAAGAGTTCATTGAGTGGCCACCATCCAAGCCTCTGTGCTCTCTCCACAGGAGAGAAGCAGTGACCCTGCCACCTTCCCTTTGGCTCCTGGATTCCATCACCCTGTCTGTGATGAACAATGACCTGCACCAGCCACCACGTGCAGAGCCAGCAGGATTGCAGGGCTGTGTGAGGAGGCATCTGACAGTGAGGCCAATGCCACCCTGCATTGCCACCCTCTGCCAGCCATCTCCTTGGCAGGGCCTGGAGGCAGGGGATGCTCTGCCTGGGGCTGGCAGGTGTGGCAGCTGGAGATGTTTTAGGTAGCTGTCCAGAGGGTCTGCTGGGCAGCCAGATTCCATGAGTTATTTATAAGCTACAGGAGGGAAGCGTGATAAATAATACATTGGCATTCTCACATTCTGCGTGCATGTGTCTACAGATAAATATTTCATTCTTGAGGAATACACATAGATGCCTGTTGATAAATAAAAATTGGAAAATGTTCTATTGGATGGTTTTAAATATGACTGTCCCCTTGCATCTGAAGAACATGGTGTACCTGGTGTACAGCACAAAGATGCTAATTTTCCTTAGCAGAGGCTGCTTAAAATGTATCATTGCAGCACACTGGGCATGGTGCCCAGTGTAGCGCACACACCTCAGAAACATACGGCCCTGATTTTTCCTTCCACACCATTATTTTAACATCACTTTTATAACAACACTATTCAAGCAGCTTTTCTAATTATACCTTGCACTGACTGGGCTCAGGACACAGCAGTTAGCCTTCTAAATATTAGCAGAGAAACCCAGAAGGCAGCACATTTGCTCTTGTGTCATTGGAATTTGCAGTGTGTTCAGGCATGACTGGTAATGCTAAGCTTGTTACTGCTGTTTAATTAGGCAGGTGGCTTCTCCCATTGGGAAAACATGGGATACTGAGTGGGATGTGAGAAAACCCATGGGTCCCACCAGCCCTGCCAGCAGCATGGAGCTGCAATGTGCTGCTTCCTACACCTCTTGGGGACCCAGGGCGCTCCTGGACTTGATGGCAGCTGGCAGGAGGTGCAGCCCTCTCCCCAGGGAGCACCTGCCCTCAGTGCTTGCTGCTTGGAAAGCTCCACAACCCACGACCCAGGACCAGCACTCACAGCACCAAAGGCAGGTGAAGGAGTTGTTTTTCCCCTAAATACAGTTTCTAGAGCAGGTCACTCCTGGCTGTCTCTGAATGCAGCGCTGGAAGCGGATTTAGCAGGGTCATTGTTCAACTTGGCTTTCACAGAGAAGGCCATGGGCTGCAGATGCCCTGGCAGAAGCCTCTGGCACAGCCTGGGCAAGCAGCACACACCAGCAAACAACTGAGTGCCAATTACACCGTGCCTGGCTGGTTCACCAGGAGACGCCTATGCAACATACTGACATATTTGGAATTTTTCCAGTGGCTGGATTTGGCTGCACTGACTTGTGATTTTTTATGAGTAAACCTGTTTTGTGCCCTGCTATCACAGCTGGGTGCTGTGCCATGCTGGCTCTGGTCCCAGCAGTGTGCAGGAAGCTCTCAGCACCCACTATAATGTGCTTTGTGCCACCACCCAAAGCAACAACGAGGGATTTCCCACCTGGAAATCCCAGGGACTGGGCCAGACTGCAGCAGCAGAGCTTGGCGGAGAGACTTTGATCATCAGCCAGGGCTTGTCCCCATCAGCGGTCCCAAGTAGGGATGCAGCACATCAAAGGGCAAGGAGGAATAGCTCCTGCTGAGCACAGCAAGGCTCTGTGCCACCAGAGACTGCCGCAGGCCCCTGGGAAAGGCACGGCTCAGGGAGCCACTGCCCCAGGGAAGGGAGGCTCAGAGGAGCTTCGAGGCAGATCCAGGCTCAGGAAGAAAAAACAGGGAAGATGGTCCAAAGAAGGAAACAGAGAAAGGAGGCAGTAGTGGGAAAGCCAGTCAGGAGGCTGGCAGTGTGCCTCCAAGAGTGTGGCTAGTGCTTTCTGGAGACATGAGACACCAAGTCACCTGGGTTTGTCTTTAGCAGGGTTTGTCACCCTTCTCTTCCTCATCCTCTGCTAGGCTCCATCACTTACAAAGGTATCCGTCCAGTTGGCAATGAAATTGTAGCCACGCTTCTTTCTCAGCATTTCCTGATGGGCATTTTATCCCAAGCTTCCCCAGGAAACTGTTCTGCCAGCCAGAGAAGTTAGAGCACATGAAACTCCATCGGGAGCAGGGAAGCCCTGCAGGGTGCAGGACTATTCCAGGAGGCACTGCAACGCAGGTTTTGGAAACTGGACTTGCAAGGGGACACACCTGACAGTGTACTGGGGGATGCACAAAGCACCCCAAACCTGCCAAGAACCTATGGATGTGGTGGTGCAGAACTGCACCTTGCAAAACATGACTCGGCAGGCAGTGGGGAGAAATGCTTTGATGTCGTGTCAGCCAGCTGGAATTACAGCCCTGTCCGCTCTTCTTTGAGGGAGATCTGCATCCCTGGGAAGAGGATTTCAGACAGGAGGGCACCACGTTGACACTAACAGGGACTGCACTGCCTGTTCACTCTGAGTATGGACTGCCATCCCTGCTCGTGCTGTACTTTTATCCCCTGGCACCTTCTCCCACTTGCCATGTGGCATCACTGCCAACTGCCAGGAGAGGTTCATTTTGCCCATCCTCCTCTTTGGCGAAGATTTTTTGTGTGGTAGCACCTTTTGCTTTTTCCCCACCAGGTATTTGCATGAAACATGCAGAGAGATCATTCTGTTACGCCTAGGAAGTCTGAAGCCACAGTACATGTAACTAATGGAGGAAGTGTGGGAATTTTATTTCTAGTCTGATCTAATCCCTATGCTGCAGGTCCCCCCTTCTTCCAGCTCCATTAGAAAATTCCCATGCTGAGCAATATGGCAAGAAATAGACTCAGAAGGAAGATACATTGCATCCAGGCCTCATCTCATCCTACTTTAATATTGGTTTATCACACTGAATAAACTGGACTAATTGTGCAGAAAATTGCTCCATCCACATCATGCCCATCACACATGAGGATTTTCTGCTCTGAGTAACTTGCTGCCACCAGTGGCCAGACCCACCTCTGGCAGCAGTTTCCTGGGAACACCAGGCAGTGTAAAGGTGCTGTGGGGGCCAGGGGCTTTACCCCTGGGACAGCAGGGCAGGACCTCACAGTGGGGCAGAGCAGGACACGGGGGGCAGTCCCATGTTGGTGCTCTCCTCTACTGCTGGTTTGGGGAGTGATGCCTT
This sequence comes from Toxostoma redivivum, assembly GCA_013397375.1. Classification (NCBI taxonomy): domain Eukaryota; kingdom Metazoa; phylum Chordata; class Aves; order Passeriformes; family Mimidae; genus Toxostoma; species Toxostoma redivivum. The sequence continues at coordinate 1,361,779 of VXBI01008138.1, read as the reverse complement.
CGCAGTGATGGGGCAGGGGCAAAACCACCAGCTCCTCAGGAATATGAGTCTCTTCTGACTGGTGTCTGCAGCAGGACAGGCTCTGACCAGTACCCAAGCCTGGGGCTTTGTTCCCCACAGGACACTGACCCCACATCCTGTTCCTGCTGGTCCTGGCAGGGGAGTGCTGGGATGGCAGGATCAAGCACAAACAGGTCACAAGGACAAGTGACTGAAATGTCCTACATAACAGCGTGTGGGAGAAAAGCCTCCACCCCAAGGACTCTTGTACTGCCTGTGACAACCAGAACGGGAATAAAAATAGTGCCTATTGTTGTGTGCAGGCGGCAGGCTGCAGCAGGGTTGTGTAATGGTACCAGCCAGCACAGGCTGCCTCTCCCAGAGATAGCAGGGAGAGCTATGTGGGTCAGCTGGGCACAGCTCCAAATGGGGCCAGGTGGCAGTGGCCCCTGGTGGGCAGGAGGGATGACCCAGCACTGCTGTAATGCCCAGCTGGGCTCCCCCAAGCTCCAATCTGGGGCTGCTGCCAGCAGCTGGCACAATTCTCTACGTTCCCCCACTTGCCCCTCCCTGGAGCAGACCAGGTCCTGCACATCTCCAGTAGCCATGCCAGCTCTCCTCTGGATGCTATCCACTTCCCCTGCCTCCTCCCAAGCCAAAGATCCCAAAGCCAGCCAAGAGCAGCCTCACCACTGCCCAGTGGAGGAGACACTCCCCATTGTGTTCTGCGCCACACAAGGGATAGATTTCCCCCTAATTCTGGTCTGCAAAACTGTGAGATTAAGAAGGGGAAGAGCTTCCCAGCAGCCAGCATGGCATCAGCAGGAACCAGGCTGTCTGGACTTGCAGCTGTGCCAGGGCTGCCATGCTCCTGTCCTCACTCTGTGCACCGTCAGATTTTGCAGCTGATGAGCTGCTGTGCTTGGCAAATTGGCTCACAAAGTGCTTTCCTATACCATGGTCCTGTCAAGTGTTTTAGCAAACCCATGATTTTGCTTTTTTATGGATTAAACATAGGCCTGTTGACACCAGCAGGAGCAGGTCTCTGGCCAGAGGTGTGGGTGCAGGGTAAATGGGTCAAGGAAGCAATTTTCACAGACACCAGCCAGAGCTCAGAGCTGCCTGCTCACTAGAGATCATGCCCAGCACTCAGAAATCACTTGCAGAGGTGGCTCAGCACAGGCAAGTGCCAGCAGCTAAGATATTAGTGCGTTTTGATGTACCACTATGTCTTAATCTGAGCAGAAACCCCTGGCTGTCAGTGGGTTTGGGTGGGAGTCAGACAGGGTCCAGGCAAGGGTGCAAAGCAGGTCGGTGTGAATGTCTGATCCACCTGACCTGCACTAGGCACTCAGGAGGGATGAACACACACATCTGCAAGGCAAGAGTGGGTGGTCTCCCCCAGTCCCTGCAACCTGACACCCCATCTGACCCTCTGCTCCCCTTAGCGGCAGCAGAAAGCAAAGGGCACAAGTGATAAAGGCAGAGACACCAGACATTCAGCCCAGCAGTAACCCCCAACTCATCGCTTCATGGCAGCCCTGGGCACAACTTTTCTTATGAAGTGCCAGAGCAAGATGTTCTCTTCTTGCTGTAAATCTTCACTGTACTCACCAGCACTTTAAGTTTGTCCTTACGAAATCCTTGTGTGGCTCTCTCCCTCCATCTGGGAAGCATGCAAATACCTTTAGAGTTGATAAGTCCTTTCTATGTCAACTTTCAGGTTTATTTATACAGCAAAATATCGCTTCATTATAATGCAAATGGAGGAATCCCTGGGAAGCAATCAAAGCAAGCAGGGAGGTTTGTTTGCACCATTTCATGTCAGACAAGCTGAATCAGGTGGCAGGAGCTACAAATGCCACCTATAAGTGCCACCATGCTTTTGCCATGCTTGGAAAAAGGGAGCAAAATGGAGCTCCTCTCCATGCTGGCTCTGGTAGATAACCTTCCTTCCCATGGCTCCTGGCCTTTGCCTGATCTGCCAGGGCCACCAGAACAGATGCCCATCAGGAGCAATACTTCCCACAGCAAACACCAGTGTACTGTCCAGCCAGCTCAGCATCTGCTGGGCTCTGTTCAACCCTGCCCCCAGCAGCCACCCAGCCCATTGCCCAACACCTAATCCTGCCCATAGCCCCACCCTCGGTCCTGTCTTCTCATCCTGCTCCTGTGTCTCTATGGCCACTGAAAAAGCAGAGCCCTCTGAGCAGGTCACTGGTGCCCAGGATGGCAAGGGGCCGAGGGCTGTTGGAGCCCTGCCTGTGCAGGGCAGCAGAGTGGGCAGCAAGAAGGAGGACAGCAGGTGCAGCAGTGCCAGTGAAAGACCTGGAATAGGAGGTCATGGTGCATGCCAAGCAGTCACCACAAACAGCAGATCACTACCTGTCCCCAGGGGAAGAGATGGGGGACCATGGCCACCACTCCCCAGTGTGGGAGTGCCCAGCTCCTCTCTGGACACTCCCAAGAGTGTGTGGGGCATGGGGACATCATCCCCTCCTCAAAGGCACTGCAGCCACGGGGACACCCTGTGGGGCCAGGGGTGGCAGCTGGGGTTGGTACAGCAGGTTGGCCAGTAAAGCAGGTTGCTAGTTCCAGCTGAGAAAGCAGGATGGTGTCCTGGGAGGCAGGGCTGTGCCTCCAGGCACCCACAGAACACTGAGGAAAGAGGACCTTTGCCCACCCTCTTTGTGAGCAGAGAGACAGGGCAGGATCCATGAGAGACTGCTGGATGTTCACCAGCTGCAGACCTTGCGTGCTGTAGAGGGCTGGATATTTGCAGCTCAAGAGGAAAGCCTCTGGCATGGCTTAATTCAGCTGAAGCAACTGTGCTTAGATAGAGTCACTAGGTGCAAATGGCTCAAAATAAGGGCATTTAGTTAGATTAATATTTCTAGATCAGTTGGAGATCTGCTTGATAACACTGGCAGCCTAAATGGGTTTGCACTATGTCTTATATGGGGAGCAGAGAGCTCAGTGTCTGGTGGCAGTGCTCCTGCCCAGCTCTCAAGGGGTGCCCTGTTCACATCCCCAAACAAAATGGGCTGATTTTCCCCAGGATCCAACTGTCCCTGATAGGGTGTCCACATAGGAAAGGCTCCTACCTAGGCAGCACCAAATGTTTAGCTGAAAAGGGTCTTGGGACACATGTGTTCCTTCCCTAAAGGGGTGCACTCCCTGCAAATCCCTGGCACGAGCTTGACCTACTCCAAGTGCCTCCCCATAGGAAGATGCCGACATTGCAGAAATAATCAGCCTATTTTTAAAGGTTAGGAATGCTCCTAGCAAATCCTTCCCTGAGTTTCCTTCCCCCCAGCTTTTTCTCACCCTCTGCCTCTCCCTTGAGATAGCAATCAATGATACCGCAGGTTTAATTAATGTGTTTGAATTCCAGCACAGGGATGTGATTTCTCCTCTGTGTTTTTGCCAGGAGTGGTCTTATCCTGCCAAACAGGCAGGTAATCTGGGCAGGCAAGACTGGCTTCATACCTGCAGCTCTAACAGGGTTGTGCCTTTGGGATTTGTGGTAGTGCTGGCAAGGGAGCAGAGCCCCAGTGCTTGCACCAGACATCTGGCTGTTGCTAGAAAAGCTGTGAGCTGAGGCAGAGTAATGCCAGGACCTACACAGGGAGGGGAGGAAGAGAAGGCACTCCCTGACACAAGAGCAGCCAGGCTGGATTTCTGCCCAAAAGGATGCCCTGGTGCAGGGAGGATGGCAGCCAGGATACTGCCATGGTCAAGGGACATAGGACCCCGTGCATTTGACTAGATAATCCTTCCTTTAAAGCAAGAGCAGCATCAGCACTGGCTTGCAAACCTCAAGCCCTGGCAGTGACTTCTCCCCACAGCAAGGAGAGACAAGCTATTCCCACAGGACCCCAGCCCATCACTGCTGCAGCCCATCACTGCTGCAGCCCCTCAGCCCCCACTGCCAGTCTCTGCCATGATGCAGCACTGGCATCAGCGTGGGGACACCCAAGAGTGCTGAGAACAGCTGGCACATTGCTGCTGTCCAGGGCTGCTTTGGGACCCTTCTGGTTTTGTCTGAGATACTCAGACAATTTAAAATTAGATTTAGCCTTGGTGCTAAAAAAGAAGTGCTAATACCATTCAGCTGGGGGCTAAAGATGGGGCCACATCTATTAATAACACTGTCATTTTCACCCTCTGGAGTGGGATTTCAAGCCAGCCTTCTCCAGCACCACTGAAGCCTCCCTATTGCTCAAGAGCCACCTTTAGCCAGGACTCTGTTTCATGCAGGATGACAAGAATGCTCCGTGCAGGTGCTTGCTTCTCATTACAGGGGTGCTTCTTCTCCTGGGGTGTTTAGTTAGTGCTGATCAGCAGAGATATGCCGTTAGAGCTAAGGCAATCTCTGCTGGTCAGCGTGGTCTGGAAGGTGGTCAGGCAGCCCTGGGAGCAAGGCAGCAGTGAAGGCAGGAGGAATGGGGAGCTCAGGGCATGGGCTGCACTCAGCAGGCACAGGTTGGTCCAGGAGTAACAGGGGCTTCAGGACCCTTGGGGCATCAGTGTCAAGCTAGGAAGGCAATCTGTGCCTGCCACAGCCGGGAAAGGGGAGAAGGCCTGGACAATTCACAGTGTCATGGGTTCCCTGTTCTCATGCAATGCGTGCTGCAGATGGGGAAGGGAAAGCTCAGACCTGCTCCCCCCCACCTCCCAGTGGCACCTGCCCTGTCTCAGGTGGAGCAGAGAGACATTGGATAAGAGGAGGTGATGATCCTGTTTTTCCCAGTCCTTCCTGCATTCTCATGTTATTGTACTTCTGAGAGCCCCAGAAAAATGCCTTCTACAGTCCATGTGAGGGTTAAGTCCATTAATTAGCTATTAAACTAGTTTTGAGTTAAAAGCTTCCCAGAAAGGTGCTGACTGCACGCAAAGCAGGAGTTACCCAGTTCACATTTAGCTGAGCAGCAGAACCTGTGGGCAAAACACCCCTTGCAGTGAAACAAAAAAGCCACGGGTGGATAACATACCCTGAGAGCAGAGCTTTGCCTCTTCCCAGGCATAAATCACCCATGAGTGGGCTGTGATGCTCTCTGCTGTGTGAAGCTCCCTGCAAACACTCTCTGCTCTGCAGGCAGCCTGAGTGGTGCCTCTGGGATGAGCAGGCTGCACCCTGACTTGTTTATTTTACTGTCAACATCCCCAGGTCCCTGGACTACCACAGCCTCATGAAGCAGGGCATCGGCTATCCACCAGGCTGCCTCCATGCTGAGCCAAGGATAATTTTGCTTGCTCTGCCTCAAAGCATGTCCCATGAACGTGATAAACACCTTGTGTCTCCATAATTACACGTCTTCCCCACAGACTCTCCAATGCTGCAATGCCCACAAAACCCCCAGTAAACTGTCCTCAGATGCTTCCTGCCCCCCAAACATTCTGGTTGGGGGCCTGCTGGTGCCCTGGCAGTCTGTGCATGGTGAGCAAGTGCTGAGCATCTGCTGCAGCCCTGCCAGGTACAGAGACCCTCAGAGTGCCTGCTCCTGCAGCTTCTGGGGCCCCAAAATAAGGCATGCCAGCAGCCATGCCTGGAAGGGGAGGAGATGACCAGGCAGGCACTCATGGCTGCACAGCCCCTAGGTTCCTTAGGAAACCAGTAAAACAGCAGCCCTACTGCTGCCTGAACAGGTGAAAGCAGGGATGGGGTTTGCTGGAGGAGACAAAGAGCAGTGCCAGAGACAGTCACTTGGTCCCACAAGGAAAAGACAGTCCTGCTGTGGCAGCAAAGCTGTGCTCTGCAGGCTTGCAGTGGCCAGGCTCGGTTCCTGTGGATGCAGCCAGGGAATGGCTATCCTGCACTATAACCCCTGCCTGAAAGGAAGGGCTGGCTGCTCCTCCCAAAAGCAGTCAGAGCCATAAATGTTGGGTTGTGCCAACAGCTCAGCTCCTCATTTACCCATCCCTGGTGCTGCTGGTGGCTGTGCTGGAAGCACTGAGCACAGCATGTGCTGTCCACCAGCCAGCTTCACATTTCTGATGAGCAAAGCGCAGGAGGGATGGCATGTTCCTCCATGCCACGTGTGCCTGGGCTGCTGGGAGCCATCAGCCTGACTGGGAGACTGCAGTTGGGGCTGCAGGGTGTCCAGGAGAATTTGTTAGTTGCTTGCTGTCAAATGCTGTAGTTTCTATGAAACTTGAGACAGAGACCTGCTCATTTTCAGGCACTCCTGCCTGGGCAGTGATGCACACCAACCTGGCTGCTGCTCGAGCAGTGAGCCCAGCCCTGCTCTATCTGTTTCCTGTTGCCTACTGAGCTATTTCCCGAGCAGCAGGGATGCTGCATTGGCCAGGGGCAGGGCCAGAGCTATTGATAGCAGACAGACACATGGATGCTGGAGGCTGTGCAGTCTCTGGGCTGGGTCCCTAGGCGCATCGGGCCAATGTGAACCTTCAGGAGCATCCTTGGCCCTTGCTCCTAGTGGTGCCTGCTCTTCCTCGGGACCTTCACATACCCCAAAGGCAAGCAGGTGGGCAGCATCATCCAGCCCCTTGCTCTCCAGCCATCACAGAGTAGCTCTGGCTTGCTCCAGCCTCCCCATTCAGTCTGACAGGGGGGCAGCAGAGCCATGCCACTGAGAACAAATCCCATTAAACACTCCACAGTGCTGAGCTGCAGCTCCAAGCTCTGAGCCTCCCAAAGGACATAAGGCTGCTTAGGACACCCTAAGCTCTTCATGCAGATGACTACTTGAGGCCATCAAAGAGGTCTTAAAAGCTTAAGGCAGGTAAATGTTTAAACTACGCTAAGCCCTCAGTGTCACAGCCGGGCCAGAGGGAAGTCCCCAGCTAAAAGCCATCTCTGCATAGTCACCCTCTGCCACAGTACATCAGCACTCAAGGGCCATCAAGCCCTCACTTCCTCAGCTGCATTGCTCCCCCAAGTCTGTCCTTCTGTCCCTGCCATCCTCCCGCACCACATCCTCACAGCAAAGGCTCAGGCTGCCATGTCTCTCCCCCCACATTTATTTTCTGTCTAGATGGTGGTAGTTTTGATATGCAGCCCTCCAAATCCCAGCTGTGCCTTCTGCTGCCTCTCATCAGGAGATTAATAGAATAAATGCTTTTTCGCAGGCAGTTACACTTAATTCAAGCTCTACTTCTGAAAAGCCTGAATGAAATTGCATGGAGTATAGCTGGTGCCCCAGGAGTGTTTTCATAAATAAATCTGGAGGTTTCAGTGGGATCTTTAATACACACTAAATAGGAGTCTGTCACAAACTTGTCGTCTTGCAAAGACAGAGCAGAATATCTTTTATCCACAACAGCAGATCAATGCACACAGATTTTCCTCAAGTGGTTTCTTGGTGTTGCTAATGACTTGTTCCTTCTGGTCGCAAAGAACTGTCTTTGCACTAACGGGATACCACAAATTACTTCACTTGCTTCCAAGATGCTGAAGCTGCCCTTAAGCTTAATACTGCAAGTTATTGCAGGTATCTGCACTTCTTCCCTCTGAGGTGCCATGAGAAAAGCCTTGCTGCTCGTCTCTCCCAGGTCTCGTGTTCCTACATGTTCACTGTCAGTGTGGGAACAGACTCAGCTTTTCAGTTTGGCTGTGCATTTGCCCTGGAGAGGACCCTGGATGGGGAATGCTCACCAGCTGAGCTTCCAACCTACACCTGCAGCCATTTCCCCTCCCTAGGCTCTGTTAACTCAGGAAGTGCCATCAATGTAGCATTTCCAAACATACTCCCACAGAGCAGGAACATTGTTCCCCTTATCAGAGCTGCCTGCCTTGAAGCAGGACTTACTTTCAAACTACCTCTTCGTTTTTAGGAATGTTTATTGTGCCTTATTAATCACTGGACTTGATGGTCCTAGAGGTCTTTTCCAACCTAAATTATTTTATTCCTACATAATCAACCTTCAGTTTGCTGTTTTATTGTGCTGGGATACACATCACCTACAGCACACAGGCATTGTAAAATCAAAGCAAATCAATGTTTTATTTTAACACAAGAAACATCACCTCCAGACAAAAGGTTCCACACCTGCACACATCCTTTTCAGCATCCTCCCCAGCCCAAGCCACTTTCCCACCTTGTCATCCTATCTAGTGCACAGCACTGCTGTTCCTCCTGTGGCCAGGCAGGTCCCAGTTTAAAATGACCTATAAATGACATCTTGTGATCTTCCCAGCTTTGCAGGGAGATGACATAAGACCAGTTGTGACCAGTGCTACCACTAAGCACCATTCCCTCTGAAGTTCAGCCAGGAAAGCGCCTGGCAGTCGCAGCCCCAGCGCTGCACTCTGCGAGGAAGGGACGGATGGATGGATAGCATGTGATGGATCACCACTTTTAGCCCTGTGACAGGCATGGGAATCCTACTGTTGGGTCTTTCATAGGTTTTATCTCAATGCAGAGCCATAAAGAAATTGGAAAATGCAGCCAACCACTTTGATGTGGATCAACACAGAGTTCCCAGCGTTCAGGCAGTCACCTCAGACTCCCCAGGTCATCAGAGCATGTTTTCTTCTCCCAGCTAAGGGCAGAGACCTCTGAGAAAACCCTGCTCCAGCCCCAGGAACCTGGCATGTGTGATAATATATTTGGAGGGAGGGGAGAATTTCCATATGAAAGAAGGAATTGACTTGAGAAGAAATAGGGAGACTGCAGCATGACACTAACATGAAAAGCACATTCATGAATATAGACTGGGTAGGAGAGCCCAGAAACATTCCACATTTCCACACTTGCAAATGCAGATTTATTTTGCATGCAGGATAAATGCTAAAGGGGCTCCAGGTCCTTCCAGCAGAAGCCTATAGCAGCATGCTTGGGATGCTCCTGTGCTGCTGCACCAAGCTCAGACCCTGCGGATGGGGACATGCCTGCAGGTCTCATCCTAAAAAGCATTGCTTGTCACAAATCACATCGTTGGGAAAGGAATGAGGGATCTTCAACACACTGCTTTCAACATCACCTATTCCTCCTCTTCCCTTCTGTAAAACTCTGCTCCCTAACTCACAGTCACAAGTCTAGGAGACCCCAGACCCCCAGCACAGCAAATACTGGGATATACAGTTCATTAAGACTGAGGTTGTCTTTCTGTTGAAGGATTCTCACATGTATTTCACAGTTTCTTTAAAAAAAAAAATCCAAACCCAGTCCAGCAAATTGAATTTTACTATGGTGCTAATTTTCATACAATTTCTAAACCGAAAAAGGCAATTTATTAAGATGCTATAACCACACCATTACATCATGAGACAGGAAAACAGAGAGAGAAGTTATTAAAAAAGAAAAAAAGTTAGGCTTACTCAGCTCTTAATGTAGCCCAAGTGATCACTCAGGCATCCTTGGAATGAGAATTTTGAATTAAGGGTGATGATAGCCTTAAATAATAACCTCCATACTGTCTACAAGGCTTTTATTTTATTAACTCCAGCATCTCAAGCAGGATGACAAATTCACTCACTAATGGTCGAATAGCACTTTTTCTTATAGCTTGTATTTTATTCCTTTTTTGCAGATACCATCTCTGCAATCCAGTCTGTGCCAGTGCTGACAGCACTTGCAAGAAGCTTTTCTATTCAAGTGACTTTTAATGACTGAGCAGCTTTGCTGCTGGGGAAGTTTTGGTCCCTGGGATGAAAATAAATGGACATGCCTTTATTTCTCACTACTCTGTGCTTTGCCAGTTCTTTTTTTGCACAGAAATATCACCCGAGTCCCCAGGACATGAAGGAGCACACTCACAACCCCAGCCCTCCAGTCTCTGCTGCCTGGTTCAGCTTCACTTCCCTTCTCTAGGTTCAGACACCTTCATATTTTTTAGAAATATCATGATTCCTTGAACCATCATTTATATCCCACACCTGGTCTGACACTAAGTTTGTGTCAGGGTTGCTGCAAGAGTGACAAGGACCCTTGCCACTGCTGTGGGAATGCAGTAACTCAAACAAAGCCTTGCCTAAATACCATGTCTTGTCTATCGACAAGGCAGGCAACAGCAAATAACTTTTTTGATTTATACTCAGGACACAGGTACAATAAACAACTCAGTAAATAACATGAAATGCCAGCTGGGAAGGGCTGAGGCTCTCAGGGAATTTTCCTCTTCAGAAAAGCTGATTATTCAACAATCTGACATTTAAAGTGTCCTCAATTTTTTAATTTAGGACTCATAACTGGAAAATGGAAAACGCAATAGTGGCTATCACCTCTGTAGTGACCAAGGGGAAAATCCAAGTTCTGATTCCCCTAGCCCCTTCCCCTGCCTGGTATTTTTCCATGGCCTGGTTGCCCTTTGGACACAACCCAAGTTGCTTCCTGTGGTGGTCTCTGAAATTCATTTAAATCAGGAAATTACTCTGCCTGTTTTTCTCCACAGACTACATGTGTCCAGGCTGACAAATCACAGCAGGATGGAAGTCAACCATGATTTAACCCTTCATATCCACAGCCAGACCCTTCTAAAGGCCGCCTTTCCTCTCATTTCAGTGTTCCAAGCCCAGAGCTTCTGGAAAGGCTCCTTGGGGAGGACGAGGGACTTTTCCAAGTCTGGAGCACTCCTTGCACAAATGCCTCTGCAATGACCAGGCAGAGGTGGCACCTGAGCTCTTGCTGTGAGCACTGGCAGGTGTGGAGGCCAGGCCTGCTTAAAAAGATCACTTTTGCTTTTTTAAAGGACTTTCCCAATCCCCATGTGGGAAACAGATCACACCCATGGTGAGGCATATAGACAGGCATAGATTTGAGGTTGACTGTAGCCTTTAAATTCATATTGGGAATTATTTGGAGAGAGCCAGGTCCTCATGCAGTGATGACTCATTTGGCAAAATCGTGTTTATGGAAAACCTCCTGACCTGGAAGCATTATTTCAAGCAGGGTAAATAGATGGTGCCCACTGTGATCACCAGCAAACTGCCCGGGCTGGTGCATCCTGCCTGGCACAGCTTTCTGCAGAGAACCAGGGTCAGGAGGAGGGAACTTAGAGAGATGGGCTGCACCAAGGATAAGCCAGCTAAGGTTCCCAGATCCTCCAGCTCAAACAGCCAAGCAGAGCCTGCTGCTAGAAGACAAGAAGTTGGAAAAGATGATTAATAGAGGGTTAGGAACAAAGTTGACTTGATTTCTTTTGAAATGGAGAGCAGCTCCTCAGACAGCAGCTGGCATGAGCCTGTGCAGCTTCCAGTGGGAAGGGAGATAAACGCCTGCCTGGACACAGTCCAACCCAGTATGAAAGGAGACACATTAAGGAAGCAAACAAACCCATTGCTTTCAGTCTCAAGGTGCTGAGATGGGCTTGTGAAACTCCAGCTTGGGCAGGGCCACCCCAGAGCATGCTGCCCTCTGCCATTACACCTGGAGGCAGTGCCAGGCAACGTGGCAGGGTCACAGCCACCTTTACACTCATCCCTGTGGGAGAAGAGCAAGGCCAGCAAGAGACAAACCCTTCCATCAAAGACAGCTGGACCAGGAGATGTGGGGAGCTGGTTTACAGCCCCTGGAAAAAGTTCCAGAAGTTGGCCAGAATGGCGATCAGAGCTGTTTCAAAGTCTACATTACACTAACCCTATAAATCAAACAGGAAGATGCAGCAAACTCATCACAGTAAGATTAAATGGATTTCTTACTGGTGTTACGCCAATGCTATGGAGCTTTGCTTCATCTCACTCATTTCCAGGGACCTTAACTAAAAGCTTTTTCCTTGCACTGTTTGTGATGTGGGTAAACAAAGCACCAACTCCTGGCCAGAGTGACAGGGAAAGCAACACTGCACATCTGTGCTGCACAGCACCTTCTGCTAAATGGGGAATAGACTGAATGAGTACTCCAAACCCATGTGAGAGTGGGGCTCCAGTCCACCTCACCCAGTAGGAGTAAAAAAGACGTGCTGACCTCCACTGAATTGCTCCAGCTTGCAGCTGTGGCAGGTAGTCCAGCCAAACGACATAAATGAAGGGAATTATTCTTTTAATTAGAAATAAGCCCCATCTCTTGAGTAGCCTGCAACACCTAAATGGCTGTTTGTAAAGAAAATATTTTATTTCCAGGGAGATGGCTCACTTATGACAGCTGTAAAGCCCATTAATGAGAGGATAAGGGTTCTAGAGCTATTATAAAATCCACTGGCTCGTTTCTTGCTTTAGTGTTCTTACAATTAAATTTTCACACAGGATCATTTGTTTAGCAGACATTAATGCAGCAAAGGTGAGATAACTGCATCCAGCATTCACTTACTCCTAAAACACAGTCACATGCTCCTGAAGACCTGTCTGCATGGCTCCTCTGCCAGGATGGGGCCAGCACAAAGCCTCTTCCCACCACAGGCACTGGTGCACGTAGTCCCAGTGCTGCTTGCTGGTCCCTTAGCAGTTCCCTGGGTCACACCAGGCAGCCCGTCTCCATCCAGGGCCCCTCACAGGTGCCTGCTGGGACAGTCCTGCAGAGTCCCAGCATCATCTTTTGGGCTTTGCTCCTCATCTACACAGTGCTCAGAGTATCCTGCAAAACCATCCAGCCTACAAAGACAGGTTCCTTCTTTGCAGCTCCTTTCTTGCATGGGGCAGCCTGAACAATGTTATGACAGCAAGTGAGGATGGGAAGAATGGGGCAGCTACCCATCCTAATGCTAATCCCTCTTCACAGGGACAATAAAAAAATACATCCATTCCCACAGGAACATCACTCAGCTTTGCACATTGAACAGAGAGTCTATTAAACCAGACAGCTTCTCCTGAAGCTGGTTCTGTATAGTTTAATTAAACTCTACAGACAGCTTCACACACACAGCTTCAACAGGAAGGCAGAAAAACCCCACTGCAAAAGCTCCAGCAAAGTCACACCAGGGCAGAGATATGGCCCCCAGTGCGTAGGAGATATTCAGGGCAGGGGGACTGCTGGCAGTGCCAGTCCTGGGCACCTTCTGTCACCAGTGCCCCTGTGATGCTGAGCTGTGAGTGCAGCCTGTGCTGCTGCTGCCTGCACTGAATTGCAGTGCACTGTCTCCATTTATTTGATTTGTATCGCCTGAAGGAAAATGCTTTTGCTGTCTTCATGCACTCTAAGCATTTGGCTTCAAAATAAAAGCTCTGGGGACCTGTCATCACATGCTTTCCTTCCCGTAAAGAAAAGGCAAGATCCAGTCTTTTTGAGCTGAATTGCAGAAAAGTGCTCAATCCCACCACTGTTGCTCAGGGATGACCTTGCTAAGGTTATTTTTGAAAGCTGCTGCCTCCTCCTGCTGCAGTCTGACATTGGAACTGCCACATCCTGCCTTCCTGCTTTACCTGGACAACTTCAACAGCCTTTGAAGGAGTTTGAAAAGTAGCAGCATGGCTCAGGTTCTTCCCCCCTGAACAAATGCTCTCAGAACTTGATCCTACATACCCACATACATGAGTGCCCCCTGCTCTTCCATGACCATCACACAGTGCCCATGTGCATGGCACAGCCCTGGGCCGCTGTGGATGGGAACAGGTCATGTCTGCTGGCTTGGCTCATTCCCCTCTGCATCTGGTGAGCTCTGGCAGGATTTCCTCCTCTCCAGACATGCAGAGGCCACGGGGGAGGCATGTGATGGTGTGTGCTCAGTGCTGCTCCTCCTGCCCCATACACACATGTATAACCCAGACCTCAGCTCCCAGGGACAGTGGCATGGATGTTAATGGCATGAGTGAGTCCAAAATGAAAGCCTAGATCAGAGCTGCCGGGAAAGAACTTCTCTGCTCTTAAGGAGAGGAAATCCAGTTCCCTGATTTCTCCCAGTGCAGGTACTATTTTCTTTCACACCTCAGACATGTCTGTGTAGTGCACTTCCGGTGGTCCATTACACAGACACACACTGACCATGGGAGATGTCACTGCTGGCAGGGACACCAGCCAGCTGCAGTGTGCTCTGGGCTCCACTTTCTTCCAGACACCTTCACACAGCTACCTGGCACCTCTACAGCTTCCCAGGCACCCACCCACAGGAGCACAGCTTCCCTGCCACCCTACCACCAGCCACAGAGCTCATTCCTTACTCTAAGGGGAAGAAAAATAAATATTTTAATTATTTAATTTGACTCCAGTCCCTCAGATTAAGACATTCACTACAGCATGATGAAAAATCCAAAGCATTGTTTTGCTCTAAAATATTTTGCTTGCTCCAACAACTCTTACTGCAGTAGCAGATCTCACTCCTCCTGTCTCTCACTTTATCTTTGCCTCTCCTCCCTCCCCCTCCTGTTTTTCCCATCTGTGTTTGGAGCAGAGGAAGCGGAGATGAAACACAGGCTGCTGACTCTTCCTGCAGGCTCTGGATTGCCCAAACCAATCGACTTCGCTCAGTCTCTGCCTTTCCCTGCCCACTTCTGACAAGCTCTGCAAAGATCACAATGCATTTACTCTGCTCCCAGTGCAGTGAAGAAGATAAAGCATGAGTGCTCAGTGTATTGGCACAGAAATTACAAAGCAAGGCTCTGCAAATGCAGTGGTCAGAGCATTCAGAAAGCTCTGACCTGACCCAGCACAGGGCCCTGGTTAAACGATTTGCTGAGAGCTGCCAAGAGGCTGTGCAAGCATCAAGCAATATGCTGCCGGCTGCACAAATACCTGCTTAATCCCTTTGTTAGGTTTACACACACACACAATGCCTCTGGAGGAATAAAAAATGGGTCTTGAAAGCTCCTACCGATTCTGCAGTGAGCTGTGGCAGTAAGGATGTGGAGGGAGGTGACCCCACCAGCTCACGGTTCATTCAGCAGCAGCTCGTGGGAGCTGCTCACCAGAGAGTGGAGCCATCTCTGGCAGCTCCCTGCCCTACTTCTCTTTCAGAAATACATAATTGTGACATTGTGTTACATAATTTATCATGTTACATCGAGATTGGGGCTGTCCTTGTGCAGTTTATTCTTCTGGGTATTTGAGCTTCCAGGGAGGAGAGACAAGAAGTGCTATCCCACAAGCAGCCACTACTTTAGAAAAAGCTTTTAGAGTTTGGAACAGTCTGAGACACCCTATCCTTGAGCACACAATCAAAAGCAGTTGCACAAGGAGAGCTTGGTCTGACCTGTGAGATGGCTTCTGCCTGTACCATGTATGTGCACAGCTTCCTGGCACACTGCTCTAACTACAGGGTGTAGGAAAGGACCCCAGTACATCAGCAGAGCTCTCCCCAGACAGCCTGTTCCTTCTCCAGTACTTCCTTATGTGCTGACCAAACGTCCAGGAAGAGGGCAGCTGTGAGTGGGTGAAATCCTCCCCACCACTGCCAACCCCTGCAAGGTGGCCTGTAGGGCCAAGCAAGCCAGCGTCTGCTGCACAAGCACCCTCCCAGAGCAGGGTTACACACTCACAGCCACAGGCAGGCTAAACTGGCCACAACACATCTGTGCAGAGCAACAGGAACTGTGGTGCAAGGGCTCATTTTCCAGAAGGTGCTAATGCAACCAGAGACTCCAGGTGCCCCCATGGCAGCTCCACATCTCCCACAGGATAAACTGCTCATGTGCTGTGTTTCCACCTTCTCCTCTCACCAGGAGGATGGGGTTCAGCCTATCCCAGGACAGGCACTGTCTGGAGCCCTGTCTTTGCACTCCCAGTGCAGCCTGAGCTGCAGGTCCCTGTCCTTGGCATGTGGGATTTCACTGGTGCCCAACACTCCACCCTGACAGCTCCTCTCTCATCCCACCAGCAGCAGGATGGGCAGCTCCAGCCTTCAGCCTCCCCCATGCCAGAGTGGCAGGTGTGTGTCACCTGCTGGGGTGATGAGTTCTGCAGGCACAGCAGCAATTCCTGCACCAACCCACCCAGCTGTTTAACCTGGAAATGAGTCTATTAGCCCCAGGAAATATGACACTGCCCCATCCCTGGAGCCTCAAGCCTTCACCCAAGGAGAGCATGTCCAGGACCATCAGGAAGAGGATACTGACCATGCCTGGGCCAGAACAGAGGTGCTGTGGACAGTCACAGCTCATTATACTTCTCCCAATGTCACAGTGGTGGCCCTGTGTATGCCCACCATTGGCGAGCCCCAGAACAGCCTTATAACCACTATTCCAAACCTTTTCACTAGACAGGGATACTCAACAAGGCATCACCAGGCACTGATGGCAGACTGATGAAGACAGTCCTTGCTGTTCCCAGAGGAAACTTCCTTGTCCCATTATTGTTTTTAAGTGATTGCCACAAGGTTTTGCTGAGTTGAAGCCAGTTCAGTGCAGGAGCCAATGCAGTGTGGTACCCTGGAGCTATGGGAAGGACGATTGCAAACCCAGCAACAGGCAGAGCATGGGGCCTCAGAAGAGTCACAGGGCAAGAAATATCCCAATACCACCAATCCTCCCAATAGTTAAACAGCCAAAGCACTCAGGTACACAGTTAAGCACCTTATTGTCAAGGGAGAGAGAGGTTTGGAAAACAGAGCTGTTATTCTTTTCTGGAGAAGACTACAGCTTGTCTTGCCTGACAAGGTTGATGCCCTGCAATCCAGTTTTCTCAAGGGCTTTTAATGCCAGCTGACATGAGTTAAAAACACTGCATACAAACAGATGCTCTGACCAAGTCTGAAGGGCAAGAGAGAATTAGAGATGCCATTTGGCTATTACAAGCAGCTCCAAGGGGATCAGCTCTTGGTGTTGCATAATTTAATACTTTAACCAATTAACTAAATGACTAGAAAAGTCTTTCCTGGTAAGACAAGCAGATGACACAAGCTGATGGTGCCGTAAACAGCAAGGAGCACATGCTGTTAGTGCCAGTGATCTGAGTCATCCAGGGAACAGCCCCAAAGACACCTTGAAACTGTGAGCACAGGGTAGGCTGGGACCTGAGGGCACAAGTGCTGAGAAGGATGAGAGACTCAGTACAGGGAAGCAATGGCTAAGGACGTGACCTAGGGACCACAGCCGATGGAAACAACCAGGCTGCCCTGCAACAATGAAGCCATTGACAAATCACTGCTCTGTGCTAGACAAAACACCCAGAGAAAAATAAAAGAAAGGTTAGAAAAAAAATCTCTAGAGGTCCCTGGTCCCACCTTTTGCTCCTATCAAGGCTGTTGTAAACACTGGATCAAGACATTCGAGTTTTAGAGATCTCCAAAAACAGAGACATTGCCCAGCACCCTCTCCCCCAGTGACCTGGCCCAAGCCCACACCAAGCTCCTGGCACAAAAAAATGGGGGAGAGCTGCCTGACCAACAAAACAAGGCTTCAAAGTGAAGGGTATGAAGGATAAGACAATCTAGGCGTAGTTGGTGTACACAGACACGTCAGAGGAAGAAATGAACCCTCCATCACTGCTTGAAGATACCAAACAGTGCCTCATGGCTAAAATGTAACACCTAACAAAAGTCACTTGAACAGCATTAGCAGTTTTTCCACAGTGAGATAGATCAGACAAACTTATAGCAAGCTGGAGGAACCAACTGTTGCTGCAGGTCTCAAGCATAAGGAAAAGCCACCCCTTCACCATAAGCAGAGGGGTATTTATACCTGTCTTCATCCACCTAAATAGTCTAAATACCTGCAACCACCTAAACAGCCTTACCAGAAACACCTGGTGCATGAAGCCAGTGGATGGTCAATAACAAAAGCCAGTGAGAGCAAAGTTCAGCTGTGAGGAGCCCCTGTCCCAGCTAAATCAGCCTTCCATCATACCTCTGTTAAGCCTTTTTGTGCTGCTCATACCTACAGTCACCTGTCATTGCATCTTGCCAGGGTGTGGGTGCAGGGCAGGGGCTGGGGAGCAGCACCCTGTGCTCTGGGATGTTGTCTTTCCCGTGGCCATCTTCCTATTTCCTTCCCCTTCTTGTGACTGAGTCAGTCCCTGTGCAAGCGCAGAGTGGTGACAGCAAACCAGGCACACGAGCTCTCACATGGGGCCTGCATCCTTGTGGAAATGTCCTGGGGCTGGGATGGGTGGTGACCCTTTCTGGAGTGTGGGGCAGAAATCTGGGAAACAAGTGATGCTGGACACACAGCTCAGGGGCTACCAAACAATTTGGTCCCCACTCTTTGGATGTGCAGCCCTTGGGTTGCAGCAGGCTCTGCTTCTGCATGCAGCTCTACTCAGAACATGGAAAGAGGCATCTGGGATATAGAGTATCCATGTATTTGTTGGGGTGAGGGTGGCCAGGCAGGGCAGGTGCAAGGGGCTGGAGCAGGTTCATGGCCCAGGGGTGCTTCCATTTAGCCCAGCTGGAGACCTCATCATTCCCAGACACCTAAAACAGCTGCCACCCAGCTCTCGGGTGATCCACAGGCAGAACTATGTCCCAGCCACACAGTGACCTTCTTCAAAGAGTATACAATTAAAAAGCAAGTTTGTAATTTGATAATTTGTACAGAAGAAATTAATTGCTAGCTGTGCCTTGCTGGCCTGCTGTGATGACTGGGGCTCATGCTGGCTCGGGAGCCCTTGGGAAGGGTAATTACTGGGGAGGGATCCTCAGGATTGCAGCACAGTAATGGGAGATGCTGCTCACCTGACCACCTCAGCCTTGGCCATGCACAGCACTGCAGTGTTAGAGATATTTGGGATACAGAGTCTGTTTTCTGCAGCAGGGGCAGGACCCTTCCTAGATGCCAAATGTGGCAGAGTCCCCTACTCTGCCACAGCCCCTGTAGGCAACCACTAACCTGCTCCAGCTGTGCTTCTTTTGGGGAAAAAGGGGAGCTGTACACACCTTCAAAAGCAGATTTCTTTGTATTTTCTTATTACTATTGGAACTAAACCTGTTTTCTGTGTTAAATCCCAGCAGCAGAGCCAATGTGCTGCCAGGAAGGGGTGCATGGAGGGACCGCATCCCTGCACAGCAGTGAGGAGCCACTCACCTCGTGGGGCTGCTCCTTTGGAGCATTGCCTCACAAGGTGCCCACATTTCCACTTCCAAGGGAGACCCCTCCCTGTGCTTAGGGTGTTGCTTCCTGTGCTGTAAATCATGTGTGGTGGTAGCACAAAAGGCTTATCTGCCCCTCCTGGGATGAAAGGCAGCCACTGCACCCACCCTACTGGAACCTGCCTAACCACCCACCTCCACCTCTGCTCTGCCTTGGTGCAATGGCTGGAGAGCCCAAGGGGAGCAGCACTTGCTGGTCCACACCCACACAGAGCAGGACAGCACCACAGCCCACTGCAGCAGTTAATGGGCTGGAAATCTGGAAATCTTTGTCCCAAAATAGGGTGTGCAAACAAACACCCCAGAGCAGAGGCCAAGAACTGTCCCAGCACGTGTCAGCTAACCCCCAAAACTGTGGCCAGAACAAAATACAGGTTTGTGCATCTCAGGGTAAAGGTAGTTGCAAAAATAAATACAAGAATAAAAGGCATAAGTCTGTGACAAGCTGCATGAACATCACGAGACTGTTGAAGGAAGTGGTGAGCACAAGGAGAAATCTCTGCCCAGACTAGAAAGGCAGAGGGTGACAAATCATGTAGGCAGCAACCCAGAAACGGAGAGGTATTTGATAAATATTTCTGTTCAGCATTTGGGAGGCAAAAGCCAAACAATACAGCACTTTATAAAGTAAAATATAATCACAATAAAACACTTTCCATCCTACGAGGGCTTCAGGAAGATGTTAAACAATAGCTACCGGGGTTAGATTTTTACATCGGCAGGTCTGACACATCGGTGAGCGTCAAAAGGAGCCGGGGAAGGAGCACCTAATTAGCTCCTGTGGGTCCCTGGGACTTCCCTCGGGGTCCCAGCGCTGGCACACCGCCCGTACCTCCATGGAGTAAACAGGATGTCCCAGGCTGCTCCAGCTGACATCAGTGCTGTGCCGGGGGCTGAAACGGCCCTGACCGGATTTGGCTGATAAAGGTTTGAAGTGGGGAATTATCATTAGTGTCAATTAGCACCATTTTATGAAAAAGAGATCTCGGCATATCTCTGTTCTTAGATTGTCCCTATCAGCCACACTGGTGAGGGTGTTGATGTAAGCAGCTTGCGTAAGGCTTTTGGCAACTCCAGCTGCTTGGAGCGGGCGGGGGGAGTTCCTGCGCTGGAAATCCAGACACTCTGAGCTCCCGAGCCTCGCTGCCGGCACAGCCCCACTGCTCAGGTGTTTCCGGGGCCTCCAGTGGGGATTAATTCTCAGCCCTCAGTTAAGGCTATTTAACACCTCGGTTTCCCAGCGAAGGCAGGAGCTGCCCAGGCTCTGGTGAAGCCATCCTGGCACAAGTACCAGGGGCAGGCTCTACTGACAGCACAGCACCTGGCACCAGGGCAAGGGGGCTGCACCCTGGGTAGCTGGGAGACAATCCCCCTGAAAAAAAGGTGCCTCTGTGGGAAAGGGACTGAATAGAGCTGTCTAGCTGTCTCCAGCTACCTGAGAGCCAGGCCTAGTGCGGGGTCAGCATCTCAAGAAAACTAGCAAAAACCCAAAGAAGCCAAGGACCCACGAAGGGCTGAAAAGACAGACTTTTAATGGAGAGAAATTCCTGGGACACCATCAATGTGGGCCAGAAAAAGAGGTTAAAGGGCTAACTTGATCCCAGCTTATTAAAGCTCTTTTTGATGTGATTAAATGTTTGGCAGTGCCTCTGTTTGGCAGACAAGGATGAGAGAAGGCTGTGGTTAGAAATAAGGCACAGATTCGGTGTGTGAGCACCCTCTGAAACACCCTGTCAAAGCCTGCAGTGAGTTCCCATCCCTGGCAATGCTGTGACCAAGGGGTGGGTAGGCTCAGAGTGACACAGCCCTGCAGCTTCACTGTGGACAAAATCTGTGCTGACAGAGCAGCCCCCTGCCATGGGCCTTGTCCTTGTGCCAGCCTTGCTTGGTGGGATGCAGATAGAGAGAAAAGCTGTAGATGGGCTTTCATAACTATTGACATAACAGTCTCAGGGAGGGATTTGGGTTTACAGCTAGCCTCTCCCTGACTGGATAAGCCCTGTCCTTTATCATTTACCTGGAGCAACAAATCATACTCCCCATGGGCTTGTCACTTACTGGCTTTTGATAGATGCCTTTCCTAGGCAATTCCAGGTGAAGACAACTGGCTGCTCCATTTTAGAAGACAGTTTGCTGCTGACAAGAAGCAGTGAAGAAAGCTTGGCTGATTAATATACTGTCTTTTTTGACATGCATGCTAGAAATAGGAGTGGATAAAAAGGTGATGATAAGCAGTGTGATTACAGACCCACGAGGGAAATGAACAGATACTTCAAATTGGAGGCAGCAGAGCACAGCCCGAGTGACAATTAAAGATGGATTCTGCAATCTGTCCTTGTGTGGAGGCCACTGGCTTCTCTGTAATTTGGAGTGTAATTGGAGTAATTACTCAGAGCTCACCCCAAGGAACATGGTGGAACATCATTTTGGGTTGTTTCTCTCACTGGTGATGTGACAGCTCCTTGTAAATCACTGAAGTACCTGGATGTGCTGCTGAAGGAACTGGGCACAGGCTGTGCTGGCCCCTGAGTCCAGCCTGTGAGAACAGAGCAAGAGTCCTTCAGCAGCAGAGGTAGTGCTCAGAAATTAATTGCTGGGCAATTATTTAATTCATGCTCTTCTTTTCCCCCTCGGATTTCCCAATAAGCACTGCTTGGCAGGCTGGGCTGCCTATAATCCCTGCTCCACATTCAGAGCTGCATCTAATCCCTTCCAGCAGGCAGCTGCCTTTCCTGTTTTGTTCCCCCTGTCCCAGTCTCAGAACATTTCCCTGTGACTCAGAGACGTGCCCTGGTGGTTCAGTGCTGCTGCAAACCATCCATCAGTGGTGCAGCAGTGGTCACTCACTTCAGTGAAGGTGTCATAAGCCTGCCATGGTATGCTTATTCTGGCAATCCCAGGTACTGATCCATGGGCTGCTGCTAGCAGTGACCAGTCCCCAGACAAGCTCTGTGGCTGCAGCGAGTCTGCAGCATCCCCTGCATTCCTGTCCAGCCAGAGACTGGGCACTCCCAGCTAGAAAACCTCTCCAGCATCCCACCCGGAGAGCCAACTGGGGCTGAGGCACGTCCTGGCTGTGAGCCACAGGCAGACAGGCAAAGCAAACAGGGTGAAGCCACACACCAGCCCAGGGAACACAGGACATTTATTTGCCACCTTGGGAATATCAGCTGAGCCGTTTTTGCCGAGGACACTGGGCAGCCTGCGGCTAGAAGGTGCCCACACCATGAAGCCAGTGGGACAGCAAAGCAGGGGCAGACAGACCTGTCCTGTCTCAATATGTCCATCTTCAGCAAAGCCAAGAGCAGTACTGACAGGCATGAAACTGTGGGTGATCCTGGGGGAGCAGGAGGGTGCTCTGAGTATTTTGAAACTCAGAGGGCAGAAGGCTTTGTACTCCATGAGCAACAGTGCACAGGCTGGCCCACAGACCAGTTTCTGTGGCTTCTCTTCCCAAGGGAGGAGTTCAGCAATACTGGAAATCAGACTGTGGCATTATGCAAGACTGGTCATAGTTTTTATTGCTTCTCAGAAGCCCTGTAGCAATCCTGCTCCCTGCTCCCCAGAGTGTAACCTGTGAGAAGCATGTGTGTCCACACCATGCTTCCCTGGGCCACTGCTCTCAGGGAACTTGGAACATCACACTCCAGCAGGCAGGAGCCACTCTGCAAGGTGCCCACTTGGCTGGAGCTTATGGTGCTTCCCAGCACCGGATCAAGCACAGTCACTCTTCCTGGCTGTGGCAGTGCTCTGCCAGGAGGTGTTGATTAGCTTGGCAGGTTGCTAATTGCCAGGAAGGGCCCAGCACAGAGGTCAGGGTGGCTGTTCTCTGGGAAGAGGAAGGTCAGGACACCTTGGTTAAGTGTGTGGATGCTTGGGGAGAAGGGGTCCCACCGGTGCCAGGGCTGGAAAAATCCTACTGCTGAAGCATGGTGCCCTTTTAAACTCCACTGGTTTTGGAAATGTCCATCTGTGTCTCACCTTGAATCAGCACCTCACATGCTGGAGGAAAACAAAGACCACAACATCCAAAAAAGCTCCTCCAAGGTGCACTAAGACAGCTGGGCCACAGCTGCATGGTGAGCTTCTCCTTGCCCTGTGCTCAGTAACCACCAGCACCTCTCTCCTCTGTTTTAATATCTTTCTTTTTAATTATTTTTTCCCCAAATCACCTGCAGCTCTGTTCTGAGGCTCCTGCCTCAGCTTATCCCAGCAAAACAGAAGCAAACATCATGTTCCTGATCTGCAGCACAGCCCCTGTGCCTGTTTGCTAGGAAAAGCACCTTCTCACCCTCCTGTGGGACACTGCCCAGGATTCAGAGGCTGGAGAGGGAGGCATGAAGAACCTCACATACCCATACACCCATGTACAAATTCACACTCATGTGCAGTTGCCCTCCCTCAGATACTTGTTTCCTTCAGCCAAATATTCTGTTACCCAGACAAAAGGGACACCTGACATTTTTGGCCAGGTGTTGAATGAAACTGGTCTGTGAGAGATCATGAGGGTGTTTAAAGGCTTTTGTTTATGATGTCTGCTAAAGATAAGCCTCCAAGAAAGATGAAAGATGCCCTTTGGAAGCAAGAGTAAGGCAGGAAGGAATGCCAGCCTTAAATTACTGTGAAAGCTGACACTACCTTTTAACATTCAATGTGCACAAAGCCTGTGTCCCCCCACATCTTGAAAGAAACCTCTTAGATTATGAGCATGGCCAATAACGACTGGAGGTAATTCCTGCCTGCTCCTGGCAAGTGCACAAGCTGACAGCAGGTATTGTCTTCCACACTATCGCTTTTCCCTTGGAGGCAGAGGTTCACAAGATGTGACTACAAATCCATGCAGAAAGCCCAGCTGATGTTCTCCTAATGTGAAATAAACAGTGGAGAAGAGGAGCCCTGGCTACAGCAAGGTCTGGAAGCAAGGAATGGCCAACATTTAGGGCTTTCACCTGGCCAGGCAGAATAAAGCACCATTTCTTGATTTATTTTGCATTGTGGTTTATACTCACAGACTCTCGATGCGAAGCCTTCTGTGCAACACACATGGGAAGTGTTTCTTCAGGGCTAAAATTGTTTACTGGACTTAATACAATCAGAAGCAGGTTTTGAGTTTCCTCTCAAGCTCTCAAGGCTTTAAAGACAACACTGTTGGCAGGTATTTCACCTGGCATCAGTCTGAAAGAAGAAAAATATCTGAGGCCTCCAAGATTAACTGTCCTTTCTGTGAGAAACATTTATCACTGTTCATTCTGCACTCCTCAATCTTTATTTCTATCAAATGCCTGTGACCAAAGATCTTTGCCCTATCTGAAAGCATTTCTTCCTCATCAAACACAGATCATGCAATGCTCTCCCACACATACAAATTCCACGTTGCTAGAAAATTGCTGTTTCCAGATCAGCCAGGGAAGGAGTTTTGCTGTCCTGCTGTATTCTGTGGAACACAGTGTACTGTTCCTAGAGGCTAAAACCTCCCAGAGGGGAGGACATGGGGGCCTTAATAAGGGGTGATGCTTCCCTCCATCCTCGTCCACAGAACCCTAAAATCCTTGCTCCAGGAGAAGGGGTCTCCATTCCTGAGGACCTCCCCAGCATCTTCTCATCCTGGTTTTCAGCATTCCTCAGCAAGGATCCCCCCCCAGGCAGGAGGGCATTGTGGACCTTCCCAGGAGATGTTCTGGGAACCAGGAGCCCACCCTCTCCCTTTCCTAACAGCAGTGCTCAGAGAGGTCCCACGGGCTTGGCACTGGCACCAGAGGGCTGGGAATGAGCTGAGAGTCCTGAGATCAAATTTTCTCCTAAACCAGTAAAATTCCCTCTAGTTGTTTGCAAGGGGTATGGGACAGCTGTGACCCACATCTCTGTCTCAAATTGCAGAGGGACAGGAAGCAACCCCACAGCATTTCCTGCTCTATTCCAGCCACAGGCAACAGAATGAAAGAGGAGGGGCCCTCTTCTGTAATTTGCTTTGTTTGACCAAGGACAAAACTGGTGCAAGCAGAACTGCAGGAGAGCCATCCCAACCTGGACCAGGGACCTGCACTCAGTGTGGGAGTTGGGCTGGGAAGCCCAAACCCTTACACACAAGCCCAGCACAAACCCTGCTGGCAGTTTTCCTGCTACACTGAACAGGGAAATGTAATGGCAAAGATCCACATTTATCCACAACTATGGAAAAAACATATATCTGTCTCCACCACATCCCCCCCCCAGCCCTTCCCCCAAATTGTTGCAGAGGTTTATCAGGGGCTGGAAGGTAACAACAAGCCTGGTTTTGTAGCAGTGTTGGGTATGGCTGTGAGATCCCGAGAGGTTGTAGGAGACACCGGAGATGAGCAGCAGACAGAAACTACGTGCATTGGATACAATACTTTGGATCTTCTTTCATCCATATTAAAGATTTGCTTGAAAGGGGCATTTTTCCTTGCCATTGATACTCCCAGCTGTAGAAATAACAACCTATTTCCAATACTTGTTTGTTACAGCAGTTTGCAAGGAGAAAAAAACATTGCCAGATTATTTCCAAGGCAGCAATGAAACTGGATTAACAATATTTGATAATATAAAAAGTAAACTACAAGTAAATAGTTCTAACTTCAGCAATATTTTCAGCTGATAATGATAATGGTCAACTGATGAGATGCTATCCTAATGACACACTCATGGAAAATGAGGAGGGATATTTGCTTCCAGCTAATTGCTGAGCCTGTATACCATGTAACACCACAAAGCACATTCTAAATAAATCATCATTTGATCTTGAAGGTTATGCAGCAAAACTTTCCAATTGCCTTTTCTCATCATCAAAAGAATTTTAGGATTACAGGGGAGAATTCATTTTTTCAGCTCTGAGAACATGGAAAAGCAGAGGCGTGCCCTGACAAGCCACTTATCTGTGTGCTTTGCCATCTGTGACAACCTGAGCAGGATTCCCAGTTCAGACATTTCCTCCTGTTGAAGGGTAGGGATGCTGGGACAGAGGAGCTGCCAGAGCTGGAATCCCACTGGTGCTGCTGCCCAGCCCCTGTGTTGGGCACACTCCAGAGGCTGGGCAGGGGGAAGAACAGCAGCCTTTGGCACCTGTTCACCCACCAGAGCTCAACACAGCTCCAAAGCCCACGAGGCAGGTGCCCCAGGGAAGTTCACGTGGCTGTGGGGCAGCAGCTCCTCCCTTCAGTACCCACTGCACCCATCCCACTGCTGCTGAGCTCTGTGTGTGCCACCTTGGCAAAGGATCACTCCTGTGCACCACGAGCTCCTCATCATTCCCTCATTTATCTTTTCCAGCACAATCCATCATTTCAGCATAAATGCTCTCTTGCTTGATGTTGCAGTTCTGTTTGTACTATACAAAGCAGGTGTCCCAGAGCAAAGGCTCCCCTCTCCTGGGGTCAGCACCTGCTTCCTCCCCTGCCAAGCTGAGCCTCTTGGCTATACATGACTCAGCTTTCCTCACAATGCACCATACATTTTTTAAAAGGATGGGTAAAAATATCACAGTTTGATCTTCCTTATGCAAAAGACTGTGGCATCTAAGGGAGAAATTAGAAAAAAGCAGGCAAAGTTGGTTCTTAACTAAAACTGGACAGCAGCAGGGCACAGCACTCTGCCAGGGGACTTCCTTCACAGCATCATGCCACTCTCAGAGAGGTTCTGCAAGCAAAATGAATGGGCTCAGCTGTTCTCCCCATATCTGGAATTTGGAGAAATTAGCATGCACCTTACCGTGTTTTACAGTGTGAGCCCAGATGGTGTGTAGGAGGAACCCTGAAAGCTCAGTGCATGCCCATGTGGTGGGCAGCCCTGGTGGCAGTGCTGGGGCCTCAGGATGTCACTGACATCCCAGTGCCCTCCCACAGCTGACAGCTGCACAGGGTGTCTGCACTGTGGGTCCCATGGGGCAAATCCCTTCCCTGGGCCTGTATGGGTCAGCCACAAGCATCCCTTCCTTCAGCCCAGCCCTGCTGCTGGCCACAGCACTGATTTAGCTTTGGTCAGGTCCACGCCTGCTCTGGCAGTACCAGAAAGTTGCTATTCTACAAGCAGCTATAAAGGGCTTGAGCACTAGGACAGTATCAATTGTGGTTTTCTGACAATGGGTCCACAAAAAGCAAAGTTATTTTGAGAAGGGTAAATGTAGCCCAGACCATGATATTTAATTCATGTCCACCCACAGCCCTCCTGCTCTGCTGGCACTTCAAACTCCATGTCTGTCCTAGATGGGACTGTGGGGACAGGGCAACTTCACTTTCTAGTGTTGCTGCTCCTCCAGGAGGAATTCTGGCTGCAGGAGGTCTTTCCCAGACATGCTCTGCCACCCTCCCATGCCACTCTGGGCACCCATGTGCACCCTACCTGGTGCTGCTCCAGGCATATCCCCAGCATCCTGCACCACATCCTTCCAGCCTGCACAGGATGCTCTGGGCTCCTGCTGAGCTGCCCATACCACCAGAGCAGGGTGGGCATCACCTCCCTGTGAGGGATGGGAAAGTGAAACTGGGAAAAAGACCCACCTCACCTCTGGACACCTGGCTCCAGGTCAGCTTCCCATACTCTCTAGTCTGGGACTTCTGGGACTGGAAGCTTAAAGAACAGCCAGAAAATCTTGAAATACTTCTAGACCCCATGTTGGACAGTGGTTTCTCAGCCTCTGATGCTTTTTTGCTTCTAGAATCAGGACAATGTGGTCTCTTTGCAGTGAGGCTTGGCTGAGCACAGGCTGCAGAAGCTCATGGGCAGGAGGAGCTGCAGAACTGCAAACACCAGTAACTTCATACTGGAGACCAGAGAGTAATTTTTCAGGATTTGTACATGATGCTACCAGCCCAAATCCAGCTGACACATTATTCATTAAGAGCCTGGTACTGTGTTTTTATGACAAATGTATGATTGCCTTGGCACTTGCTACTCAGCCCAGCATTATTTAAAGTCTTCCCTTATTATGATTATTTGATAATGCAGCCTATTACACACAGCTCTTCAGGGAAGGAGAGCATGAAACACTGCATATTTTATATCCTCTTTGTTATTTGCTGGTAAAACTTCACTAGAGCAATGACTGGTGAAAGAAATTTAGTGGCATCTGCTGAAAAATTTTTGAGGTATAAAAGTAAATGACTCATGATAGTATATTTCATTACATTTGCTTTAATAATGCTGACTTCTTGTATTTCCTATTTTTGCAACATTGGCTGTTTTTAAAAAGTGAAATGCTGAGGTGTCAGCACAGGCAGGTTTGCTGGCCTCCAGTTTCTTTTCCACCATATGGAATTTTCTTCTACATCTATTCCTGCATCTTTTCCAGGTAAAATCTTTTTGACCTGAAAAATTTACTACCTGGTGAATCTTATACCAGTAAAGTTTTCCCACCCTTTTGCCTAACTTGGGAATTAAGCTGCTAGCTTAGGGTTCCCAGCCTTTTCCTTTGACACTGGCATAGGATTGGTATCCTCCTTGCCTTCTGCATAGGTGTTACAGTGAATTGCCATTATTTAACTGGAATACACTCTATCCCTGCTGGACTACAGGTTCTGCTGTTTCCCTTTTGCAGAGTGCTGTGGTTTACAATGCCACAACATCTTTACGTCTATTCCAATTACTGAACAAAGATTCCTGCTGAACACCTTCACTTTTCTATAGCACTGAGTTCCCCAAACTGCTGAGCACAGGTCCTGCAGAATTGCAAGATTTCCCTTGTTCTCAGGAGAGGGTGTGAGTGTTGCTGATTCTCCTCAGCTGCACCATTCTTGTGTCCATAACCTGAAGGCTGCTTTAATCCCTGGGGATGATTCCCCAGAGCTGATGCACATCATCTGTCCGAACTCCAGGGGCTGATGGAGCACAGACCAAGGGTGGTTCAAGGCCAGAGCTGTGGCTCTGTCAGTGCAGCCTGCAGGATACAATTAGGCAGAGCACAGCCTGGCATTTTGGCCATGTAGCTCACCTGCCTGCTCTGCACCAGTGGTTCTCCTGCCCTGTGCCCACAGAAGAGCTGCTGAAGTGGGTGCTCCTGGGGAGCCCACTGGGGCATGGCTTGGCATGAGCAGCAAGGAGGGAGATCTCATCCTGATCTCCCTCCCACAGGTGGGACCTTGGCTTCAGCAAGGAGGGAAACTGGGGGATGTGCTGCCTCCCAGATCACCTCCCTGCTCTCCACAGCTCCTCTGTACCCTTGGGTTATGCCCTTCTACATCTGCACTACCCAGCATCTAACAGTGATGAATTTTGTTCCCATTTTATTTCCTACTGCTCCATATCAGCCACATTTTCTGCAGCTCTTCACATTGACTCTACATTTCCCTCTCCTGAATGGCTCAGCATCAGTGGCAGGTTCTGCCATGTCACCATTATACCCTATTTTCCAGATAATGGTTGTTATTGCAGGACCATAGGGCCTGTCAGCTCAGCTAAGCATCTTTTACCTGGCCAGCTCTCCATGCCCCCATTCCACAGCTGAGGGGCCCAATCTCACATGCCCATTTATTTTTTTCCCTACTGCTGCTAGTGTTTTTAAGCATTCTGTATAAAACCCCTCTCTCCCTTGAGTTCAGCAGATTATGCTGGAAGGAGACATCTTTTCTGTGTTCCCAAGGTAGCCAGAAAAGTACTCCAGCACAGAAAAGAATGAGTTCGGAAGGAAAAAGCATGCAGGAAAAAAATACACCTTTTTTTCTGACACATTGCCCAGGGCCCCATTTGCCACAGGGCATCCACAAGTGATTTATTCCCTAAACTGATACTGTCCTTAGGACCTGAAAGTGTCCATTTATCCTGACCAGGTCCAAGAAGGGGATGTGTTGTGACAAAGGTCACAAACATTTCAACAGCTGCAAAATGCATCAAGAGGGAGAAGTCTGTAGGTGATAAATGGAGATAGTTCATGCAGTGCCTTCTGAGAACAGAGCTCTGCTGGCAGCCTGTGGCTTGCACAGCTTTAGGATTGTCCCCAGCAGGGTCACAAATTGCTGCTAAACGATGGCTGACTAGGAGCAGGAGGAGAAGCTGGCACTGGAGCCGTGCTGGTGAAGACTGACACCAGGACAAGCGCCTTGCCAGGGCTGCACAGTGCCAAATCCATCAGGAATGAGCCAGCACAGAGTTCGAAGGTGCCCATCTGTTCCGAGAGGAGTTGGAGTTCCAGGGCATGGTTTTCTACCTGCCACAACAGCAACATCTGCCCCAGGAAAAGCTTATCTGGCTCTCAGGGACACCCCACAAACTGCTGAGCATCCCCTCACTGGTGAGCAATGCCAAAGCCTCCGGCAGGTCCAGACCTGTGGCTCATTCTGGCAGCTCCAGGCTCTGCTTTGTTACAGATTTTTCTTCAGGTAGGCAAAGTGTCTAAATTAACATTGAGACTTTCAGTATAATGCAGCTAATGCCAATGAAGTACCTCAGGAAGGTAATTTGCTCCAAGTGCTTCCCTTGTTAGCAGCTGATTAATGAATAAATAATTTCCAGAAGAGAACTGGACAAAGCAAACCCCGCTGGCAATGAAAAGGCTATAGGAGAGGGCAGCATTTTCTTTGCAATTAGTAATTAAATCTGCAGAAGGTCCGTGATGGTCAGACACAGAGATACTAAAAACCTGGCTGAAATATCTACAGGTGCTGTGGAAAGTGTCTCTCCAAGGCTCTGCAAAGCTTTTGAGGAAACGTTCACAAAACATTGCAGCAACTTAATAAAATCTGTATTAAAAGGAAAAGCAGGCAGTTGCCAACCCATGTCCCAGGCTTACTGCTCTTTTTTTTTTTTTCTATGTCCCTCAGGACAGACTTCATGCTGCCCATGGCTTTGTTGAAGACAGAGGGGTGGTTCTGGAACCTGCCTGCTCTGCTGCTGCCAGGCATTTCTCAGCAAAGGCAAAATAATAGGTTGGCTTTTTATTTTTTTTGATTTGTAAAGTCAGAAACTCCATCTTACTGCTGAAGCCCGTTGTTAGGCTTTGTGTTATTCTTGGCACGCTGACCGAAGTGCACTTGGTATGAATAGCACAGCTGAAAAGTAAATATTGTATCCTCTGGGATCAGCCGAGAGGGAGGGCGGTGATATTGCTTAATGGAGCACCCCAGTGCCTGTTTGGGTTAGGCTCACAGTAATTGCTCCCTAGGTGAATTTATACCAACAATTGATTATTCCAAATGGGAAAGAAGTACAAATGAGTAAGAGAATAAACACTGATGGTGTTATGAAATGCAGGAGAGGAGAGCAAAAATCTCATGCAGCTCTAGCACAGGGCTGGAAGCAAAGCTGGGCAGAAAATCATGAATACTGTTTTCTCTACATGCAATTCCTCATGAGTGCTGAGTGACATAAGAAACTGAATTTTCCCCTAAGGCTTAAGCTACAGAACTATTTTCCACAGCTCGATCTTCTACAAAGGAGACCCCTTTGCTTTCCCATCTCCTTCTCCACCCTGGAAAAACATGGGGCTCTTGACATGAGAAGCACTTTGCTGAGAGCCAGCAGGTGAAAAGACAAGGAGCAGGAATCCATGATGGAGGAGCTCTGGGCTGAGTAACCTTAGGATAAAGCCCACCACATCCTTACAGAGATCAATGCAGCTCTCCCATGGGTGCAATGTGCCCAATCCCTCACCACCAGTCTGTGCTGGTGGGACTGGTCTCCTGCTCCCCACAGTGCTCCCCACTGCTCCCCCACTGCTGTGTCACAGCAGCATGCCACACTTGCCACTCACCAAGGGCTGCCTTTAGCCCACTGCATCTCCAGAGGGGCTCCAACCAACCCATAACCAGGCCCTGGAGTCTGCAGATGCCCTTTGCTAGGCAGGGGACAGACACAGTGCCAGCCCTCTGGAGACCAGGAGCTGCCTGTCAGTCCCAGTGCTGCTGCTGCAGGGTCACCACAGCAAATCCCCAGTGCCCCGGGGCAAACTGGTGCTCTTTAATGGTTTCTGGGCATCGTGCTGGCAGCTGCTAAGTGCTGGTTGTCCTGGCCTTGGGCCAGCATCACAGGACCAGGAGAGGATGCTCAGGTCTGTGTGCCTGGAGCAACACCTGGCTGAGGATGGGCTGCAGCAGGAGGGTGCAGGAGGGCAAAGAAGGGCTGGGAAGGAGAGTCCCCATTCTTCCAGGAATTGAAGGAAATGCCGACTGGGCACTTAGTCCAGGAACTGCCTGTAGGGTGAGGGCTCCCGGGCAGGCAGTACCCTCCCTCAGGGATGCACAGCGAGCTCTGCTTCTGCCCCAAAGCAGCACCCTTTGAAAAGGCGGAGCCGGCAGCCCCACGAGTCAGCCCAGGCTGCCACGGCGCTCTCTGTAGCTGAGCTCATTAGTGCCTGCAATCAGCAGGGCATGAAGGGGAGATAATTACACAGGGAGCTACGTGCGGGGTCTATAAATAGCGCGGTGCGGTCCCCGCTGCTCAGTCATGGCCCCGGGGACCGCGCGGGTCGGGCCGGGGCCGGCACCGGCACCGCTGTGAGCGCTGTGCCACGGGGCTCTCTCTGCTGCCTGGGGAAAACCAATAAAGCTCCATTAAATGTTTCATTTAACTACGCTTTTCCTAGCTGAGAAAGAATGCAGTGAGTTTCCCAGTGGACTGTAATTTTGAACCAAAAAAAAAAAAAAGTAATTTATTTTTTGAAAAACACCTAAGCAAAAGGTTTCAGCCTTGGGGCCATAGTGGCCACGTGTAGGTGTTCTCCCACATAGACTCTGGGACTCCACATAGAGGGAGAAATGCTCTCAACCCTATGGAGAACATCCCCTGGCTGCAGGTAGAGGGGGGTATAATGCCTGGCCCAGCTCCAGGAATGATTGTGGGGCAGGAAGGGCACCTGGCTCCACACAGCCCTGTCTCCCAAGGTGTCACCCTGCAGCACCCATCATGCTGCTTTTGGGAGGTACCCACAGCCACCTCAGAGCTGCTCAGTCCCCACTAAAAGCCACATTTGCTCATCATCCCACCCCTCCCCAGTGCTGGTGACATAAGCAGCCTGGCCTGTATTTCCAGCATGGCCATTTCCAAACTGATGGTAAGGTCCTGCCCTGGCGTGTGAAGCCCCTTGCCTCACTGGTGCCACCAGTGAGACCTGACCAGTAAGCACCAGGGATCTTCCTCATCCTACAGGGTGTAGCATCACAGTGCATCACCTGCCGCAAATCCTGCCCCACTGCAGCCTTCAGCAAGGCTGGCTGCCTTGCATAGTGAGGCTGGATCACCTTGTTTTTTTTGGTGAAAATGTGAGTCTAACATAGCAGGGCACTGTGTTTTTCCCTTACCCTTAATCACCTCTTTGCTGTTCCTTCCCTGGGGAGGAGATAATACTTATAGAGAAGGTTTTGTGCTATTTGGAAATGTATTGGTTCAGCACATCAGAGAGGGCAGGGCTCAGGATGGAGCCCATACCACAGCCTGCTGCCTCTGCACATCAGTTTGAGGGAAGAGAGCCTCTCCCTCAGTAAGTTCATTCATGGGCACGGGTGAAGGAACTCAGGACACTCCTGGCACATATGGTGTGTTCTGTTATTAAGTTAAGCCACAATCAGGTGCCCACACCTCTCTCTTGCATGTGCACATCACACAGATGCACACATGGGGTGTAAAACAAGCTGGGCTGGGCTGGGAGGTGGTTAATGAGCCGTGCAATCCCTGACACAGACCCGTGCAGGGCTCACCAAGGCAGCATTGATTCAAGAAACATCGTGCTCAGCCTGCAGCTCACTCATTGACAGCACAGGCAGTTCCCAGCTCCTTCGAAACCAACCTTGGCTACAGTGTTGATGATCTTTAAAAATCCAACTTGTCTATTTGCATCACTCACATGGGATGTGGGATAAGCTATGTGGGGCACCACACTCAACTGCCCAGCAGATACACATCAGCTACGTTTTAATCATGATAAGAGCAGGAAACCTCCTATTGCACATGACTTCAGTTGTGCCACAGAAAAACAGCCAAGCGTGTCTGACATCTGCAGCTTTATTCTCGTATGAAAGGTTAAAGGCAAAGCTAGAAAAATTCATCTACTGCTACACACTCACTGAACACTTCTAGGACAAAATAGGGAAGTAAAGCTTTTATTGCTAAGAAGAACTAACAGAAGGCTTGAAAGCTTATCTAGCATTCATTTTTTTGTTTGTAAGTAACCCAATTTGAAGCTTTTCAGTCTTTAAAGCCCTCTTGCCTTTCTGGAATGCTTCAAAAGGAAGATGACCTGAGGACAGTGTCTGCTCTCCGGAGGGACCAGACCAGTTCTCTGCATGAGGTGCAGAAATGGGCCACCAAGGAATGACAAAGGAAACACAACTGCTGGGGACTCCTGCCGACCATCAGACAAGGCAAAGCTGCACAGCACCCAGAGACCCAGCCTAGTGGAAAAGCAGCAGTCTCTGATGGCCCCCTCGGCTGTTCCCATGCCCCAGCAGCTGAGGCACAGATGGGCACTGTGGATTTCATCAATGAGAACCAGGAGCTGAGCCCTGGATAAAGTGGCTGTGGATGTCCTGTTCCAACAGCTGAACTGCCCTTCCTCTTGTGGAGGGTGAGGCTACAGGCAGTAGGATACTGAATGCTCTTGGGAATCCTAGATTCCCCTGCATTATGCTGGATCAGAGTTGGTCATCCCTCCTGAGGGACTGATAGTGCAGCCACTATGGCTTTGCAGGTCTTGCTGCAGTCAGAGCTGCCCCTGGGGGCAGTGGGTGCCTTAGTCTTCAGGGATTGGGGTATTGCAGTTTCCATGGTAAATTCTGACCTCCCCCTCACACTGGAAGTACTGGTCAAACACATCACTGTATCCGTGGTCCCGCCACCATGTGCAAAGCTGCCGGTTCCACGTGCAGTCAAGCACATGGAAAAGCTCTGGATGCTCCATTCCCACCATAGTGAAGAAATCCTGGTCCCCAAGGTGGCCCTTGAAGTGGTACTTCTCTGTCAGCTTCTGCACCATGGTGGGCTCCAGCAGTTGGTTGTAGAGCTTGGATTGCCTCATGGCTTCCAGGTTCAGGAGCAGGACACCACTGTTGAAGCCTGGCAGCCCATCAGGAGGGGGCTCCCCCACTTTGGTTTGGGGGTTCTCACGGCGATACTGCCAGAAGGTGTGCCTGGAAAGAGAGGAAGAACAGGCACAGGGATGTCAGGGAGTGCAGCCTGAAGAGCAGCCACCTCAAGTCTGGGCAGGTCAGGATCACAGCACAGGATCTACCACCCACTCAAGGGATCTCACCATGCTTGTCTTCTGTCTGGAAGCACCCAACCCCTTAGAACAGCCAGAGCTTCACAGGCTGCCTTTTTCTCCATCCCCCTGCACAGGATATTGCCCAGACTTCAAACCATGCTGCTTACCATCTCCTAAAGCCCCTTTTGTTTCTACCAGCATCCTCCTGGTGAGCCAAGTGGACACAGGATCGTGTGACTGCTCACATGGCTGTGCAGAGACAAAACCACATCCCCATTGCCTTGGGTGAACCACCAGAAGTGTCCTATTTTCAATTACCTAAACAAGCAGCCCAGAAATTTGTCTTTCTCAGTCCTGCATCAGAGAATATACCTCACCATACATACACTGGCTGCTCCCACTTGAATTGAATTAATCCCATGCTATTCCCCAAGCAGCTGGATCTGCCCCCCAAAATTGCTCCCATTCAGTTTAAGTGTCTTCTTCCCTCAAACAGCATCCTCTGCTGCAAAGCTGAGCACCTGAGAACAATCTGAGCCTGTTGTTTCAGAGGAGAGCAGGAGGGACCCCTGACCCCCATCACCATTGCAGCCCAGGGCTGCCAGCACTTCTCTCTCTTTCCAGCCCTCACACTTAAGGTAAAGTTAGGAGTTTTTTACACCTTGCTGTAAAAAGAAGGGGTTATTTACACCTTGCTGTGAAGATGTCAAGGAGAAACACTATTAGAAAGAATAAGCCAAGCCTGCCACTGGTTGCTCTTCAAACCTGTCAGACACCAACCAAGTCTCCATGCAGCTCAAGGCAACGAGATCTTGCTGGTAGATTTAGCACCCAAATGTTTAAAGTGGTCCCATGCTTGGAAGCTGAAGCTGGACTCCCTCTGATGTAAAAAAGATGCAGGGACATTTGCCCCTGGGACAGGTCCAGAGGCAATTCTCTCCACTGCAAGCATTTAAATTTAAATTTTTCTTCTAAGAAGCTGTGTTGAGCTTGTGCCACTTGCCCAGGGACTCCTACAGCTTGTACAGAGATCAGACTATCAAATCCATCCTTCTGGCCTGTGCTCTGGATAAAGGTGACTGCCAGAATTCAACAGCCTCCAGCAGAAAATGAGGCTCTATTAATGATGTCAACTGTGAATATCTTTTTTATTTCCTGATCTGGAGAACCACAAGCATCATGCAGCATCACTTCCTTAAAACTTTCCATTAAAGCACTGATATTTCCCATTTCATTAAGAGTCTTTACACCACTCCCTTTCATGTGATTCAGAACAGAAAGGGTTTTCCCGAGTGCCAGTTTTCCATGGAAGGGGGGCTCAGTCTTGAATCAGTCTTATCCATGTTTCCCAGGGAAGGGGGATAAAGGATGGGCTGCCTCATCAGAGCTCATGGGCAGCAGTGCTCATTGAATCTAAAGGATGGGGAAAGGATAAAGGGCTCTGCCTCTGCAAAGAGCAGCTGTGTCTTGAGGACAGGCAAGGACAACTCATGGATGGGTTGCTCCTTAGAAAAGGAACATTCTCTATGCAGCAATAGAGGGAAGCTCGACCTGCAAAGACAAGCCCCAGCCATGTACTAATCAGCTTCCTTAAGTGCTCATACCCAGAGAGTGGCTCAAGCCCTTTTCTGCTTCTCCCCAGCAGTGCCAAGAGAGCCATCCTCCTGCCCAGAATGTTATGCTGGAAGCTGACAGGAGGGAGAGGGTAAGCAGTGCCACAGCGGGGAGCACATTTCCAGCTTCACAGCAGTGAAGCTGATTCTTTTCCCATTCTTACATCCAAACACATGCTGCCCAAGCTAAGGGACAAGATTACAGCCACTGCAAGCAGCCAGGATAAAAAAATTGCAAGCACCCAGGCCATGGTGGGGCTAAAGCAAATCTGTATCACATAACTCAACTTTCCAGCAATGCTGTTCCCCAGATGACTCGTGGATGGCTGATAACTTTGTGCTTAGTGCCCTTTTCTACAGGAAGAGGAGGCAGACTGACAAGCAGCAATTGTTCAGCCCTTCCTCCCAGCACTGGCTGTGACAGGGCTGTCCTCCCTCAGCCCTGTGCGGGGTGTGGGGCTGGCAGGGAGGGCAGGGCCATCCGCAGGGAGCAATGTGAGGTGACATCCAGGATGTGATGAGCTGCACGTGGCTCCACAGTGCAGTGTGCCGGTGATTTGGGAACCTGCTCACAGCTGAGCACAACAGCCTGGGGCTCAGGCCATCTAAGGGAAAGGTATCCTGGCAGAGCCACTGGCAGCTGTTTAGACAGGATTTTTCTTGGCTTTTGTCTTTCAATCAGGTGCTGTCCTGTAAGGGCGAGAACAGAGAAGAGCATGGCTGAAAGGCACCTCCACCCAGTCAGAAATGGAAGGAGTGACAAATATGAGAGCACTGTTCTCTTCAGAGGAGATGGGGCTGGCAAAGCACAACAACCAAAGCCAAACAGTTGATACAGCCTGCACCCACTCCACTCTGTCCTGCCTGACATCGCCCCTTGGAACCCACCTCAAATTTTGGCAAAATATAAGGGGAAAACTCCTGGGGCTGGATAAATGTACTGTCAGGATGTGCCCTTGAGACAATCATCAAGGAACTGAACCCCAACTGGATGCAGTGGAAATCCCTGGAGTGGCTGGGATCTCCCTGGGAACAGGCAGTTCAAGCAGGGCAGTGTGTCCTCCCCTCTGTGCCCCCAGCAGCAGAAGCTTGGGCAGGAAGGAGATGCCGACACCACCAGGATGCATCGGGGCAGGAAGCTGTTAGCCAGGAGAAAGGGAGAAGCGAGAAAGAGGAGGCATTTGGGGCTTTTGTTAACTGCTCCAACCCATCTAGGTGGGAGGGGACAGTGGTGACCTGTGGCCCCAGACCCCGTGCCATGGTGCAGGGAAGCCGTGCGGGGCTTGCCGCGAGCAGCCCCAGCAGGCTTTGCTTTGAGGAGCTGTTTATA
Source organism: Toxostoma redivivum (assembly GCA_013397375.1). Lineage (NCBI taxonomy): Eukaryota > Metazoa > Chordata > Aves > Passeriformes > Mimidae > Toxostoma > Toxostoma redivivum. The sequence continues at coordinate 1,323,843 of VXBI01008138.1, read as the reverse complement.
AACAGAGCCGGCGTGTGCTAGGAAACATCTGGAGAAGAGCATTTCCAAGCATTCAAACGCCAGGCCCAGGCAACCCAGATAAAAAACGCTGCTTCCAGCAGGACTTCCCTTGCTGGCCCAGCACAGGGCGCTGCGGCCACACCTCCCCTGCCTCGCAGCCCAGTGGTCACAGAGCTGCCATTGCTCCCTTCCAAACGCCTGGCTGGGGACAGCTGTCAAGGCAGAGGGACCACTCCACCCACCAGCTGCATTCTGTAGAACCTTCTCTTGTTTTCATGTCAGCAAGGGACAAACAAGTGGGGGAAAGGCTTTGTCCAAATCTGTGAACTTGCACTCATTTACTTACGTTATGGGACAACTTCATGAGATTGAGCTGGAAAACTCTGGTAAAGCAGCTGTGTGCCCAAGCTGGCAGAAAAGACAAGTTGCAGGGGTTATTGCCAGCTGGGAGACCAGTGGCAAGCTCAAAGCACTTGCCTCACAAGCAGCAGACTGGGCCTGTGTGCCTATACCCATCTGATGTACAAGAGGCTGTAAACCCTGCCACATCAGCTGTGCAGCTGCCACTGGCTTGCTGCTGAGGATGTGGACCTTCCCCATCCATCCACATCTCCAGGAACACCTCCTCCCACAGGCATCAGGGGAAATCAAGGAACCAGGTCAAAAAGACACGAAGTGAAATGAGATGCCAGGCCAGACCAAGGGTGTCTGTGGTTAGAGGATGCTTCCGGAAGGCTGCAGGGTGCAGCCAGTGCACACTGCATGAGCCTATGTAGCATGGTACCTAGGGAGGAAGACTGCATGGCCTCTCCCTCACCAAAGGGGAAACAATCATGGGATAAAGACACAAAAATAGGGAATCTACAAGAGTCTGGATGTCATCAGCATCCCAGAAAGAATGCGCTTCTTGCTGGAGCTCACTGATTTGCACATACCTCTTTCCAAGGGCTGCCAGTTTGGGCAGCTATCTGGGAGAGCAGGATGGGCAGCAGCAGCAGACCAGTAGTGAGGATGTGTTTTGTCAGCAAGCCTCTCTCACAGGGATCAGAGGCTGGGACACCTTGAGCCCATTCAGCCAGGCATGAGGCTCCTGAAGCAGAAAGGAAGCATGGGCTGCCAGCTATCCCTCTCTGAGCCACTCCAACAGCAGTCCTGCCAGCTCAAACACCAACTAAAACAACAAGTGCACGCTCTCCTACCTTCAAATATGATGTTCAGTTCCTGAGCCAGAATACGGATGGCTGCCAGCATTATCCCCAGCTGCAGGCACGTGCCCAGCTGGCAAACACTACTGCTCCTGTGCAGTGAGCACTGAGGGTACAGTGCACCTTGCTCCCTGCTCTATGTGCTGCCAGGAGTCCCTGGGGTGGCAGGAGGACATGGCACCTGACTGTGGTCCCACCAAGCAATCCCTGGCTGAGCTGCCCACCTGGTGGCTGCAGGGTCCCAGAGAGCTGGTCAAAGGCAGATGGGATGGGAGCCCCAATATGAAGTATGCATTGTCCTGATGGGGACATGGGATGTGCTTGAAATGGGAGAGAGCAAAGGGGAGACCCTGACAGCAGCTTCTGTCCTGCCTGGAGGAGAGGGTGTGGGCAATGGGAAGGGGAGAGTGATGGGAATGAGGGCATGGTCCACTCAGGGGGTGATGGTGGCTTTCCCCCTTCATCCTTAGCACAAAGTAAGAGCACAGCCAAGAAACGTCCCTGCACCCTTCTCCTCTTGGCTAATCCTCACTGTGGCAGGCAGCTGTCAGCCCCTTACCATCACTGTGTTCAACTGAGATTAACCCTCAGGAAAAGGCCAGCTCCCCTTTCCCCCTCTCCTCCCACCTCCAAAAGGTATTGCTGCAATGAAGGTGGGCCCTTCCAAATTTCTGCCACACAAAGGGAGGCAAACCACCCAGGGCTGCACCCAGAGCAGCACCCAACCCAGTTCCCTCCCCCTGCCCCAGACGCCAGACCTTGGCCTGGTGAGCTCAGTGGCTTTGTAACAAAGCAGTCCTTGTTGCTAATTGCTTATTTTCCATGTGCAATTACTAAACCCCTTAAGAAGCCAGGGCAGCAGGTTCAGTACCAGCCCACTACACAGCACCTTAGGTGAGGCTGAAGAGCTTGTGCAATCCAGGAAATCCCAGCTTCACACTTCTCAGGAGCACCACGTACCCAGTGATATGCAGTGGCATCACCAACAAAGCAGTACCCCTTGCCCTGCAGGGGAAAATGTCACCCTGGGGCAAAATAACACCAATTTCCATCCCAGGACAAAGGGCAGGATATGTTGGTATGCATACCAGGACCACCTTACCCTTCTCTGATGGTTCAGGGTAAAGGTCCATCTCAGGCATGGAAAATACTGCTGAAGCAACAGACTGACCTCTTCAATGAGGACATCAGTAATTCCTTAATAAACTTCTCACGTAATGCACAAATTATGTCTGTACAGTGCTGGTCTCTACCACAGCCCAGCCTACATGCCAAACTTTTAAAAGGCCTGTATTTAGAGCAGCAAATTGATTCTCACTGATGACATTTCTGTGTGGACTTAGTCCAAAAATGGGAACTCTTAAAGAGAGGACAAATGACAACTTGTGAACACAGCTTGTGAGCAAAACCTTTCTTTGGGACAGATTTTCAAGAGTGACCCTCCTCACCACCAAACATTTGTACAGTCCACACCAGTGCTAAAGTCATCCTCCAAATAGAGGTGGGACCATAAATCCCTGTCTGGGTCACATCAGTTTCCTTCCCTCTATAGATCAAACACCTGTGGCACTGGTGGCAGTGCAGAGCAACGACCTGTGTCAGATCATCCACTATCAGCACCGGTACAGGAAGGGGGGTAACCCATACACAGGGACACTCTAGAACACTGTGAGCCTAATTACTGCTAAAACGGCAGATTTCTATTAACAACTGGGAATAAAGTCTACTCCGGCAGTGTTTTCTGACTGCTTTGGAAGCACAGGCTGCCTGCTCTGGGACACCCTTGTCTGCCAATGGGACTCTTGAGAACAGGGGAGATGCTCTTCCATCACAGAAGCTCACCTGCTGCTTAATATTACTAATACTGTGTGTGATAATCAATGCACAGTTGTGGCTGTCAGATCTCATCCAATTTATTCATTGCTTTTAAATGGCATTTCAAGTATGCATCATAGTGGGAATAAATTGGACAGGTCCTACATATTAATGATATTCATAGTTGTAAATGACACAACTCTTGACCTTCTTGGGTAATTTTTTAAATCAGAGGTAAAGCTGAATTCCTGAAATTAATTCTGCTTCCAGTTCCTTGCAAGTCCTGCTTGTTCTACAATTTTGGCTGCTTCTTGGCAGCCACTGCCAAACAATTCCTAGAACTGTAGCACTTGCTACAAATCAAGTCAAAGTCTTGAAATGGTTTAAAGTCCAAAGTGCATAAGGTTTGGGGACTTGCAGGACTCTGGGCAGGCAGCACTGACATCACAATGGCACAAATGGCAGGCACATATTCTCCTGCCTTAACGCCTGAGGGGCCTGGGGAACAGAGCCCTTTGTGGAAGCCAGCTCCCTGCTTCCTCAGGGCAAAAGCCTTTGGAAAAGAGTAAAGTCTCCAAGTCAGGGCCACCTGCCTGCATGAGAAGTCCACCAAACCAGGAAAACTCAGACAGGAGAACTGAAAAGCTCCATTGCAGGCAGCAGCCCACCTGCAGTGTTACATCTTACAACCACCACTGCTGCCTCAGCCAGGGAATCCAGCTGCTCCTTGCTTGCAGCTGTCAGCTGTACTTTGGGGTTTTCTTTAGATCCCAAGAGAAGGTACAGAATGTACCGTCTCAGCCCAGACTCTCTGACAGCCTAGCCTGGCTATGGATTTAGCATTAGCCTGCTCACAGCCCAGGATAACTCCTTTCCTCTTCCAAACATCTGACAAAGTGACTTAGCTGAGCTGCTGAGCTTCCAGCAAACACCCAGCACTGCAAGTGCCACAGCTCCACGTCCAGAGCTGCACAGTCCTGCTTCCACCCGTTAATGGGCTTCTCTGAGTTATTTTAGCAGCTCTTAAACAAACAAAATGCATGTCACTGAGCACACAGCACACTTACAGCAGCTCCCACATGAGCACAAGCAGAAACAAAGCTTTTCCTTTCTACAAAATAATGACCTGTTTGAATTCTCCCTAGGTTTTAGGCAGAGGCAAAGGCAAATGGCCTTGCAGTCACACAGGGACACAAATGTCGGCCCTTTGTAGTCTGTAGCTGCCCCTTTGATGTAGATATCCTTTCCTACCGGACAAACTTTTATCATTTCCAACACTCTGGATTCCCAAGATGCCTCAAACTTTAATTAGCTTCTTGACACAGGGGACAGCAGTAAAGTGGAGGCACCAGCCACCCTTCCAGCCCCAGCTGTGTGCATTCCTGGACCTGTGAAGCTCTGGGACTTCTCCTGAGGCCCATCTTCACAGCAGGTATCATCCTCCTACCTGGAGGGGGTAAAAGCATCCATCTGAGGACCTGTGGGTTAGGTCCTCCTTGTTGCCAGCAGACCATTCCTTCTCAAGGAGACCTCCAAGGGGAGCATGATGGGGGCAGTGCTGAGGGCCCCAGGTGGTGCTAACACACTGGTGGGCACTCAGAGCCCACTAGCAGTGCCAGTGCCAGCAGCAGCAGTGCATAGGCAGAGAAGAGGCTGGGATGGTTGTGGGGATGGGAGCAGAGAGCACAGTGTAGCACATGGGCCTGGGGTCAGGCCAAGGCTGCCAAGAGCAGCTGTGCAATCAATACCACTGCTCTGCTTCCTCTCACATGCCAACAGTGTGACCAGAGGGATCTATAACCAGGAAATGCAGTAAGAATAGGGTTTAAACTCTGCTTAGTAATCTGAGAGCTTTCAGGACATTTTGGGGAGTGCCACAGTATTTCCCCACTCTGTTCCTCTCAGCCACAGGGCTGCTTTGAAATGAGGACTCCTATCCCTTTGGCACCTGGCAGCACTGAGCTCCTGTGTCTGGGAACAAGTACTGAGCCAAGCCAGGCTGGCAAGGAGGCACAGGCAGGTCTGGGCTGCACTGGTGTGAGGATGCTATCGTTATGCCCTGATGGAGACCCCACGATGCCCCAGATGCAGCCCCACTACTCACACCTGTCCAGCAGGCTGAGGGGCAGCAGGCCATGCTTCCATCACCAGCCATGGCACACCTACACTGCTGGGAGCACGGCTGAGCTGTATGTCGAGCATGTACCCAGACACCCCTCAAGGACAGTGACCTGCCTGCCCATCTGGTCACTCCTATGCAGACTGCATCTGCAGTGCTTCTATGAATGTTTCTTAGCAGGGCTCAAGAGCACCAGAGAGCCTGGACTTCTCAATTTCACCAAGATCTGGCACAGAAGGCTCAGTGCAACATAAAAATTTATACAGACCATTATCACTTACTCTATGTAGCCTGGTGAGCAGGACAGGCCAGCACAACCGAGCAGCTGAAATGCTGCAGGGGACAACAGGACTTTTGATTAAGGCTGTGACTCTGAAGAAGCACCTCCTTGCACGGAAAGCCTTTTGGATGGTGCAAACTTCAGATGCAAAGTCTAATCTTTACATCAAAATCACTCCCACTGAAGACAGAGCTCCTGATCTTGACCACAGTGTGAACCTTCTGCAGGCACATGAGCAGGTTTAAGTCAGCCTGGGAAGAGGCTCTTCTGCAGGCCAATATTCAAACAACAGCCTGGCAGGAGGAATCTGGTGCTGCCATGGAAAGCCCACAAGCATCAAGGAGGCTGCTGCACAGTGCCAGTGTCCTCAACAACCCCACCATGGGGGGAGCTTCTTGTGCCATGAAGCTTTGCCTGCAACCCTAGCCACAGAGGTGTTGATCATAGCCCATGTCCCACATTGGATCCAGAAGCCACAGGAAGGACAACATGCCTGACCCATGGACAGGGTGCCTCTTTTCCCTGCCATGGCTGGAGAGATGGAAACCTGATGCCGATGGCCTTGGATCGCAGATCACTTCCTGTACATTACATGGGCTCCTGCCACCTCTCCCTCTGCATACGTCCCTGCCAGACACTGCAGGGTGATCCATGTCCAGCTTCAGCAGGAGCTACTGCTCTCCAAAGGGCACTCCAACTCACCCTGAGTGGCCCTGAAGGACAGGCCAACCCCAGACTGTGCAACAGTTAAATCCCAGCACTGACCTAGCAGGAGGGCCGGGAGATCCTGTTGCTCAGAGAAATGTGTTTGTCCAAGACAAACAGTGGCCGGGCATTGTTTCAGCATGAGTCAAGCAAGTGGAAACACTCCCGTGCCATCCTGTTTTGCTGTCTGGAGGTTTCCCCTACCTTCAGGATATGCAGACAGGCCCTGGGACGTTTCCGATTTGCTGTTCTCTTACTCCTCCGTTTCCCATGAATGTCTGTGCCCAGTGCTGCTTGCTGCACCACTGCAGCAACCTGAGCCTTCTGCAGCCCCAATCTGTGCCTAGAAAGTGCAGCCCACAGCCAGGCGGCCAATGGGCAGCTGACCGAAACAGAGGGTGGCTTGATCTCCATCCATCTTTCCCATTGCTACACAGGAGGTAAGGTGGCACCCAAACCCTTTCTGGCCACCGGCTTACCCTGCCCCAGGGAATTGAGTCCACAGCTCCATGGGCAAGCTCAGGACAGTTCTGCTAACTTGTCCCAGGTCCTCTGATGCTTTGGGGCAAAGCTAGTGCTACAGAGAGCTGTGTGAGATGGTGAGGAAAACATGAGTAGCAACACAGAGGCCCCACAGTCGCCCTGTAATCCTCCTCCCTCACCAAAACGATTCTCCCAACTGATGCTTCAAGCCTACACACAAGGCAAACAACACGGTTGGAGCTGACACCTCTTATTTCACACCTACAACATGTTTTTATCTTTCTAAAAGTATAAAAATAGTAAAGTTGTTTTCTTTTTTTTTTTTTTTTTTTTTACAAAGACACCTATGCTTTGTCAGCTCATGTTTGTGTCTGGAAACCCTTTGAGCAGTGAGGTGTGAGCCCCACAGAGTGCAGGGCTTGGCAGGAGGGCAGGCTGGAGTTTGCACAGCTCGGCCCACAACGGGTGATCTGGCGACAAGAAGGATCAGGAACTTGTTTTCATAAGAAGATCAAAACAACACAAGAAGAAAAGCACAACATAGCCCAAAGTGACCCAGAATGTCAAAACTACAACAACAGAAAGTTCAGCCCAAAAATGCAGCCTGTGAGGGCTGTTATTGCTTGGCATGTTTGTCCCCACTGCGGGTGGCAGGAGGGAGAGAACAGGGCTATGGCTTGGGTCAGGTATTCAGTGTTCAGCTCCATGATCCTGTGCCTTGTCCCCTGCCATGCTGAAAGGCTCTCCAGTGGAGCACCCCAAACCTTAATTCAGACCCCTCCAGGCATGCCTGGTCCCACAAAACACGTCCAGGCAGCAGATCGCCATCCCCACTCCCTAGTTATGCACTGAAATAATGCAAAACCCTGCAGAGACAAGAACAAAGTGATTCCACCCTGTGCTAATTGCAGGCGAAGGAAGGCTTGATTTACCCCGTTCCAGGCTGCTGTGCTAACGACAGGGATCTGACCGAGGCCACAGTCCCACAGCCCTGTGGCCGCTCTTGGCTGCTGCTCTCCCCTTCACCCCCCTTTAAGCTCTAACAATTGGATATGATTAACTGGGGCTGGATTTACCATTCTGGGCACCAAAATCCTGTCAGGATACCCAAAGCAGATACAGGAGCCCTCTAGTCTCTGAGCATGGTGCCACCCTATGGAGACAAGACCTCAGCATCCATGTCCCTCTAGTCCCAGCTCGTCCTGCCAAGAGTATAAATCAGGAGAGAGACAACACTTATGCCCTTGACAGAGAGTGATTTTTTTCCATTTCAGGAATAGTGGTGACTTCTGTAGTTTGAGCAATCACATTCTCTCATATGGTTTAGGCTTCCAGGAACCAATTGGTGGTGATTACTGACTATCAATCCCCTTTTGATTAACTTCTCTCTGTCCCTACTCTATTCCTATCTGGATGTACACACAGCAAGAAAGCCTGGTCCAGATCTTTGCAGCTCAGCCTTTGCCCAGGAGTGTTGCTGGTCATGTCTCAGGAGGCTCAGTAGGGAAGTAGGCTTCCAGTAGGGAAGGAAAAGACATACTGACCTCTTACACTTTTTTATCTTTCTCCAAGAACTCTTTCATTAGGATTAGCAAATCTAGCCAAGCCATCTCAGATACTCAAACTCAGCTCTGCTGAGATCCATTAAGGCATCCTGGGATAATTATCTGATTTACCCTGGATTAAAAGAAAACCTGAGGTCCATCCTTGGAACAATGCAGACTAAACTAAACCAATTTCTCTGAGCACCTGGAAATATCCATGTCCCTGAATCCCATCAGTGGTCCATGAGTGGGAAGGACTGGGCCACCACTTTGTGAGTGATTTCCAGCACAGCTGGCAGTGGCTGGTGGACCAAGTGTCTGAAGAGCAAGGGACCACGAGGCCACCCTCATGCTTGCAAGCCCAGGTCAGCAAGAGCTGCCCATTCAGCCTTCCCTGGGGGAAGCAGAAAGCACACTGACACTCCATGGACCCAGAACCAAACTCAATCCCTACTCTCTGCAATACTCCCAGCCAAAACCTCCAAGTGACAACACACAAACAATTACAGCAACTCAACAGACATGGCTGGGCAAACATGCCTCTAGATGTAGTAGAGTCCAGACATAGATCTTGGCACTGATGATCAAGAATTTGGCTCTGGAAGTCTTATGGTGGTGTGTGAGAACAAGCAAACAAACCACAGCAATACTGTACACTTTGCTCATATAACTCCCCCTGCAGGAATTAAAGCAGGGAAACCACTGCTCACTAGGTTTTTTTCCAAAGAGCAACCTGAGTTGAAGAGAAGCTTCTAGCCACCAGCTGCCCACTCCCTGCTCTCCACAGGAAGGGGACTGTACCTGTACACTGGTTGCATTTCCCTGGCAATCCCAATGACTGCTCCCTCCGGGAAGTTGTCAAACTCATCAAACAGGTCTCGGATGTTGGTCTTGTACTTCAGGTCCAAGTCCACCTGGATGATCTGTGTTATTTCTGAAAGCACAAAGAGGAAAAGTCAGCAATATAAGACAAAACTGGAACCTGTGATTATCAGCAGCTACTGGGGGAACTGGACCCAATGAGGATTTGGTGCAGTCTGCTCCATGGGCAAGACTCGACCAACTCAGAGCAAGCACAATCCAGCTGCAACCTCTGCATGAAGCAAACAAACTTCAACCATCATGAAGCACTTACCACTGTGTGTTTACTCCAGAAATAATTTCTGGTGACTCCCTGCTTCTATCCACTCCCTCCTTCTTTCCAGAAGACTGGTTTTCCATGTAACAGACAAAAGCAAGAGGTAGCTTCAACCCAGCCTCTCTCCCTTTCTGGAAGTGCTTCTGTAGTGCCAGCCCCGCAAAATCCCATGTTTATTTTCAGCTACCAAGTCCATGAGCATTTCCCACCTCCAGCCCAGAAAGCATCCATCCCTGGCCTGATTACCAAAGCAATTCCCATCATGGACAACATCAGTTCGCCACATGACATCTCCAGTATCACCTGCACAAACCCATTAGCTCCCAGCAGCTTGCCATGGGCTCCCCTGAAGAAGAGATTACAGCCCTCTGCCTGCACAGAACTGCTGGTGATCTGCACCAGCCTGGAAGACTTTATAATTGCTGGTGGTACCCTCTCAGATACAAGGGGGGTTGTAAAGACATGGAAGTATCTTCCACTTGCAGTGAGACATCAAGAGCAAGGAAAGGCTGGGGGACATCATTCTCAGGGGTGGGCCTGAGGTCATCAACAGGGTCAAGCCTCTGACCAAATTTGTCCCAGTCTCCTCTACAGCACACAGGACTTAAAGAAGGAGATGCTGCTTGGGAGAGTGTGCAGGAGATGCCCCTTGACAAGAGTGCTTGTCCCACGTGGATCTGGGGATGCTGCATGGATTGCAGCAGGCCAAGTGCAATGCAGCAAGTGCAAACACTACAAGAGATCAAGCCATCAGATGGGATCTCCCAGCCATGAGCAAAGCCATGGTCACCTTCTGGCCACGCCAGCTCAGCCCTTCTCAGGGACTGAAAGTGGAGCCATCCCCAGGGCATTATGTAATACCCCCTCTATTTATATGTGTTATAAAAGCCAAGAGCAAATTGGCCAGGTTGCTTAGCACTCAGCACTAATTGGATTGTAAGGCTCTGTCAACCTGTTTTGGTCCCACTCATCATGCACAGGTGCCCTTACAGCTCCCTGCAGTCCAGACCTGCCTGTCACTACCACTTCCAGAGCAATTAGCAAACCAAACCTTATCCCTCCTCCTGCCCAGTACCTGCAGGCAGGAGGGCCAGCCCTGCCTGCCCTCACCTGCTGCCTGCATCTGCTGTGCCTACAGGCAGGGCTTGCCATCAGGCTGGTGTTGCTGGGGCAGTGCCACCATGACTCCTCATCCCCTCATCCTGTCGTGCTGGGCACAGGCTGCTGGCTACTCCAGGCTGCTGAGAGCAGGAGGCAATTGCTCTGTTTTCAGAGCCCAAGCCACCATGGGACTAAAGATCCAGAGGCACCAAGAGCAGCCAGGCACCAGCAGCTTTCCCCCAGCACAGGAGTGCAGCTTTGCATTTTCAAAAGTGTTCATTGTTTGGTGTTTGTGTTTCAAGCAGATGCTGGGCTGTACAGCAGCTCTAAATTTTTTGCAGATCTTGCAGTAATCTGGGACTCTTGGCAATTGGTCATACCCACCACATTGTCCTCATTTAAGAACAAAAAGGCCTTGTGAGGTTAAGCAAGAAATATACTGCTTACACTGCGAAGCACCCAAGCAGAAATATAAATCAAGGAGAAATAGTGTCTAAGCTAAAACTTGGGATGTATCTCAATTTATTTTTTTAACATCCATCACGCTCTATCTGCTAAAGGAAAAGGCCATGCTCCCTTCAGCCATCAGTACAGCAATCCTCAGGCCTACCTAGTATTTACCATCACCATAATCCTCTGTTTGCAAAGATTTAAAGCCCAGGCACAGTAATTCACCACAGGCTAAAGCAGGTCTTGACCTGAAAGCAATTTCCCCCAGCCTTCTGAACTGCCTCAGAAATGGCCAGTGCAACTTGAGTAGTGGATTTCTGCAATGAGGAACGAGACATATATCCCAAATGCACCAAACTTCCCCAGTGGCCCAAACTCCAGTGGGGCAAACCCCCAAATCCTAAACATTACTTGAGAATAGCCAGACTGGTCACAAAACTCCAGGACAAGAAGACCTTGGACTTACAGCACAAGCTCAGCTCCAGAGAAGTAGGGAGCCTGAGCCCTACAAGGTAGTGCTGAGGCTGGGAAGATGGGATGGGATTCCCAGGGGCATCCCAGCACCACTCACCCTGGTGCACAGCAGCTGTATGACGCTTCATCAGGTTTCAATTAAGTCAACTGTGAGACACGTCATCCAATTGTTCTCTAAAATCCCAGATGAACACCAACTGCAATTAATCACAGTGGAGAATGAAAGCTGAACTTGGAGCAAGTTCCAATCCCAACCCTGCCTGCCCCAGCACCTCAATGGGTGGAAGGCTCTGAGGTCCCTGTGCAACCCAGAGCATGCTGCCCAGCCAGCTGTCCCCAGAAGCCTCAGCTGAGCAGGGAGCTGAGCTGAGTACAGCTGCAGTGCCAGGCAGGGATGACAGTGCCACAAGAAGCCTAGCATGGAGACACAGTTTATGTACACAAACACCCTGTGTTCCACATCCTGCCCTTCCTCAGAGGCTTCCCATGTTTGGGCCACCCCAGCACACTGATCCATGTTGTGCTCTGTGCTTCCCTCAGGAAATACTCACTAAGAAATTAGACCCAGAAAGCACCAAGTACTTCTTTGGTTTAATTTTTTAAAATTTTTACAATTTTTAATTAAAATAAGCATGAACTGCAACATTGAGATGTAAGTGAGCATGGGTGACATTAAGCATCACTTTGCCAGATGCAGCTTGCACGCACAGATTAATGGCTGAGATGATTTCTCTGCCTGGGACTGGCAAGGGGCCAGGTACTAATATTTATGATGTATCATGCTCTTTCGCCCTTCTACCAAGCGCTTTGTCCTGGCTGCCATGTGGGGGTGGAGGAATCGCGTGCTCTCTTAGGCACAAGCTTCTCAGAGGGATCCAGCTGAAAATGTGGGAAAAGGCTGAGTGCTCTGCTCAGCGAGTTTTCTAACTTTGCCATACTGCGTAGAACTCTCCACTCTGTTCAGCTCCAGCTCTTCCAGCCACAGCATGGAAAGGGGAGCTGTGCCACTCAGAGCAGAGATGGTCTCCATTAGCAGTGACAGCTTTATAGCACAGGTTGGCCCCATTTAAAGCTCGTAATCTTTTACTGCAGCCTTGCATCAGCAGCTACAACAGGGCTGTGCTCCGGGCTTGGCTCAAAACCACCCCCCAGCCCTGTCCAGAAGAGAATAGCCAGGTTCAGACATGCCTCATTCCACAACCTCATCCAGTGAGGGGGTAGAGGCAGGCAGAGGTCATGTCGCTGTACCCTGCTGCCCCTCATTCTCTGTCACCAAAGCTGGTGGTAATTTGGCTCTGCTCTTGCCATCCTCTGCCTTCTGATGCTTCATGCCAATGAGGAGAGACTCCTCCAACACAGAATAATGGAATTATTTAGACTGGAAAAGACCTTTAAGATAATTAAGTCCAGTTGTTAACCTGCCACTTGCACATATCAGATGGGAGCACCTTGATCTCCCCACACCTCCTCTGCATCACAGCAGCAACTTTTGGGGCCAGAGGCACTTTAAGAGGTGAGATCAACAAGGGCACTGCTGGGATTGCCAACACAGCTGTGTGACCCAGGCACACCACTCTGCCTTTTCCCACGGAGCCAGCACCTGCCAGTCCTGCAACACGGGGAGGCAAGACTCCACTCCATCCTTCAGGAGGCAGTGTGGGGTGATGGATGGGTGAGGGCTGGGGACAGGGAGCTGCTGGAGGCAGAGAAGCTCAGAGAACCTTCTGCAGGGCCAGCAGCAGCTGCAGCCAGCATGAGTGACAGTGCAGCCAAATGACAGGAGTGTCCCCTGCTGGCTGCAGCTCTGGGTGTTACGGGCCTGCAGCGGGCTGTGGGGAAGGGCCAGGGGGTGGCTGTTCATTTTGCCACTTGACTCAGACCACCAGAAGGAAGGGAGCCACGCAACCAAAGCTCTCTGAGTTGCAGTTAGAAGGGCTGGGCATCTCAGGTCTGCTGGGCAGACTGGATAGCTGCCCCTCCACCCCTCTGAATCACTTTGAGAATGTTTTTTTTCAGTCAGGTGTTTTAGCTGTCCCCATCATGACAGGACAAGATCCCAGGGGAAGAAGGAGCTGTGAAGGACCAGCAGTGACTTTCAAATGGCTGCCTTGGGCAATAAACCTCCTGGAGCAGAGCAGCAGCTGCCAGCTCCAGTGGGCAGTGTGCCTGCAGGAGCAACATGCAGATCCACAAAGCTGCCTGTGCTGGCTGTGAAACCAGGATCCTCCGCCCTCACTGGCTCAGAGAGACGTGTGGCCAAGAAAAACTCCACTCCTACAGCCTGCACCAAGGCCAAGCATGGCTGCAGAGTGGGTGACAGGCTCCAGAGGTTCCTGTGCCCACAGGGTACTGCCCAGCAGCAGCAGCCAGCTGTCCCCAGAAGCCTCAGCTGCAGCAGGGAGCAGGGCATGAGAACAGCTGCAGTGCCAGGCAGGAATGCCATCACCTCAACAAGGCCAGTGTGGAGGCACACAGTTTATTTACACAAACATGCTGGGTTCTCCATCCTGCCCTTCATTAGAGGCTCCCTGGGTTTGGCTCACCCCCCGCACTGGCAGCTGCCCCTGGCCACTCTCCCTGCTGCTGTCAGCAGGGTTGTGAGCAGCTTCCTCTCTGGCTGTGTGCTCCCCTGGCCAGGCCTTGTTTTCTCCCCACACAGCCTCCCCTCTGCAACCAGGATTAATCACTGCTGCCTGCCCAGCTGACCTCGGCAGCACCGGAGAGCCTCGCCCAGAGGAAGCAGCCAAGGCAGGGGCATACATACATGTGTGCAAGCATGACACGCTCCTCAGAGCTTGCTGCCACTGTGCTGGCAACTGGGGGGGGCTGCAGTCCCCCTTCCCAGGACATGGTGCTGCTCAGAGCCCACCCTCCCAAGAGAAGAGATGATGCTACAAAGCCCTGCACCAGCAGAGCTTGTCAAGGTGCAGTGCAGCTTACCTTCCAGCTGTGTGCTTCAACAGGTCCTCACGTCTGCCATGCAACCCCTCCGCTCCTTGGGACAGCCCAGCAGTCACCTCCCCACCAAATAGGCTCCCTCTCTGCACACAGAGCTCAGGGAAGTGCAGCAGGCGATGTATCCCTACTGCCTGGCTGCTAACCAGGTTTCTGCAGCACTGATTAGACACCCAGCAGAGCAGAGCAGTGGCTATAGCACAGCAGCTAATCAGCCTATCAGCTAATTAAAAAATTAGGCTGTCTGCCAGAGATAGATGACAAATCATTGCTACCACCCACACAGGGCAGGCACCTGGGTGAGCTCAGGGGTCTGGAGCAGCAGCAATGTTCCCAGGTATTGACAGCAGCATCACTTTGATGGCCTTGCTCCACACCCTGCAGCCATCTCCTGAGGGAAGGGGAAGACTCAGGAGATGGATGTGTTTTGTTCCAGGAAATTAATTTTTCCTGTGCATCCAACTGTCCCCTTGTAATCCATCAAGGTCTGAGAGACTAATATTTAGCAGTACTCAACACCTTGGCTCGTAACTGAACTCCAAGGCAGCAACACCGCTAAGCACCGCTAAGGTTTCAGAATGGAGTTGGAAATGCTGTTTGCCTTGTATTTAATATATGCTACTGCTGAGGGAGGAGTGTGAAAACACTTTTTGGAGCTGGAGGAAGAGCAGCAGGAAACCTTTTAATCAGACAAAATAAGGTTTGATTCCAGATTGCTATAAATTACAGAAGAGTGGATGGAAAGCTATGAAGTAATGAGCAGGTGAGATGGAAAGGGAAACCAAAAAGAGATGCAGGAAAATAAATTTTCTGGGCTCACATCCCAGTTAACTGCACACACTGGGGGAAAGGGCTGCAGGCAGATTTTGTTCTTGTTTCTTCCTGCTAAGCTCTAATGAGCTATGGCAGAGCAGGGAGAGGCTGTGGGAGAGAGCAGCCCTGGCATCAACACTGGGTGGCCCCCAGCAGCTTCCAACCCTTTGGGGATGGGGCAGCTGGTCTGGCTGGGGAGAGAGGAGGGCAGCACCCATCACAGCACTGGGTGATGAGACCCTGCTGCACTGTGAGAGCAGGGGGAGCAGCCAGCCCTGGCCTGACAGATCTAGGACATCCAAAAATAATCGATGGTGGCACTGCGGCAGTGGAAATGATGAGAAGTGACACTACCCCCGGGGGCTGCAGGCCACGCTGGCCCCAGAGGCAGCAGTGCCACAGGGAAGGGGTCTGTGCTGTGATGCAGCACCCAGGAGGCTTCCAGGCATTTGCTGAGCAGCAGTCACATCCCCCTCATCACAGCAGCCCTTCCTGACGCCTCCTCCACACCAGGGCTGGGGCCAAGGCACTCTCCTGCCAGGAGAGGCATGTCCTACAGGCAGCCAGATGGGGTTAGCAGCTCATCTCAGCAGATGTGGACCCCTCTAAAAGGCCACAGCCTCTGGTGTTTACCTGGGGTAGGCTTATTCTAGGTCTGCTGTTGCCTGCTCCTGAAAAGCATCATGAAAACAACTCTCTCAGCACAACAGGCTCACTCCAGCAAGGAACAATGGCTGGCACAGCTATCCCTACTGCTCACAAAATGATCATTCCAGCATCTTCCCTTCCCATCACAGGATCTGACATAAGTGCATGCAGCTCAGAGACAGGTTGGGAAGGGAATCTGGCTGTTTTTCATGTGCTTGCGGCATGAAGCAGGGAGGGAGGTTATGAGAGCACATCAGACACTACTGACACTCCCTCCATCCCTGTAAAGATGGAAACATTTTTGCTGGAAAGTAAATGCTTCAGCTACTGCAGCATCCCTTGGGAACTGTGGTTTGGGAGCACATAGCTCTGGGGCCAACTCCCATGACTCTGCCACAGGCTCTAATTTTCTGCCTTTTCCCAACATCTCCCCGTTGGTAGAACACAATCAAGCCTGAAGCATCTGGGACACGGGCACTCTCCTCCCAGCCCTCTCAACAGCTGCATCTCTGCATTCCCTGATGTGGTGGGGCTCAGCAATGATGGCAATGCTCAGCCAGCAGGAAAGGATCAGGAGTGACGCACTTCCAAAATGCTCACTTATTATAATTATTACAGAGATTTGCTGAGTTCTGTGGGCAGCTGCCCTATGCACGAGGAATTTCTCTGCAGCTGACAGGAGGAAGAAGGGGGAATGATGCCTGCCCATCTCCCTCTGCCAGGTTCGACCTCAGACATCTCTGATGCCCCATGTGACACAGGATGTGTGCAGTGCAACTCTGCATATGGCTGCTGTTAAGGGGACACATCACACACAGGCACCTGGCACCCCACAGGCAAACAGTCTGACCTGGGCAATCCTGTGCTGTGGATTCAAACAGTGCAGATGCAACACTGAATCCTGATGCACACATCTCTACAAAAGCAATCAACAATGTCATTAGGATGCTGCCTGTGTGCTTTTCCAGAAGGAAACTAGCAGAAGACAGTTACTAGTCAAGGCATTATTCCAGTACACAGACTGTGTTCCTGGGTACCTCTGTGCTTAACCCCTTCCTCTAGCTCCGAGGCTCTCCACCTTCACAGCCAGCAGCAGGAGTGCTCCAGGTACCCCACCTTGGCACAGGCAAAGTGCCCTGAGAAAGCACAGCACAGTTCAGTGCCTGCTCCAACACGTCTCCTGGCTGGCCTTTGCCTTCCCTCCAGCTCTGCTTGGTGGGAAAGATATAAACTGATGTTCACAGAGGCCTCTGTCTCTGGGCTGGTGCTCCCAGAGCAGACAAAGGCTGATACCAGTTTCGTGGGAGACCAAGCTGGAGCCAGCTGCTGGATCCTGCTGCAAGCAGCACCAAACCCCAAGTGACTGAGGCTTGGTCATTATCAGGCTGCTTGGACAAACATCATTATAATCTGGTCTATGCTTACCAATGAGTACAGCTGTTGATAATGAGCTGGAGAAATTGCCCCGTTCAGAGCCTGAAGCCAGGGAGACCACTGGACTTTCCACTGATCCTGATGTGTCACAGGCGCTGTCTGGACACCCACTATGAAGCCAAAGGCACAGCTCCCTGCTGGCAGTCACTTCCCCAGACACCGTTCTGCTTATTCACCCACAGCAGCCACCCCTGCTTCCCCCCACCACCCACAGCTGTGTCCTCCCAACACATTCCTGCATAGCTGGCAGCCCCAGGACACACTGGGGCTTGCTGTTCATCACAAAGCAGTTGGCCACAATTCCCTCATCCATGAGGCAGCCCAGCACCTAAAATATCCTGCAGAATAGAGCTCTACAGATCACCACACTCTGTTTTGAACACTCTTCTCACCAACTTTGATGTCCTTCAGTTCCTATACAAACTTCTGCCTTGTATGGCTTGTGGCTTCATGGACCACACCATAACCTCCCTGGCCAGCCCCCTCCCAGACTAGAGGGTCCCAGTGAGCCAGGCTTATCCCACACAGAAGCCACTGACCTCTCTAAACCTCTTTCATTTTTTACCAACAGACCATCCTGATATGCCATAAATTTTGGCAATACATAATGATCAGTTCCACTCTGTTCTCCTTCCTCAAAGCTCCACATCCTTATTCACCCACTTACCCACTTTTCCCACCAACTCTTAGTTCCCCTACAAGCCTCCTATGAACAACCTCACCAAATGCACCTCCAGAGCAAGCTCCTGAGTTTTCAGGCAGCAGGTACCCAGGTGCATCTTCAGCATGAGAGCTCTCATGCTGCATGAGAGCTAACCTCACACCCAGCAGAGCCCAGGGGCCCTTTGCAGCCTGTGCTCATCTTCCCACCCTTCATCACAGCTTCTGCCTTCAGGCTGGGCTGGACAGTGAGAGAGAAACCCTGAGAACTCCCCCACATGCTGCCAGCAGGGGGAAGATCACCACACCCAGAGATGCTGCTACTCCCCATGAAGACAGCCAGCTGTTTGTACCAGCCAGGAAACTCTGCTACCTCCAATTTGTCAAATAACATCCTCAGTCAAGTTCTGCTAAATACCCTCACTCTATGTGAAACACAGTATCATCAGCCAGGTTTCAGAGCCTCCCCTGAGCTAATGGGACTCCACTCCTCTAAGTTGGCAGAGATAAGCCACAAAACTGCTTCTGTGTCATGTCTCATTTTCCCTCTGCTCCTTATTCTCCAACGGGGCCATCCTGCTGCAGCACCATTAGCAGCACCAATGGAGTTGAACACCAAATGACAGTTTTCAAAGCTCTACCCAAGCTGCTGGATGCTGCTGGCTCTCGCCTGACCCAGCTCCACTTGTTAGACAAATTTTTCCTGAAAACTATTTGACTTGGGCCAAGAATGAGTGCCAAGAGTTCCCTGGGGAGCTCCAAGCTTTCCCAGACAGCCCTTCTACGACCTCAACTCTTCCTCCCCTCACTTGTGGCACCAGGGGTCTGTCCCCAGACCTTGCCTACCAGACAGACCTGCCCAGACATTACTCCTTTATGTATCCATAGAAGGGTGATAAAAAGCTTGCTGGGCTCCCTGAAGTTCCACAGCTAAAATGACAATTGATAGAGGGATCAAAGCCAGTCAGGAAGGAGGAGGTCCCCTCCAGATGGGCATACTGAAAAGGAAAGTGAAAAGGTCTGCATCCCTGCTCTCCCTCCTCCTCTTGCTCTGCAAGTCTCAAGACCATTTCATGCTGGCACTGTCTTCATCCTGGCAGCTCCTTCTAAGCCTGAACCTGCTTGTCCTCTCTGTGTAACTTTCCCATCACTTCTCCCTTGCAGAACTATTCTGATGGATCAAGTCCTGCTCCAGCTCCCCAGGCCTGGCCACACCACATTAAAACGGGATTTATGAGCCTCGAGCACAGACAAGAGTTATGCAGTCTGCACTTCTGCGTGCTGCATACCAACTCCCCAGCTGGTTTAAATCAGATTAACTCCACTGATGTAAGACATTTAAGGCAAGAGTGTTCCATGATTTACACCAGCTAAGAAGCTGTTATACTATAACTTGGCAGCTGCAGGTTTTAGATCTGAGGTTTTTTGGGCAAAGATCCCAAGCAACAGTAAACGACAGAACAGCTGAATAGCAAACCCCATTTACCCTCAATGCAATGTGCATGCAGCCAGCACATGTCCCACAAAAGTCCCTAAAAAAATAAAAATAACCTGGTGTTCAGTTTTCAGTGCCACCAGTCTGCAAAGTAAATGTCTCATCACAATCAATAGGATCCAAACAAATCACTAAATCATGATACTGTGGAAATGCCTCCCTTCAAAAAAAATTATATATTTGGTAAACTAAAGCCAGGCAAATTTTAGTACAAAGGTTGCTTTCTACTGAAAAAAAAACCCTATAAACTGATTAATGCAAAAGCAAACGAACCCACCAGAGAGTTTAATATTCAGATCAGGGTCTTCATTTCTGCTAGAGCATGCTCAAGCTTCCAATCAAATCTCGATTCCACAAAAAAGTGGTGCTAATGCTATGAAGCCAGATGTGCTTAGAGAGATGCACAAAGACACAGCACTCAAGGCAAAGCACAGCAGTCAAGGCAGAAGAAATGCACCAGCAGAAATGGTAATAGTGCCTGAAAAAGAAGGTTTGGTCCTTTCTCCTCCAACTCAGCGAAGTGGCTTCTTCAGACCAGTAGATACTGGCTGTCACAATCAGGACTGGGCAAGAGCCCAGTGCCATTCCCACATCACCTGCAAGTCTGTGAGTGGGCAGCAGATCTGCAGCGCTTCCTGATGCCTCTTGTTCAGTGCTGGCCACACAGGGAGGGGCCCGGTGGGCCCTGCCAGCCCCATAAATCTCCAGGCACCCAGCACAGTAAATCTGACCTCCCTTGCAAGGGAAATATAAATCAGCTTTACTAGCAGCTTCTGAAACAAAAACTAAACTCATGAAACTGTAAAAACGCCTCTTTAAACATCCTGTACCCCAAACAGACCATTGAAAGCCCTGTCAGGCTGAGGGAGGGCAAACAAGCTTTCCAAGAGATAAGATGCCTCATGGGTTGATGAACTGAGAAAAGGCATTTCAGACTGAGCAGCTTCTTGCTGGCAGGCAGCAGACAGGGATATCTTTAGCACACAATAAAGACAGAGTAGAGAATCAGGAGGAGTGAATTAGCCAGCATTAATACCATCATTTGTATGCAGTGTACTTCAAAGCGTTCACAGTGCAGACAGTACCAGACACACACAAAATTACCCAAGTCTGAGGGAAAGCCAAGTAGAGCACATTTGCTGGAGCCCACAGAGAAAAGACCAGTGAGCTTGGATGGGACCCTCAGGGCCACCACTGCCCCACTGTTTAATGAGCTAGTGTGGGAAAGCCATGACAGGAGGACAGGGGCAAGTCCACAAAGGACAGAGGAAGCCTCATGAAGCAGAGCAGATGTAGAAGCTCCGGAGTAGAGCCAAACTGGGACAGGACTCAGCAGGGACACAGGGGAGGTGTATCTGCTCACATTCCACCATGAGTGCACCTGAGATCTGTGGTAGGAAGTCTGCAGGGAGTATTACAGCTGGGCAGAGGCTCCAGATGCCAAGAAAGCTGCTGATACCAGCAGTCTTTGTCCTGGGAACATGCACACATGTGGGAAGAGGCCACCATTGCATGACATTCACAAACAGCTTTGAGAGTCTAGTCACCTCCTCTTGGGCCAGGTGTATGGCCAGGCAGGGTCCCAGGGCTCCTTGCCACCACTGCCACCCACAGCCTGCCATGCCCAGGGAGGACATGTGACCAGCCCAGGAAGGGATGTTGCCATCACTAGTGCCAGGCCAGTGAGGCAGCTGACAGAGAGAGGCCAGGGACCAGCACATGGAATGGACAAGTAGGGCTGCAGGAGCTCCAGCGAAGGGGTTTGGAGCCCAAGGACACAAAACCCTACTTGTGCAGCCAGAGACTAGACAGCATGCTGGTTCCATGAGAGACAACTGCACATAGCCAGGGGGGGAAAACAACATCAGCTGAGCCAAGTCTCTTCTGCCACCTGCCTTGTTTTCCTGCAGAGTTCTTGTTGTTTCTGCACTTGGTAACAGCAGAGGCACAATAAGGAAACTTAAGTGATCAGTGGCTGCTAATCAGCAAAGCTTTCCTAATGCCAAGAGGAAAGACACAACAACTACTCTTTGTTGATGCTCAAGAGTGCACAGCTACACCATAGACACACAGCACCTCCTTCTGCTGGCATCCCAAAGGGAAGGAGGCTGTAAACACACACAGAACAGGCCTGCTTGCTCCTGTCTCACCTCTCCTATCGTCTCAGGGCACAAAGGCAGGGCCAGCTGCCATGTGACAAGGAAAACCTCCTGCCACTCATGCCAGCAGAGACCTGGATGTGGTCTTGGACTGATGAGTCTATCGTTCTGCAGGAAGGAGCAGAAGCCTAGGAGTCCATCCCAAAAGTTTATTAACTTTGTATTTCAAATAGCACCGGATAACTTCTCTGTGTAGAACAGAAAGAGAGCCTGTGTTGCTGCAGCACAGCAGAGACCTACCTTTGGGCATGATGCGATGCATTGCAACTGACAGGAAGAAGATGGAGTCGCTGTAGTAGGTCCCTGATCCAGCGCTGAAGTGTTTCTGCATGGCCTCAACGATGGGAAACAGCTTTTCTGTCAACTCATTCACATCATGGACTATTACCTGGCAGAGACACCAGAAACACCACTCAGCTGCCACTTCTGGGGACAGGCCCAGCTCCAGCAGCCTTTGCTCAGCCCCCACCAGCACAGGGCAAGAAGGGATGTGGACGCTTACAGAGGGAGGTTGGTAAAGCGCAAACAGTGCTGGTGGCATTGCAGCTGCACAAAGGGACCTGGCTGCCCTGGCCCCTGCACATCCTCTTGATGCAAGAACCAGTCAAGTGCAGAGAAAGGAGAAGGACTTTTACAGCCATTTTGTAACTGTAAGGTGGGCAGGAACTTGAACCCCCTCACACAAACAAATGTGTTCCATGTTTTGGGCTATTTCTCTGGTCTATTTCCACTGCCTGATGCAAACAATTATCTGGTCTCCCTTATGGAGTCCATCAGAAGAGGCAACAGTTTGCTCCAGGCTCTGGTATGCTGCCGTTTAGAGCCAAGCCAGACCACGTCACTTACCCTGAGGACCAAGGCTTGCTCCCTGCTACAGAGGCAGGCTGTGACAGGGCAGCAGCAGGGACACAGCCCGGATTTCCTGCTCCTCAGCCCAGCATGGAGGCGAGCTCTGCAGCACGTCCCGGCGGGGCTGCAGGGGGAAAGGGAGGACAGGCCACAGCACACTGATGAAAATCCAAACATCAGGAGACACAGCAGAGCCGAGCAACTTCTGTAAATGAATCTCAGCCTGCCTGTGCTGGAGTTTTGCTGGAGCTCAGCCAGCACTGCTCTGCATCCCTCAGCCCTGTGGGAGCCCATGCACCAGCACGGGCCCTGGCATGCCTGTGCCAGCTGTGGTTACATCCCAGAAACAGGATCAACCTCAAATGCACCTTAACAGCTACCGAAATTTTACAAGCTTATAATTTATTTTGGTCAAAGTCCAATGAACAGGAACTTTCATGCAGCTCGTTATACCCACAGAAGGATACAGGTCACTGAATCACACAAGATAATGAAAGGGATTTTCAGGATAATTAAGAAAGACGAGGGACATGACCCTGGTACAGATAAGGGGGAGTGCAGGAAGTTGAGTGTGGAGACTCGAGGTCGTGCCACCTCCTTCAGGTCAGGGAAAGCAGGAAAAGCCCTGCTGGAACTCAAGTCCAGTGAGGACATGACATTGCAGCACTACTTGAATTTTGGACAGGGGAACCTATTGCCCTTGTTTGAGAGACACCAAGACCCTTCCAGAAGCTGGTCCCACCCACCTTCAGCAGAGAACACAAATCACAATCTTTTATAGTTGCTTTCAAACTAAACTATTTCAATGGTTCCAGTTTCACTTCTTTTCCGTACTAAAACTACACTGTTGAACAACAAGGGGCCCTGCACCATATACTTAAAACATGCAGGATAGAGCACTTGCTTTTTAATTTTTTTTTTTAATTACAAGAAAACCTAAACCAAGCTAAATGTTTCAGAGGAGAAGGTGACTCTGGAACTTGTGTTGGTTCAATGGCTACCCTCTCTATGGAATACACAAGGGCCTGCACTGATGCTCAGCAAGGCTGGTGCAGAGATCGAGGCAGTGAGCAGCCTGGAGCTCACTCCTTCCACAGCTTTCTGCAGAACACATTGCTCAGACTGACGCGCGCTCACAGCAGAGTTCAGCTTGCTGGATGGAGGGTTGTGCTCCTGGCACCCACAGCACGCTGAACACGGTGAGGTGATGGGCCTGTCCTGGCACTGGCCAGGATGGCTGAGCCCACAGGGCACAGCTGAGGACAGGCACAGCTGAGGCCCTATGGCCCTGTCCTGGGGAGGACACCCTGAGCACCCAGGCTTGGCCCCTGGCCCTCGCTGACAGCCAGGTGCCATAGGAGTCTTTGCGCAGGCTCCATGGCCAGCACGTCCCTCGGTGGGGCGGCCCTGCTGCTGCTGTCCCGGCTGCTGGGCTCGGAGCCAAGGCCTGCAGCAGAACAGCAGGAAAAACATAGAACAACGTGTACCAGGAAAGTGCATTGGGAGAGCTCATCAGCAGCTGCACAGTCCCCAAGACACTGCAGGGGAGGAAACTCTGTTACTATCAGGCAGCACCTCACCCCAGCCCTGTCAAGCTGCATGGTGGTTATGCCATTGTGGTGACAGCAGCCACCCCAGATGACCAAACAAGCAAACCACTGCTCTCCGGCTGCAAAGGCGCTGACAGCCTGTTCATGAAACAGCACCACCAGCACGGTGATGTACAATGCTCTGCTCCCAGCCCAGCTTGGCAGGGGCAGCTTTGGGATCTGGCTGGACTGGAGAAGCATGGAAGGGAAATACCTGTAACCACCCTTCTGCACCCAGCAAAGGCAACATGAGGTGTGTACAGTACACAGGAAAGGGGGAAAAATGTCAAACCAGTTCCATTCACCTCTGAGGAGAGCACACTGCCAAGCACCAGTGGACAAAAGTTATGGGAGAAATACTCCTGAAACTCCAGACACAGCATCATCTGCCTTTCACTCTTGCCAAAGAAAACAGGAAAACATGTCTCTTGCCCACCCTTTTGTACTTCTGCAAAGCAAACTCCTGAGCAGCTGAATTTTGCTCTTGCAGCCACAGGCCAGGCAGCCTTTCTGGGACTGTGAAGGTTTCTTCCCTTCTCATTACTCACTTTAGCACAGCTTGTTAATCCACTGCTAATTTTGTACTTCGTTATTTATTTGTGTAACAGCTCTTAGTAAATCCCTGTAGCTAAATCCGACCACGTTCGCTGAGGACATTAAGAAAAGTTCTAGGGGTTTCCTGTGCAAGCAGAGTTTTATAAACACACGTCTCACACTGATAAAAACCCTTTCTACTGATTCACTAGGAAAAAAACAACTTGCATTTCTTTTTCCCTTAACTTTCCCTCCTTCCAATGTGGGTCATCCTTGTAGGTCTCAGTAAGAGTGGCATGATGGCAGGCCAGTTACATCCACCCCAGCAGCATCCTCCGTGGGGCTCATCTGAACAGGAAACCAGGATGAGCAGAGAGCCGAATGCGTAGTTAGTGTTATTACGGCAGAAAAATGGAATCATTAAGAGATAGGAATCGCACAAGGTCTCGCAGCACACAGCCTGGAGTGGCAGGAAATGGGGCGAGCCGGTGCTCTTGTAAGCGCAGTGTCGGCTGAGGCTGGCTCAGACTCGCTGCCCGGGGGTCGAGAGAGGCTACAGAGCCTCTCCCCCTGCCACCCGTGTGCGGGACACGCTCTCTGCGATTGCTGTCACAAATCCCGGTAAGAGCCCCCGAGGACCCGCACAGGCAGGTCCTCCCGCCGCCTCCCAACCGCACACGCGGAGCACCAGCGCCCTCTGCCGCCGCCGCCCGGCTGCGCTCCCGGCTGCACATCTGGGCCACATCTGCACAGCCAGCGGCAGCCGTGACGCCACGTCCGGACAGCCCTGCCCTGCCGGGACGGTCCAGCGCCTAAGCTGCTCCCACCGCCTGCACCTCGCAGCCCTTCTGCCCTCACTCTCTGCACAGTCCCCGGGCTGCAGCCGGCTGCTTCAGTCTCCCGCAGACTTTGAAAGTTACTCAATCTGCCGAGGGAGAGAGAGAAAAGCTGCCCACAACCTTCCCCAAAGGTTACGATCCACATCTCACTCTGGGCTTCACTCTAACAGAGGAGCCAACTGATCCCAGCTTTGCTAGGATGGGAGGGCAAGGGCAGCTCCAAAAGCAGGGCCTGAATCACTTCCTTATGAAGAGAAGGTAAAGTTCAGGGGGGTTTTGTCAGTCCTGTCTCAGTGGCTCTAGCTGCCTCCTGAGCACTTCATCAAGCCTTATATCTGTGCCTGTGCTAGGAAAACAGCATAAGAACCAGGAGAGTGTTCTGCACACACCAAGAGGAGCAGGAAACGAGATGTCTCAGGAGAGAGATGGGTTACTGCTGGAGCTATCTGAGCATCAGGATCAATCATCAACATTTTAGCAGCAGCATCATTAGTCCAAGCTAGGCATAAGTTTCCTGCTGGTGAAGAAGAGTAATGGAGTAGGCTACAACAAGAATAAAGAGGTGCTGTCATCTGCTGGCATTGCAGAAACTGGCACAGGATCAGGACAAGGCTGCATGCTTGAGAGCAGAGCAGCCTCTGCTCTGCACCTAAAAGCAGAGAAACTGGTCCAAAACATACTGGCAACTATAGGCTAGCCAGTGAAACAAGGCTACATCAGACTCTATCAGGAATGAGAGAAGCAGCTGTCCCACTGAGCAGATCTCAGTGAGATCTCACCCGAGGCTTCCAGATCATGCTGCCTGCTTACACCCAGGAGACCAGTTCTGGTGCCAGACATACTCACCAAGCCATGAGCCAGGTTTCTCCAAAGGCACCTACAGAAAGGGGTCCATTCACAACAGACAAATCACTTTGTACCTCCAACTCCCAGCCCATGTTGCTCTGGAAAAGTGAGGCTGGCAAGGTTGCCTGCAGAAAAATTTGTTCTGATGGCAGTAAAGGCAGCCACCCACACAAAGGGGTGACTACAAGGGATGTGCACACCATGGTGGCCTGGGGTCCTCCCACAGGGAACATAATACCACAAACATGGGTCGGGCTGTTGCACCACATCAGCACTGCACCATCATGGGGCAGTCAGTCCATTCTGCTGTGGAGTGCAGGAATCCTCCTGAGGGAGCTGTGCACACCCTCCAGACAGCCAAGCACTGCTGCAGGTGTGGGTGTCCCATCGTGGGTACATGACCTGACTGAGGGCCAACACGAGGAATGGATTTGTTTAACGAAAACGAGTGGTAGAATTATTTACCAGGAAAGTGTCTGTATGAAAAATGTAAGGTTACACTTCTAGTTACATCTTGGCAGAGTGCAGCTAATATGAAATACAGGCTTTATGAGCAATAAAAGTTACAGCAGGACTAGAAGACACTTCCAGGCAATGCTCTGCAGCAGCACCTCAGTACAGGAGAGTCAGGTTACCTGGAATCTCTGAACTTAACACCTCTCCAGTTTTCAGACCCCTGTTAAATGCAAAGGAAAGCCTGACTTCGCATAACCTACACTGGCTGTGGATTTGGGAGGCAGAACCACTTCCGTGGCAGTAGGAACATTCACACGTGGATGCACTCCAGCTCCTGCAGGCTCTCCATTCCGGCTTTCCAGAGCCACTAGCAGCAGGCCAACCTTCTGTCCTGATCAGGAAACCATCGAGATACAAGCACACATGGTCTTTGTGTGGAGATGCTGAAGCAGGACTAACAGGGGTTGCAGGAGAGCAGCACTGCTTAGAACAATTGCCCGTCTCCAGCACAGGTAGCGTGCCAGAGGTGTTCCCAGTCCCAGCTGAGAATCACGGGGCTGCATCAGGACACCCCCTCGCAGGCAGCAGCGATGGGGACACAGAACAAGCCCCTCAAGACTCCCGAGACTGGGGAGCAGAGGGAGCTTCTCCAGCAGAGTGGGAGCGAAGGCGCTGCTGGGAGCGGCACAAGGGCCGTTAGTTGAGGGAGTTCCTTCCCGCTGGACCGCTGTTGTAAGTGTCCCGCGGGAAGCTCACACAGAACATCCCGGCAGAGCCCCCCGCCCGGCCCGCCCTCGGCCCCCCGCGCACCTGGTGGCGGAAGGCGGCGCCGCGCAGCAGGTCCCGCAGCAGCCCGAGGCCGATGTCGCGGCTGGCGCCCTCGGTGACGAGGTGGAGGTGCAGCACATCGGCGGCTCCCAGGCGGCCGTGCCGCAGCAGCGAGCGCAGCGCCGCCTGCGCCTTGTCGCGGNGCCCAGCCCCCGGCACCGCCCCCGGACCCGGTACCGCCCCCGCCCGCCACCGCTGCAGGGCGGAGCCATCCCTGCACAATGACACACTACAGAAACTACATTCAAGTTTTAGATACAAAGTCTACAGCCGTACATAACGCGAAGGAGGGCGGGGTATACAGTCTGTACAGTTACAGCTTAAGGGGGGGGAAGTTTTTTTTTTTACATTTTACTCCTGGAATGCTTAAAAAACACCGAGTACAAAGGAACGCGCGGAGAAAAAAAAAAGTTCATTATTTCGGAGAGAGTAACGTCTCTGCTTGAGGAAACGATGATTTCTTGGCGATTTCTGTCAAAACATGGAAAACTTAGGCTCCTAACAGAAAAGTGAGTGGAATTTTTCCTCCTCTATCATCTCCTTCCATGGGAAGAGAAACAAGAAAATACTGTATGCAGAAAGATAAAGCAAGCATATGAAAGGGTATATACCAAAGTGGTACACTCATCCTTTTCCCCAGTAGTGCCTTTACAGAGTTGCCCCTGTTTTAAAACTGTGCCTTTGTGTAAGCACGGGAGCAAAGCATGTTGGCTGTCAGACTGCACAAGCCATAAACTCTAACTTGGGAAAAAGCATCCATAATGAATGGGGCAGAGATTGTAGTCTGCAAAATTGATTCTCAAGAGACTTTGCATATTGAAGAATCAAAATAATCAGCTCAGTCCTTCTAACACTGTAAAAATACCACGTCCTTTGTACTTACATATTATTATTTGCAGTTTCATTAAAGGGTCGTTTCATAGTCACTCTGTTATTTGAGATTCTCAAGATGAAGCAGCAGAGGTAACATTCACAATTTAAAATAGATGGCTGCAGAGAAGCACCAAAGTCCTGGAAGCATGATATCAACCCTCCGCTTGCTCTAGTTCTCACCTTTTCAGTTTAGTGCTACAAAGTTTATGCTCTATCCAGGAGACCTAGTAATTTGGACAACACATGTGTACTGATGTCATAATGCAAAACAGGAGAAACTTCCTCTTATATAGGATTTTTCTGACAGCAGTTGGAAGGTCTGGTTGCATTTTCTACAACTTTTTCAGCTCAGTATATAAACAGGTAAAATATATGACCCCACAGAGTGAAAAATGCAGTATCAATACAGGATCCTTTAGCACTCTAACATTAAAAGCCACAAATGGTACAATCGAAAATCTCCAAAATCAGAAAGATTGCCACTGATAGCAGCGACTTCCTGGATCAGGTCCTAATGGGCAGAGAGGCTCAAATCCACAATGTACTAATGAGCACCTGGAACATGCATCCATCCAATTGCAATGTGGGCTGTTTGTGAAAAAGAAACACCTCTACCATCTACCAACCTTCACCCAAATTCATGTGAACAAATTCCAATTGTCTAATACAGGTAGTGGCATAATTCAGTATGATAATTCAGAAATTTAAGCTTATATGCACTGTACTGACACTAATATAAAACATGAAACCTTATGAACAGTCAAAACAATTGATACCACTAATGAGCCACCAGAGACACTATTTTAATCAACATGCAATGGACATAAATTACACCTCTGAAATCAAGATTCATTAGAATGTAAGTTGAGTTCCTCAACATTTGTCATTCCAAGAGACTTTTGGAACACATGATCTATAAATAAGAAATATATACTATCCTTCAATGGGCTATCTAATATAGAAAATTATACTAAATATCCATGTGAAAGATGGTTTTAAAATCTTTGTCCCTCACTACCATATTTCATACCTACAGAGAAACACGAACTGGAATTGAATCTTTCCACTTCCTGGTACAATGCACAAGATGTTAACCCACAATGGAGCCTTATTGTCTACTATTCCACTTAGATTCACTTCGTAATAGAAATGGAAGTTTCCTAATATTACTGAGCAGAATATTAACATGAGTCAAAACTCAATATGGAATCCAGATCTTCAGAGTTGTGGTGATAATCACACTACTGGGGGCTGAATCCTGGGAGTCGCAGAGGTCCTGGAACATGGAGCCTGCCAGAGCCTGCTGAGACTGAGCCATCAAACTTAATGGTACATTCATTTCTGCTGATAAGCAACATGCTACCATTGCACCTGACCTGAAAAAGGCTTTAACTGAGTGCAGTTTACACTGGACATCCTGTCATACCTGAAAGGACAGGGGAACAAGGCTGAGGATCACAAGTGACACACCTACTCCCCCCAAGCCCTTACAAGTCCAGTGTTCCTGACAAGTCGCACCACCTGTCAATCTGGAGTCATTCATCCTTTAGCATAGACAGACTGATACTGTTTCCCAGACAGATGAGAGTTAGGAACACATGGATGTGTAGAGCAACAGGGAAGAAGCTTTTTAGTCTAGGTAAGTCATTCTGCAAAATTTGTCACAGACATTTTGTGGCCAGGGAGGAAATCACCAGTGGAGATTTGAAATAAGTCTGTCAGACCTTTTTTCCAGCAGCCTGGACTGAGACAGCAATTATGCCATTAAGCTTTAGGCAACTTTACATTCCAGCCAATCCCACTACACAATGACTTCCAGCCAGGCTGGGAAAAACATACATTTAGAAAAAACTATGTCTAAGGTGTATATTATACAGTCATATTTTTAACTGTCCCATCTGTATGCCAGCAATCTTACTTTCTCTAAGATCTACTAAACACCCATTTGCTGGTAAATACTGCTGGTTAGAAAGTCTATTATCATTTCATAGGCAGCTATTTAAAAACCAACTTAACTAAAAATTACTGCTTACAGGCGATATCCTTAAGTTTCTTATTATTCAGACTAAATGTACACTTTAAATGGGCAGAATTTGCTTTTCTTACCATAATTAGACCACATGCAAAGCAAGAACTGTCTTGCAAGATTCTTCTGCTTGGAAATAAAATCCACTGGACAATTCTACAACACTACTAATTTTGTAGCAATAATAATATGCAGATTTGATACATTATTACATATTTGATGCAAAATTATAACTGCTTGAAATACCTTCTTAAAACTTAACATGCCAGAAAGTTTAACTTTACCATAGTTTACAGATGTCAATTTGTTTTATCCCAGTTTTGCTTACCTTTCCATGGAGAAAAGCCAATCCATTTCCTAAATACACTTAAACAACAGGCTAACATAATGCCATAGCTATGAGGATTACTGAAAACCCACATTGATACTATGCCACCTAAAAGCCCTGCTGAAGTTGTCTCCATAGAGCAGACAAATAGAGGATAAAGAATTGCATCTGCTGGTTTGGGGTTTAGGAGAATTATTATCTAGGTATAAATAACTGATATATAAGCATATATCTAGAGACACCATTTATGCATGCACAAGGGCAGAGTAGGGCTCACTACTGAATAATGCATATTGTCTTGCTGCCCTCACAACACAGTTGGAGACTGTGCTCAGTCATTACTTTATAAAAATGTGCACTTAAATTCTAGTTTTTCTTGTGTTCACCTTAGTTTAAGATAACACATAAATAATACACATCATTGCAAATTATACAAGGGCTACTGCTTCCTGATAGAAAGGACTGATTGCCCTAAATTTAGAGTGGCTGCAAGACATGAGACTTTTATACTGAGCTTAGGGCTAGTAGTGAGAAAAGCAAAAAGTAAAAATAGCCTTTGTACAACTATTCTACACAACTCCATTGGCTCAGTATTTACTTTCATGTCTCAAATTTCAAGTTTTCATGTCAAAATACTACAAACAAACCCCATGTCATGTCCAAAAGGATCAAGTTTATTTTTCATTAAAGGTTCCACATGCTCATTTAGAAGGATACTTGCTGCACTGAAAGCTTAATTTAAGAGGAAAAGAAAAAAAAAAAATGGACTGCTCTTAGGAATTTGGTCCCCAGGATATATCCCTTTGTGACTGACCTGCAGTCACCAGCACAAAGGCCAGCCTGGTGCTAGAGCTTCCACTATGAAAGCTTGCAAAAGAGCAGGAGTTACCACATCTGTTACGAACAGCCTACCTCTAACCAGAGTCAGTGTAGGAACAAGAGAATCTGTTGAGTTGCAGTCCCACAAATGGAAGGACAACTCAGTAAGTCATTATCCAATTTCCCTTCCCAACAGTCCCAGAAAATGCAACCCAGACCTTCTTGTCAGAGGCACATTCTTTATGGCAGCAGGGGGGCAGATGACAGCAGATGACACTGGGTAGCAAAGCTGCTGTGCCCATCCTGCAGTCGGAGCCCGCAGCGCTCCAGCCATGCTCTGCCACCCCAGTGGGAGCTGCAAATGCTGGGTGTGCAACTGGGGCTGGGGTACACTGAGCTAGCAGGTACTCAGGGCTTTGAAACATCTTCAGCTGCTGAGGTATATGTACTGTAGAATATAAACCAACTCATATATTTCCCCAGCTACCACAATCTAAAGCTACATTGGAGTGGTCATTTTATCCAAACTATCTAACAAAATGCATACAATTCATCCTGTTAAAGTAAAAAAAGACTTGCACTATAAGCTTCAGGTTCTTTTCCTTCTTGATATTTAAGACTTCTGGGAATCTGACTGCTGGAAGCGGTTTAACTTCTCTGGATTATTTGATGCCATTTGAGAAAAGTCACGAAAAATGTCCTGATAAATTTCATCTCCTAGGTAGAAAAGAAAAGGGAAACAGTGTTAAACATTTGTAATAGTGAACATCACCCACCATTGTACAAATGCCCTACTGTGCTATCAATTACTGTGTAACACTTATTCATGTATGAAGACTGCTTCTAGATGGAGTGATGCTGATGTGAACTCTGAGGGACTCGTTACTTGCATGCATGGTCTGTAGAAGCAAATTAAACAAAGCCAAACTATACCTGAAATAGTACCTCACAGGCAGCCAGAGGAAAGTTCAGAGTTAGAAAGGAAAAGTTAAAGCACTTTAAAGCAACTTAAAAAGAAAAAGATATTTATTAGCTGTTAAAGAATAAAATCCTTGTTTTTGCAAGGAACTGCTAACCAGGATTCTCTACAGAAAAACAGAATTAAGGCATAAATAAAGATTTACTTGGAAACAGAGATCAGAAGTCTTACAACCAAACAGAACTCTCCATGAAAGAAACAATGAGCAAGCAATAATATATATTTAAAAAAGCAATCTTAAGTAGATAAATTATTGTCCATAAATTATTTTGGTCTATTACTTCAGCAAAAATAAAATTTCTACATTCATTTCATCTACATCTTTGTTTATGTTTTTCAGTTTGATCTATAATAACAATGATACTTGCCCTATAATTTTTTTTTTAAATCTTCACCCTTTGTGCTTAAACCCAACCCTACTACTAGAACATATTCCAAAATGTGTTCCTCCCTGTCTACACAGGAAAACATTCAGGAGCAATTACTTCTTGAGTCATTGCCAAGTCATTCTCTTGCCACTTTAAAACGGACATTTTTTCACTCATTTTCACGTTCTTTCATGTTGTAGCATTTTGGGCCTTGAGTTCAAGCTCTGTTTTAAAACACTAACCATACCCTTTTGTCTTCAAAAGGAATTAAATGCATCAAACATTCGGTTGGGCCAGGACCTATGCAGCCATTCAAATTTTAGAGCTTTCCCAACACAGATGGCCACACAGGACACACGATACCAGCACTACTGTTTCTTGCTGAAAGCTTGATTAATAGCACGACAAAGAAGTCAACCCAAATTCTCTCTCATGTACGTTGAATATGAAGATTGTTTTTCCCTAACATGACTGTGGAAAAAAAGAATGCTTTTGTGCTTAAAAGTTTGCACTACTGGGAAAAGTTACATTGTTTTGTTTTTCAAGTTTTAATGCAAATTTCCAAAGTTAAAATTATTATTCTTTTGGAGATGAGACTCCATTCTTTTAAAAACACTTTCACAAATAATAACTGAGCTCACAGAAATATTTAATAGGGCAGTAACACAATTCTTTCCAGACTTTAAAAGGTGAACACATTCAATACTGCTCTACTAAAAAAAGTTAGCTCTATAGAAATTCCCTTTTGGTTTGCAGATTTAATTTCAAGTATGGTGCCCCTGCTCATGGCAGGGGATTTGGAACTAGATGATTTTTAATGTCCCTTCCAACCCAAACCATTCAGTGATTCTGTGTTCTAGAGATGAGGCAGGCACAGGACAGGTTTTATTGTAACAGCTTTTAAGAACTGCTTGCTCTGGAAGACCAGCACAGAATGGAGCTGTAACATTCACCAAAAGAACAGCTATGAAGGGCAAAAGCAGAATTAGGCTTCTGTGATAAAAGCAATTGTGCTTTTAATGCAGAAGTGGATTCCACTGGTGAACGAGAACTGCATTTCAAATTGCCACACTTGGTTCTTTCAAATTAACTTGAAAGAAAAAAAAAAACCTATTTTTGCAAGATACATTGTAGTTCTGGCTTTGTCTCTATTACATAACAAAAATATTACATACAAAAATAGACTAAAATAAAGTGCCCCTTTAATTTGTATGTTGCATTAAAATGCTTAATACTGTAAACCTTATCATTACTTTAAAATTCTACTTTAAAATTGAATTCTGGAAGTTCCCTTGCCAAGCAATGTTTTCCCTAAAGTGCAGATTCTATGTACAAAAATACTGTAACACTGCTTTACCATTTAACACCAGAGTAACTCAAAAGGCACACATCATACATTCAAGAAAAGGTAGGAAGAAAAAGTAGCAATGCTAATATCAAAGAGTTAGCAATACATACTGTAGCACCAGGAGATGAGCACTCAAGTATTTTACAGAAACAGTACTACGGTGCATATGGCTTCTACCACCAGAAATAACCTTTTAAAGCTGTTTCTAGCCAGTTCCCATTCCAGGAATATTTTGGAAGACCAACTGTACCTTGCAAAGCAATATATTCATTCTCTCAGTAGCTCAAACCAGCTGTATGTATTTAAATGATAAATTTTGATGTCATTAGCTACATGAGTAATTGTTTATCAGCTGCATTGCTAGAGCTGAGAAGTAGTTAGTTGGCTTCACTCTGATGACACCAAACTCATACAATGATATTTACCCTCACATAGCTACCAGCTATACAATTGCCTTGAAAATTCTTATTTTCTTCTAGAATCATAATTTTGGAACACTGGAGTTCTAAAGTAAGGGCAGTGCAGATAACATGTATATGCAGTGAAAAACACCTGTATCCCTTAAAACCACAGCAAGGTGTGACATCTCATGGTAGTAGACAGGTTTTGTGCTTACGCTGACACAATCCTTCTACAGCAGACACAAACATTCAAAACACTCAAAAATATTGACTCCAACTTTTAAAAGAGACTACAACAAGTAACAGAGTGAAGGGGGCAGAGCTGTGCTATGCAAAGATATGGTAAGTTCTCTTGGCTGAGACTCTGTGCTACAGCTTGTGGCACTAATTTCAGAAGTTATTCTAATGAAAGCCTCCCCCTGATTCTGGGCAAGCTCTGCCTCTTGTGGCAAATCTACTCTTCACTGTCAGTCTCACCTTACCAGCTGTAAAGTATCTGGATCAGATTGCATCAGCTGCAGACTCTAGATTCTACTGCTCCAATCTGGTAACATCTCCCTGCCCAATCCTCATTGATCAGTGGAAAACACATAGGGGCTTTATAGGAGTGAACTGAGAGTACTCAGCACTCAACCTGGAAAATAAGGTTCACCTTTCACTTCTGCCAGGAATAGCAGGGTGCTTTTAGCTGTTTAACTTCACAATCAAGTGTGTCTTTATTGGTATTTGCATGATATTAAATTACCTTCCTATGTAAGCAAATATCACATCAGAACATGGTGTTAATTAGGGCTGAGTGCCTGAGAATAAAGTTGCACATATGCATTAAATATAGTTTGTTAATCTCTTGCTGGAGATGGCTCAAGAATCCCCCAGCTTATATTAATTTTTTAACCAAATAGAAAGAAACTATGAATACAAAAATACATACTTAAGAATGACTGTTTTGTTTCTTATTAGTATCTTAACAAATAAAAATATTTAAAAATAAAATGTATGGAAATAATACTTTCCTATTTCTGTCTGGAGTCAGTTTGCAATATTTGATGTACACTTTTTACATTGGGGTGCAAGCATTCTTTTCTTAAAAAAAGAAAAAGCAGACCATTCCACAGGAAGGAGAATGGTGTCCTGGAATAAGATGAACTCTTCAACTGTCTCTGAGCAAGCTGAGTCAGAAAGCTACTACTAAATAATGTCAGGTAAATCCTAACATTACACAAATGTCAATGGAACAGCAATACGAGAAAAGTGTGGACAACTACCAGCAAAATAGGGTGGTCATGGCTGTACTAACACACTGCTATAATGGTGCTGTTTAAACAGTCTCCTTTTAGGTTCCCTAAATACTCTAAGTCACACCACTGAATTTCAATGAAGCTTTAGAATACGTTGCTTTATAAAAAACATTATTGTATGAAGCAATCCTAAATTTTCCTCAGACACTAAGAATCTAATTGTAAACTGATAAATTCCTGTATACACTTCTTATACTGCATTTCAGTGTGGTTATTAGTAGAGTATTGACCTGGCTGCCCATAGAGTCCTTCTGATTCACGCATTTCTTCATTCATCCTTGCCAAACGCAACCTGCCATTCAGAAAGCAAAAGGAACAATGTCATCTTTCAAGCACAAAAAAGATACAAGACCTAAAACGCTCTTCTGAATCGTACATCAAAGAGGTCATCTATGGATAGAGTGTTTTGATTTTTCTTTTGTTCCCCCTTGCTTTTATGTAAAGCAATTTTGACATTTCTTGTATTTTTAACTTGAAACAGAATAGCAAAATCTAAGTTACTAGTCAAAAAACAGAATGTACAACTTACAGTGTTACAATATCTGCATTTGCAGCTTCCACTGCTATACTCAATGGATCTTTCCCATCTTCATCAGTGGCATGCTGGTTTGCTCCTCGCTTTAGGAATAAGCACACTTGCCTGTTTGAAAAAAAAAAAAAAAGAAGAATTGAGAATATTTTTGACAATAAAGAAAAAAGCTAATAAAGTCAAGCTAGATACAATGTATTTAGTGTAAATCACCAACCGTCTCATATATCAAAATAGTGCAGTTCATCTAGAAAGCGTTAAGAGAGTAGTAAGCAAACCATTTATTTAATCCACATTAGAAAACACGTGTGTTTTGCTAGTGGATGAGACTGCTAAACCAAAAGATTATTTACTCTCTCACAACCAGAGCTTAAGAAAAACTTGTATCACCTGAATTAGTATTAAAATATCAGAATATCTGAGGCAATGAAGAAGATTCACATGAACAACTACAGTAAGGGATTGCTATGTACAAATAGAGGGGCAGTGAGTTACCCAGTGTGTCCTAGAACTGTGGCATGGTGCAGGGGCCCCCTTCCTTTCATGTCTCGGATGTTCACATTGGCCCCATTCTGCAGCAAAAATTCACAAGTAACCAACGAGCCCTATGGAATCAAAACAAAGAAATAACTCAGCACCAGATCTCTAGAATCAAACCAAACCTCTTCTGCCTTCTCACCACTGAGCCACCTGGCAAAGGAAACAAAAGGGAGTTGCTTCCGTATCAACTTTAAACACTACTAGGACATAGAATTCTTAACAAAGCATTACCAGGAAAAAAATATTTCAGAAACAATTCTGAAAGTACACTGTAAGCACAGCTTCAGCATCACATTATCATTCATTAGGGAAGCAAGCAGCTCAAAGGAACAGTGACACAGAAATATCATTATTTCCCTTGCTCTCCTCCCCCATCACAGTGCTGTATATCACATACCCCTCTCACTGCCTGAATGAGTGGTGTTGCTTTGTTTTCTTCCACATTGACCCAGTTTACTTCAGCTCCATGAGCCAATGCTTCTGCCATGTGGGGAAGATTTTTCTCAAAGGCAGCTCGATACAACCGCAATCCTGGACTAGGCTGTTTGGAGTCACAGAACACTGGAGACTCCTGCTTGTCTCCCTCTAAAATGAAAAGAAAATGCTTACCTAATCCTTGCTTTTACAAAGTACCTCTTGGAATTCTGATCAAAACATCACTTCTCTGGCAGCAGGTAGCTCAGCTTTTGCAGAATGCTATGTATTGTTGCCCCATTCTGCCAGAGTAATTCACAAATGCCTTTAGCTCCAGCATTCAGGCATGGTCTCTTCACAGAACTATTATTGCATAGAAAATATTCTCTCCACATTACTGGCACATGTATATATACTTCAATCGACATATTCCATGTAACTTCTAAGAAATTGTTTAAAGTTTGGAGTGTGTTTCACTGTAAACTGCAAGATAAATAAACTTATTTTCTGTAGAGATGTAGATATACAAATATATCTTTATCTGCAACACCTGAGTATGAGGCTAATACTGTTCTGACCTAATTTTTGTTAATATATACCATTGTCATTTACCAATTACTTGCTGTGGCTATAGTCTTTTGGACTAAAGCATAGTCTTTCTCTTCATCTCAACAACAGTTATATGGAGTGAAGTCTGGGAGATAAAGATGTTGTAACATAAAAGCTTTTTTGAGTTACAGCACCATAAATAGTTCAACAACATAATGAAAAAAGATCCAAGCCACAAGCTGCCTGCCTATACACCTGTGAACTACTGGATTCAAAACATACCTTAAAACAGTACTTTAATGTAGAAGAGTAAGTCTGCTTTATAAATAATTGTTTTGGAAATTTTGAGAAGCCATACTCAATATATCTGTCAGAACAGCATGCTAAAATTAGCAAATAATTTAATTCATCAAATCATAGAACTTCTGAATTGAGGAAATGATGTTTAAAGACTTAGTCAATTCCACATAAATAAGAAACAGAAAAATTAAACAAGAATGCACAAATAACACATAAAAGCCTATTATCTGTAACTCAAGAGGAAGTCTATCTCTGTGGATTTATTTATAAAAGGATCATACAATGCTGAGGAGATGTGTCTTTCTCAAAAATGCAGCATTTCTCTATCTGCAAAAAAAATCAATATTTTGGGATCAGTCTCATCTGACTGGAAAAAACCATAGTTCTTTGACCCTATCTAGAAGGATTAAATGTCATTTTTGGTAGCAAGCCCAAAGGAAAGATCACTCAGGCAAATTTTACCCTTGCTAAAGGCATTTCAACCAGGATAGCAGACATGAATCGTGTCACCAAGCATTAATCTTTTTTACAAAAAAAAAAAAAATGCTGCCAAGTGATTAAATTTTCATCTTAAAGTGCAAAGCCTAACACACCTGGTTCATACAAACTGTTGGCTGATATAGTAGAGGCAAGGTGTTCTCTGCTGTCATCAGTGCTCGGCTGGATCCCACTGTCACTGCTTCGGACTGTTTTGGGGAGAAACTGCAATTACTATGCAGAGCTGAAGCTACCTGCTCCTCACAGATACCATGATAATAAAGCAAGCTCTTATACTTGGTCCTGAATACAGTTTTTTAAAAATGGCTTGTTCTTGTTCAGTATTGTTAATGCATCCATAGAAGAATATGAAGTCACATTTTGTAATCATAACATTTACAATAATAATAATAAATGTCAAAGATAACTAGAAATGAAAAAATAAAATCAGGATAAGTAAAAAAGCTTAAATTATTTCATGAAAATATCAAGCAATGCCACAGCCTGGAGACAACAGATTTTGAAGCAGGGAGATGGCCACAACACACAATGGATCACTAGTGCAAATACTGAACACGCTACAGCTGTAGTACTTACTACTACGGAGCTTTGAAGAGGTATCAAAGTAGGAGAAGAGTGAATCAAGTTCATCAGGACAGAACAGAGACTCCCGCCTCGCCTCGTCGCTACTTACAGCAACCGCTGGGACATGCAGGTTAGCAAAGCACAAAGCAGGCAGTAAGGAAGGGACAGGGCAGGAAAGAACGTTATTGGAAAAATCAAGAAGGATGAAAATACGGAGGAAAGAAGGTGGTTAATATGATTCTGAATTATAAGCATCCCCATCCTAAATCCTTCTCCATGTAAAAATGCACATCTCTGAAGAAGTCTTTTCTCCCCTATACTCTACACTAGGCTACAACCCATTAAAAACAGATTCTAAATTCTCTGCACGAGGCAGAAGTCAATTAATATAAAAATATTTTACCTTAAAAAGAAGATGGGTAATGCAGCTAAGGAGAGAAGTGTGTAAATACCTTTTGGGGATGCTGCACCTTGCTCCCCTGCCAAAAGGGATTTTTCAGGGACACTGTGTCTTTTCTCTTCCTGACTTGGAGGTAAAACTTTTGTTCCAGGATCAGGCAGAGGTACTGATGCAGCTTGCTTCTCTACAAATTTTCTTTCCACATATTTTGCTCTGATGTATGCCTCCTTCTCCTGCCTGTCATACAGAAAATCCCTAGAGTTAGTAAGCTAAAATTTTAGTATTTTCATGTATTAAAAGAATGTCTATTTTGTACTGAAGTCAATAACTGAAACTGTAGCTTGGCATTGCATGTAAGACACACCTATAGCACATTTTCAGAAAGATGCAAAGCACACTGTCACTTTCTGGATTCTTGATTTAATTTTGCATAAGGCTCAAAAGAAAGTAATTTTGTTAACTTCACAAACATGTATTTACTTTCAGACAGAGACTTTGGAAAGTGATATGTGGAAGAAATAAGCATTAGTTACTCTATGTTACCTGTATTAAACCCGTATACATGTTTATATTGTTAATAATCTAGTAATAAACATACATTTAGTTCCTTATGTAAATGTAAATTGCAACATTTGTTATGGGAACTATAAGATTACACAAGAAAACAATAACAAGCCCCAGGCAGGCACGGCCATCAGTTCCATATCACATACTGAGGTATTTTTCCTTGTAACCTGAGGTTATCATCTTAAGACACAGCAGCAGTTGTGCCAGCCTGATAAAAGGGGCTGTAATTATTGCACTGAAACTGCTGAAAAACAATTACCACTAGAAGGAATATCTATCAAATCTCCTATTTTGTTTATATTATCATCACTGTCTCCAAATTGCCAACACTTCATAAAACACAGTTTTCTACATTACAAAACTGCTGGGCAGCAAGCAGCACAGAACTGGAAAGGTAGTAAAAAAGCAAGTTTTAAGAGACATTCTATACGGCAGCACAAAACATTGGAAATCTACCTTCAAACACAGATTAGCATCAGAGAAACAAAAGACGGCAGTACAATGATTTGAAGGCTGCTGTAAAGCAGCAGAGCTCATTTACAAAATAGGTAGGAAGATGAGAACATTCTGAGGATCAGGGAACAAAATTCAAATGGAAGAACAAAGCCACTGTAAACAAAAGGAACAGCCACAGGCTCCTTCCAGGAGCACTCACACATCGAGTACAGCTGGTTGAGCTGGTACCCAGCAGAGAGGAAACACAATCCACATGTCCACAATGATGCTCTAGAGCCCTCATCAAAAGGAGGGACTGAGATCACAAAAGGAACAAACAAAGAGAAGCAGAAATGGGCCAACAGAAGAAACACCCAATAAAGAGTGAGAAAAGGGAGAGAGCAAGACATACTGGTGATACAGGGAAATGAGTACACCAAAGGAGTGTAACACAGTTAAGCGGCAGCATCTTTTACAGGTGGAGGCTGAAGGAAGCAACAATAAAAGGAAGCAACAATAAAAGGAAGCAACAGGCACTGCTGGTAAAATACTACCTTTGACTTCCAGATTGTGGCTTCTTTACTCCCACTTTTTCCAACTTCGCTTCATATATTCTATTTATAACATCATTTCCCAATTCACACATAAGCTATAAAGCAAAATAAATAAATTCAAATATAGTTGCAAAAAGCTTTATCTACCTATTCAGTTGTTTTTAACCTCACTCAGCCTATATTTACAACTTAGTGTTTTCACTGGTAAAAGTACACTTACAGAAATAAGCATGGGTTTATATAATAATGAAACAATCAATGAATAGAGAGACCAAATTCTGAATAATATAACAAAAAAAAAAAACCATAGTCACTTTTAAAGTGCTTGAAAAAACAACCACCAGAATGATCTACAGGTCTCATTAACAAAGGTGCTTTTCCACCAGCTTTGCCAGGAGCTGTTCTTACCCCATTAGCAAGAGGCAATTCAATCGTCTTCCACCTTACCCAATGGACATTTCTGCTAAACCATAATCTGATACAACTATAGAAAAAGAACAAAGACAAAAGCCTACTTACAGGAGAATGTAACCCTACTGATTGCAATGAACAGACTTCTTTTCTTATACAAGGTAGAATACTTAGTTCTGGTATTTATGTGAATAGTACAAGAAGTACAGGTTGGTTTTTTTTTTTTTTGGAGAGGTTGGTTGGTTGTTTTCTCAGCATGAACACATTGATAAAAAATTATTTAAAAAGCACATTTTCTTTTGATTGTTCAGAACAGAGAAGCAATTCCTAAGTGCCAGAACAACACAGCAAGAAGCAAATGCTTTGCATGAGTTATCCAGTTACATGCATGCATCCATGCACAAGTTCATATTTCAGGATTTCAGTGTCACATGATTTTTATAACCACGTTTCAAGCTAGAAATTTGGCACACAAATAGCATGCAAGAGCAGTTGCATGAGTATTCTCTCATAGGCCAGAAGCAGCTCACTGTTAAGAGCTGATACTCAAATTTTGGAGTACGATCATGCTTTAGGCTGATATATCACTTCCAAAATTTTCAGCCCACAGAAAGACATTATTGGTTTGTAAACAGATTTGCCTTTTTGTATGTTGAAAGTATCTGATGAAACTTGCTACTAAGTGTGCACTTGGGAACCCGATTGTAAGTTGTTCTGAATTGCAAGTTTATAGCACAAATTACTATGGATTATAAGAACCTGTGAATTAAAATAAACCAAAGACAACTATAAACATTTTGTGGTCAAAACTTCAAGACATACACTGGGTACAAAAGTGTTTGCTGCATTGAGCTTTCTGCTGCAGAGGCTTTAGATCAACAATCAAAGTACCAAATAGAAACCTATTTCAAAAATATTATACCTTTAGGAGTTCAGGTTCCCATGAATCCAACGTTAAAGATCTTACTTTTGAAAAGTGGACTCCCAAGCTCCTAAACAACATGGAAAAAAACATTAATCTGTAACTACATTTTATATCTTACCACAAACAGATTTACCGTTAATTTATGCAAATAAAGCAGTTACGTTAATTCTATTTACAAACAAGGGTCTCTAATTTTCTTTCGATATACCTTTGAAGAGGTAAACACCACCATTTCCTAATTAAGCCAATGCACAAATGAAATGCAGTTGTGAGGAGTTCCCCAACCTGTGTATCCCAGAGCACTCGATGCACAGTGTGATTCCCAGGTTGATACTGGCCCAGCGAGGATCTGCCAAACCACAGTCACAGCAGGCAGCATTACCAGGAATACACTGCACACGCTGCAGGGCACTCTCTCCTTTCAACAACTTCTCTTTTGTCTCACTCCCAGATTCTAGGCTTCCAGTAGAAGGGGATGATTTCTTTTCCTGTTTCTAAAAGAGAAAAGACACAAACAAACCAATTAAGAGACACATGCTAAACTAAAGGAATTAAAGTCCTTCAGATACTGACTGTGCACTAAAATCCAAGAAAAGTCTCTTCTGGCAAGGCCAAGGAAAGCCACAGAAGTAAAGAAAAGTTTAGGTTCTTAGAAGATACATAAAAAGGTTCTTAGAAGATACATAAAACTGAATATAAAAATACACTATGATTTTTAAACACCCTACATAAAAATCTCAAAAAACCATAGGCCATAGTAATATTAACCTGATGAAGTGAAAGACAGATTAGATATAATTCACAGCCTTCAAAATTTCATTGCATTTCCACTAGAAGACAAACAATGGGTTGTTTTTATTTCTTCCCTCTCATTAAAAGAGGTTTTATATATTTAAGATTTTCAGGATCTAAAGGAGAGTTATTGTTTGGTGGATTGTTAAACTCACCTCAGATTCGTCCCCTTTCTCTCTATATGCTGTGGCAATACTGGTCTGAACAGCCTTAATCCATGCCTGCCGCAGCTTTTCTGAGTCAGCCTGAAGCATGCAGCTCCTGTGACAAATCACAAAGTACTCATAGACAGTGGCCAAGCAGCTGACATCCAACCACACATTGCTCAGTGGTCTGTTTTTACAGAGCACGTTTCTTGCTATCACAACAATATTGTTTAGTAGGCATCATCTAGTAAACACATTTATTTTAAGGTAACAAAGCAGCTGAGCCTTTGTGAGCTGCAAACCCTTTATTTCAAAATTGTTTGCAGGAAATGCAATAGATACAGAAATGACTCTTCCAAAAACACTGACAATGGCTTAGCTCCTTTTCTTATTCCAAGTTTTTCTACTTTATATCCTCAAATGTATTTTACCCCTGTGACACAAGACACAGGTATTAGTCCTTGAAAACACATTTTCATTCAATGAGATCAGGAGTGAGTAATTTTAAAGCTCTCTGACAAAGAATGAACTACTTTTCTCATCAACAGTAAAAGAAACAGGCAATGAACTATAAAACTGTTCCAACACTTATGGGTTAAAAAAGCATAGGCAAGCAAGAGCAAAATGCATGTTGTAGTAAACCACTACTGGGGATGCAAACATCAGGATGGAAAGCAATCTACTCAGAAGAGAAATGCAAGGAATAGTGGAGAGTGTAGGTAATCTCCAAACCTAAAAGCAAGCTGACCTCGTATCAAAACTTAAATATGGTCACATCTCAAAATCGCTAACAAGGAATCCATGTCCTGCCCTTGCTGTGGCAGAATGCCAAAATTCCCTAAGTTCAGCCAATGCACTGCTGGAGCTGAAAAATAATTTTATTTGGTTGTTTCATTTAGTGCATTCTGAAGTATAATTTAACATCATTGAGATAACAGTTTATTTATGTGCTTCTCTCATTGCACCAATCAG
Organism: Toxostoma redivivum; assembly: GCA_013397375.1. Taxonomy (NCBI): domain Eukaryota; kingdom Metazoa; phylum Chordata; class Aves; order Passeriformes; family Mimidae; genus Toxostoma; species Toxostoma redivivum. The sequence continues at coordinate 1,279,388 of VXBI01008138.1, read as the reverse complement.
AAATGTGGAGAAAGAGACTTATTTTCTACATTATTGAGCAGCTGATAGTATCAGCTACTACTAAGCCACAGCAGAGCTCTGCACCACAAGCCATTTATGCAAAAAGCACAAGAATGCATGTTTATTTTAATGCTAAAAGTAAACTAAATACCAGGGACACTTCTCACAGCATCACTTAATCTCAGCCAAAATTTCAGAGAACAGAATTTTTCAGATACTTTTCCTGTTTTGATCTATCCCAAGAGAAATGTCACTCTTACATTTTAAAACAACTACATGCAATGATTTTTACTTTTAAATAAACATACTCCATCACTTCTCCTTACTTTGTTGGAGAAACCACCTCAAAACAGAAACGTCTTTCTATGTCTTCACAGTGCTTAACTGTGCAGAGCCTCAGGTCTTCAACAACTACTGTGGGATTATCCTAAGAGACAAAAGTTAACAAAAAGTCACAGAGAAAAAATAATATAGTTGATAGTAAGATAATAATTCAATCCTGAATTATTATTCATTGAATTCTATTTGCCTGGTTACACTAATTTTTTCCTCTAAAAATAAAATTTGAACTTAGTGGATTTGGAGATACTTAGTGGGATATATTTAGATAAATTTTAATGTTTAAAGTTATATTCAATAAAAATTTAATTTTCCAAACTTTGAAGAATTTCTTTTTACCTACAATCCAATCTACTGAATAATCAACACCTTAAATTTAAACAACAGTATTCAAAGATATTCTAAGAAATGCAATTAACTCACAACTAAATCAGAAAAGTTATACCTAAATCAGCAGTATTTTAAGTGTCAACTAAAAAAAATCCAGAAGATGAATGCAGTGGTTTTGAAAATTTGATTCAATTCATAAGAATCCCATTCTGAGCTATCAGCATTTTAAAGGTGCAGTAAAAAAAAAAGAGTAACAAGAATTCACAAACACAAAATGCCCAACCAAATATGTTCATACAAATTCAACTCTGTTTCCTTTCCAACCACAGAAATTAAGCCCCTTGATTTGACAGCATCAGGTAACAAGGAACAGCCTCTGATCCCAGTCTGTTTGCATTGAAGAGGAATTAATTGCCATAAGTGCTTTCCTCTTTCTTCCCCCACCGTCTTCATACAGTCTCTACTTTTCTCCAACCTGAAGAACAGCTACAGCTCATTGGTACAAAAGCAGATTCTAGAACAGCAAACAAAGGAGCAGGGGCCCAAAACATGACTGAAAAGGCTTCTATGGCTTGGGGCAGAGCTGGACTTGCCGCTTTAACATAAAACTGCTGCACTTCTCACCAGCAACAAGGCAGATATTGACTGCTGAACCACTGTGCATTTTCAATACTTAATACATGTATATAGCAGCCCTGACTGCTTCGTAACAGAAGCTTTTGTGCTTTTTTTCCCCAATTGCTGAATTGGGTATGTGAACCAGTAAGTAACTTGAGGGAGCAAGTCCTGAAAGAGTTAAACACAACTGCTCAGAGAACAGCATGGAATATTTGACTGCCAGCAAGTGAGCAGAAGTCTTTTGGGACCAACAACTTTTAAAGCTCTAACTAGGTTACAAAACCCACAGCAAATAAAGAATGTGCTCACAATCACTGCACAGGAATCTCAGAATGTCAGTGTAGCTATTAGTCTCATTTTACAAAGGGAGAAACTAATTTAGAAAAAAGCAGTAGGTTGTTGAAGATCACATGGGATGCCACATCAGCTGTTTTCACAATCAGTCAGGAAAATAGTCACCCAAACCCCGAACTATCCCAAGGCAGTTTTCAATTCCTACCTTAAACTTCTTCTGGTACACAAGTTGGTTATTTTGTATTGAGAACCAGCGCCTATTCAAACGAAGAAACATCCAGAGAATACATAACTGATTTTACAGTGTTTATATGACTGAAATGTGCTAACATACAGTCTACAAAGAGACTGCATAAAAGAATTCATGAAAGTAATGCTGCAGTCAGTTTTGGCAAATATTCAATGAGAATAACAAAAAAAGGGAAAGCAGAGACAAAACAGAAAACAAAGCAAGGTTCAAATAATTTGAGTCCTAAACAAACACATTCACGTTATGACAACATTAGTTAAACTATCACACAAAGTATTTTCAAAGAACATTTCCTTCTGTAGTTTAGCAGCAAGTTACAATTTTAAGTAGCTGTTTGATAACACAGTTCAGATAGGTTGAATAACAAAAATACTTAAACCCATGTAAACTAATCCTGAAATATTTTTGGGAGTAGAACTAACTTACTAAAGCACTAAAAAGACTTTGGTGTTGCTATCTCCATGCAGGTTTAATATCTATCTACACTGGGCATGTCTTAAAATTTTTGATCCTGAAATAAAAACACTATATATAAAACCTAAAAAAAAAAAAAAAAAAAAACAAACAACCCAATGAAAACCTTTTAAGTAGGATCCTAACTTAAGCCTCAGCTTTGAAGAAAATATCAAATAAAAGATTTAATGAAGGCATGCTGCAAAATCGAAAAGATAACATAATGCTTAAAAACGCCTCTCAACTGGATCCTTCCTAGTTAAACTCACTGTTCACACAGTGAATATCTCAGAGAATGGAGAAATCACTCACATTTTGGAAAAAATTACCTCAGATCTCTAACAATGATGTTTTATCAGACCACTGAATGAAAAAAACCCCAGTAGACATAACCACACCTCTCTAGCTCTTCTGGGATGGCCAAAATAAAAGCTAACAATTATCAGAGTTTCATTTTCACTAACAAAAATGAAAGGAATACAAAAAACAATTCAGTAAAGTTTACGCCTTGTTTTGTTCAGGCTTATAATGCAAACCTGTGTTTACTACAGCATCCTTCCTCAATTATCTCCAATACCCCACTTTTACCACACATCACTTTTTCCTGCACTGCCAGTTAGTTTGAATGGTAACAGTACACAAAATATTGTGTTGCAACAGATCTTGTTATTGTCAACAGGCTGTTGAGCTTCAAGCTACAGTTTACTATAATTAGTAACAAGAGGGCCCCACGTATTTATTCAACCACCACAAGCCATTCATGGAAAGAAGTGCACAAAGATGGTTAAGAAAATTAATATATACAAAAAATGTTAGATCCAAAACAGAAAATCTAGTATTTGTTAGAAAGGTTAGCATTTCATGGACAGATGAGATTCTACCTTTTAACAATTTTTTCAAATGTTGTGCAGATATATTTAATTTAAAAAGCAACAGGATCTCCTGTCATCCTTGACTTTTACAATTCATTACCAGCAGTAGTTTTAGTCACTGCTATTGAAAAGGTACGATCTTTGCTATCTATTTAAGGATGCAGTAAGTATGCCCCAAATACAAGGCAGGTTATTGCTAATGTTCATATAGGAATCTTAACAAAAATGCAGACTTGAAAAGGAAATAAACTCATGTCTTTTTCCATGTACTTTTTTTGAATGTAACACAAAACAGAACAACAGGAAAAGTGGTGCCTAAGTGATAAAGGGAGTGGTAAAGGGGGAAAAAAAAAAGCAGCCTTGCCCCAAGACAACGAGCACTGGAATGAATCCCAAGTAAGAGCCTTAGGAAGTGTAATCAATTTCATTAATGCAATGCTTCATTTGTTCTACACCTAAATATTTAATGAGTTACTCTAGTAAACAAGCTCTAATCTCATCAGTTGGACATAAGTGAACACACAAATTGTAACACTAATTTGTGCCATCTTCAAAACCTAGTCTAGAAATTTTGAAAGTATTTCAGTCCCTTTTTTTCCTAGTAGAGAAATTAAATCGCTAACAATTAAATTGCTGGGGGTCTAGACCAGCATCAGCCAAGAACTTCTGAGGCACAACCTCTGTACTGAAGGAACTGCTATAGAGTAACCCACATCTATCAGGTTCTAAGAATAATTTAATAAATCTTCAGGCATTATGTGTGCAGTAAATACTGACTTTTACCAAAGTTTCCTTAAATGTGTCATTCTGTCAAAAGCAAGAGAGAACCATTGTGAAGGAGGAAACACTCTTGGGAATATTAAAGTAGTTTACACTGTCTCACTCTGTAGTGGTTAAATACAGTTGTTCCTGTTTAGAAACTGAATGTTTGCCATAATTTATACCTACGCAATTCAAAATTGTCTAAAACAGGAAACAATGCAAAATCTATAGAAAAAAATTCCAGTTTCTGAGAAGTGAGTAATACTGAAAAGAAATACAAAATTTGAATTTTACATAAAACAATGAATTGTGCTTTTTGAGTCTCAGAAACAGTTTTCTCCTCTAGTTGCTAGAAGCACACAATTAAAACAGAGTAATTAGGAACGCACAACATTTAGAAGTCCATGTCTATTCCCAATGTAGTTGATAAGAAAAAGGAATCTCATCAACTTCAACTGGAAAAAGGCAAGACATTGATCTTGTACGCTCAGAAGTTTGAGTGCAGAAACTTGGCTTTAATTCCTTTTTTAGCTAAAAACTAGCTCAATCTTTCTAAATCTTTTAAAGGAGTTGAGCAGCAGGTATACTGGCATCCCAGGCAGAATCCTTCTGTTATTTTCTTAGACTGAGTCACTTATACATCCATTGCAAGTAATCAAAATTAAATGCAGTGTTAATGAAGAGCTTTTTGCGTGCCAAGGAAATATTGGGAAGGAATAAAAGAAGCTGGTTGGTACCTGATGTGATCTGGCTTTTTCCTGTCATGTGAAAAAATGGGGTAGGATTAAAACATAAGGGAAAGGGGGAAAAGGGATGAAAAATGCAAAATGAGCAAAACAAGAAAAGAATTAGCATGATCTGAAAATACAGCAGAATTAAAAAGGAAAATATCTATTGCATCCAATCTAAAACCTATTTGGAACACCGTAATGGTATGACAAATGCTTTTCTCTCTAGATACATTTATTCTTTCTTCTTGATATGGACTTATTTTTCATTTGAATTTCTGGGAACCAAAACAGCTTTCCAGCTACTGCTCCATAATAAATGCACCTGACTCCAGTTCCTGATGCCTTAAGAAAACTGGTGTACAATAAGGTATATCATTTACCAACAGACGGACATACATCCTAAACACAGGTCCATACCTGTTACTCTAAGACACTGCAGTCCAAGGATATAATTTTGATTCCAATAAACTGCATTATCTGAAATACTTGTGTACATTATACGCTGTCCTTTTAGTCACAACAAAAAGATTACAAAAGCTCCAACTCTTTCAAAACACTGCAACACTGAATTGCAAATAGCTCAGGGTTTACTTTGCAGCCTGCTCAAACACTTATTTGTTTCCAAAGCCAGTGTCATGCAGAACCATCCCAAGAACAGGAAACTTGATGCAAAAGCCCAAATAATTAAAGTCTTGAGATGATGAAACACAAGCTGCCAGGTGCCCCAGGAAGAAACCTCCTTATGCTAGCAAGACATTAGTTTGGACTGGAAACAAATTTTCATTCACCACCACAGATTTGCCCCCATTCAAAGGGCTGTAGGATACTGTCTTTCTTTTTTCTCCTCCAGCAACCAAACTTTCCCAGGATAATACCACTATGGGGTCCATGGATTCACTGACCAAGACGTGCACACAGAGGCATCACATTTTTTTCATTTGTCAGCTAGAATCATACTGCTGTGCCAAAACCAGACAAAACCTATCATACTCTTATCATACCATATCAAAACCTATCATACCCTTGCCTCTTCTCTTATGGTTTTAATGCTGGCAAGTATCTGCTAATAGTGGCCATTGCAATGGTTTTTGGTGCCTTTAATTCATTCTTGAGGGAGTTCTTAAAAAGGTCTAGATCAACATATGACCAACAGATACTATCAGGGGTAAAAGAGAAGCCCCTATTTTAAATACATATTCCTACTGACAGTGCATTTAGCAGTCGGCAAGGAAGACCAGTGATGTCATCCTTGGTTCAGAACAGCAGGAAATTCCAGTATTTCTAGGCAAATTCTTCTAGTTTTGTTTTAGATGGTTGATTTTCCACCCACCTTTCCCAAAGATGGGGATATTATAAAGCAGCAAACTACTAATCTGTAAAAACAATAAAAACATCTTGTCTGTCTTGACTTCAACTCAGAATTCCCTAAAATAAAACACATAATTCTCTAAATATTTCCTCCTTTGATATTTTGTAAAATTTTACACACAAAACAGTTTAATACAATGACGAAAATCCATTTTTGTACTTTAACTAGTGACTGGGAAAACTCTCTAACCTCTAGTATATGATAAACTTCAATCAGTAATATCTCCCCACAGCTGAGACTAACTACACAAATAAAACCTTCCATCACAGGAAACAGGCAATGAAAATGGCAGCAACCACTTTTGTGCCTATAGCATAGCAAGCAATTACAAATGTATTCAGAAATAAAAATAACAAAAATACTTCTTATTTTTACTAAAACATAGCAAAAATGGGGGGGGCACTAGATTTAGAAATTAAAAACTGTCTTCATTAAGGTCTTAAATGTATATTTTATGTATGATAAAAGTAGTTCAATAGCAATTAGTAATGGTTTGTAAACACACAGAATACAAAATTTAAACGATTGATTCAATTTCAGAACTATTTATGGATAGCATATCCAACCCTATTTTTTGCCTAAAAGCATCCAAGTAGTCTATCACAGTGAGATAAATTATCAAGAATCTAATACTAAAAATGTTAAAGGTTTTGCTTTATTGAATGCTCTTGTAAAAAACAGAAGAAAAAACTAAAAGTAAGTATCAATTATGCAATAAAAGTAGGCAGCTCTGACTCATTAACAAGCTGTTTATCTTTGATCTCTTAAATTATTGCTTGTGATGCTTTTATTATATTTGTTCAAATCTGTAACTTAATCTGAAGAAATGTCATTGTGTATCTTGATTTAATTACAACTTCTCCTTATTAACTTTGTGTCCCTTTAAATTACCAACATGCAGAGGTTAGTTTTCATTAAATCCTACTCTCTAACCACTATAAGGTAAGAGACACGTACAGTATTCCTAGCAATAAAGCTATGTGGAAGCAGACACTCCTGTCCTGCTCTCTCCTGTCACCTCCCTGCAGAGCAAGGCCTTCCTGCTATTCAAAAGATGAAACCAGAGATCAAAACCAGAGTTTTGCCATCAGTCCGTCTGCCAACAGCAAAAATGACCCTTTCAGCCCCATGTGATTCCAATAAAGGACAATCTCCTGTCCTATTACTGCAGGCTTTTCTCAGTGTGCTAACACTAACATTTTACTTCACACCAGGAAGATGCTTTTGATGCACATCTCCCAGTTTTCTCCCTTCATCATCCCTTGATCCTTCACAGGTTTGTCTTGGAGAACTCTGAATTCAGCTTGCATGAAACTAACCCAGAAAGTACATTACAATTACAGATGAATAATCAGGCCAAAGGACCAGACCAGAATCTGTCCAAAGCAAAATCCTTCATACTAGCTGCCCATGACTTGCTAAGATAGATACAGTCTTATTGACACCAGTGGCCCTTGCATCAGTTTATGGATTTAATTGAAGCAATCCAAATTTCTTACAAGCTTGTGGTGTGCTGAGATGTTCAAGGAAGTATAGAATAATTAAGATTGGAAATGCTCATTCTGTACTTTGAAACACAGCAAATAGTTTAACAGAAGCACTGCTGAAAAATAGCAGAACATGAACAACAGAGAGCTCTACATCACAACAAATTGCAACAAATTTAAAATTCGAGAACTGTATCTGTGCTGTAAGTGCTCCAGCATATACACTTCCTTGAAAAAAACACACACTCTTGGAAATGCAAAAGAAATCCTGTTCAGGAAGAAAAATATTTAAATAGTAATAAAATATATATTGTTAAAGATATAAGGCTAGCAATATATTTTGAATTCCCAAAAGGGCCATCAAAACTACTAAGCAAAATTCACTGCACAGGACAGGAATTTTAAAGGATAACAATTACATTGCTTATCTTTCAGGAAAAATAACTTCAGTCCTTGACTGTGTTTCTCTGCTTCCAGTGGCTACACAACTTCCATTTTACTCTGTCTTTTAACACTTTCCTAGCATATACCTTCACAAGAGAAAGGTTTGCAAACAACTACGACAGAAAACAAGGAAAAATGGCTTTGAAGTGTCATGTCTAAGTTAACTAACAGTCACCCCAGTGTTCTGTCAAAACTATGGAGTCAGTGCATTACAGAGATGATGAATCAGATGAGAATTCAGGTTAAAAAGCAGTATTTTTAAAAGCAGCAAAAAGAGGTTCTGAATAATTACCTGTTCCAAGTCTTGAAGGCATTGCTGGCTCTCTTGAATAAATAACCTTCCATAACGATGCCATTGGCTGCATCTACATTGTATTCTAGTTTAGTATCATCACTGGAGTAATCCTAGTACAAAGGAACAAGAAAAACACTGCAGTTCAAATGAAACTTCAAATATGAGCAGTACTATTGTCAAAGAGTAAATCTCTAGGAATAAGGTTTTGCTTGCAACACTAATTAGTCAAAACATGACTCTCAGCCCCTGATAGCTTTATTTTAAAAAGCAATTTTAGGCAATGAGAATGCTGAAGATTTTTACTTTACCTGCAACAAGGGGAATTTCTTGTTCAGGTACTGGTGACCTCTACAGCCAAACAGAGGGCAAACATTGCTGACAGAGCATCTGATGCTTCAACTATCTGCTCAAATGGTCTCATATAATCCCAAGAAAGGGGACAGAAAAATAGAGGAAAAGAAGCCACGAAAGTTAGGAGTCAAAACTGGAAAACAGTTGCAGCCTGTTGCAGACACCTGTATGAAGCCAGTTGTGCTTTAGTATTTTCTTCAGCTCTGTCATGTTGACAGTTGAGCTGCATAGGAACTTAGAAGACAAGTAATCAAATAAAGATGATGCTATCAGTTAACTTTGAAGAGTAAAGCAATCATGGTGCTGGCACTGATGACAAGACCTTTGCAGTGATTTTTTTATTTATGATCTTGGATAAGATTACAGAATTACAAGTAGGACAAGGGAATATGCATTTCCATCAACCTAATAACAACTAAAACCAGCTAATAACAATTAATGGCAGCTTTCTGAGCTTTAGAAAGGCTGAGTGCTTCACACATTTAGCAAAGTAATAATACATTTAGTAAGTAATAGTACATGTGGTGATCATTTGTTTTCACATCTCATTGAGAAGAGCATGGGCTCTTCCCAGGGAGGTAGAGTTCAGATATTCAGTGAGTGGGAGGCTAACATCTACTAGGGGTGCATGAAAAAGCACACATGGAAGGACATCATTTATCACAACTTTGTCCAGAGATGAAAATAATATACATGCTGTAATTTAATTTCACTATTATTAAAACATATCCTTAAAGTAAGATTAGCAACATATGGCTTCTTCCCCTTAACAAGGGTATAAGAGACACATTACTGAAAATTAAATTTCAGAAGAAAGAAACCAAACAAGTTAAATACTGAAAAAACAGAACATTCTGTAATTTTTTTCCCTGAACCTTCAGTAGTTACTTTTTTGTAAATTACAAACATTAGCTTTGTGTGAAAAGTATATTCAAAGTCTCTGTTTTGTACCCTGCTCCTTAGGAATTTGTCCATACATAAAGGAAAAGAGGCAAAAAATACATTAAAAAAAAAGTAGCTTCAACACCAATGTGGTCATTAGCCCCAGATAATAGCCCAGGATGCATACAACTTTCGTGCTACACATGATGTTTACTCTTACACATGCAGATGGTTCGGTCCAATCCAAGGTTAATTACACATGATAGTGAAATGGTTACAAATATTAAAATGCGCCCTTTAAGCTCCCCACTCAGAACAGCCCAAATTCCTTAAAACTGCTCACTGTTTTCAGTAATTACTAATCTGGATAGATTAACTAATGTTGAAATGTTAAATCCAGATTTTTATTATTGAATTGACAGATGATCAATGCAAGAGTTCTGAAAGAAAATGGAACTATCATATCACTACCATACACCGATCTGAATAAACACACTAGTTACAAATGAAAGCTTCACCAAAAGAAAATCAAATGTTTGCATTTATTATTCAGCATTTAATAACTCTGATTTTCTGCCTGTTTTCTAGATCAGAACATGCTGAACATAAAAGGCTTCATGTAAGCTCTCAAAATAAAAAGAAAACCACTAAGCATAAACTTAGACACACTGATGTCACATTCCCTACATTCCCCAAGAAATGATAAATTACTCTAACTTACCAGCTCCCAAACATAATGAAATCTACTGAAGATTTGCATCTTCCTGCCTCAGTGATGCCTAAAACTCCTTGTCTAGTTCAAGACAACATAGATTTCCTCAGTCTTTTCTGTCCAAACTACTATGTAGTCATATTTTCCTCTGTGTTTGGAGAACTGCTGCAAAAAATGCAGCTGTCTTTTCCAATGAGTGTAGATCTATACTTTGAAGATGTATAGAAGCATGACGGGAAACCTTTGGATCATTTATCATGTCACACTCTCAGTCAGAATTACCTAAAATACTGAGCCTTCTCATGCAATGAATTAAGTGTCATTTTTAATTACATCTCTGATTGAATTCCACTTTTACAGAGACACCAGATAAAAAGACACCAGAGTATAGAGATAAATGCCAAATATCTCCTTAACTGTACATGGCAGACTACCAGCTGGAGGGGGGAGGGAGCAAGGCTTCCATGTGCTTTATCCATAAAACTTCATTGATAAAGTTGTGGTCAGGAGAAGCATGACTAAACAATCAGAAAAAAGAATATGCTCCATTTCAATTCCATGGAAAAAGAAACTAAATTTTCTGTGCTCTGATCTTAGTCACTGCTATTCTATAATTTAAAAAATAGGAGCAAAGCAGTCACATTATAGTTTATTTTTATCTTGTTGCATGGAAAAGTTTAGTGAATCATGAGAAATAATCTGAGGTGGAGAAAAATCCACCCATCTCTTTCCAGTGTCCTGCATACGAGAATCACATGTTAATAAACTCAGTCACTTGTATGTGATTCAGAATTGTGTATTCTGTCAGCAGGCACACAACTGATAAAGACTTCATTTTAAATGTAATTAAACTAATTAGGCATCAGGACTAAAGTAGATTTCACCTAACCAGAACTAAGAAAATTTAGCCAATATTAAGTAATTTTCACTGACATGCTACATCACACATTTCATTCAGTTTTGAAAGAATAAGCATCTATGGCTTCTATTCTGACACTGATTTTTCACGGTTGGCTGCTACTGGAAGAGAAACATGTAGAAGTGGGTTATATAAGTGAAGCATGCTTTCATGCCTTTTTTTCCCCTTTTTCTTTAAATGTCCATGGGGTGTGCCAGCAAACCAGCTGGCAATGGAAAAACAACTTTCATTTCCAGAAATAATACTAATCTGGTGTGGCACAGAACACTTAATATTCTTGACAGTGTTTCAGTGAATGCATTTTTGTATGAATGTATCAATCTATCAAACATACTTGATTTATTTCAGAGTATATTTTCTGTTTCTCTGTGTATGATTTTCCTGTTCCCAAAACAAAATCCCCCATAATTTTCAGTAGTAGACCTTTTGACTTACTTTCAAAATTACTATAAAGCCATGAAAGCTATTCAAACCATTTTACCAGTAAATCTTAGGAACTGTATTTTAACATTGAATGTGTAACCCAAATGATATCTTAGTTTTAGAAGCAGCATTAGTTTTTTAAAAAGGCAGTAAATGGGAGAGCATAAGTACTAAAGAAAACACTAACCTGAAAAATTAGGCCAGCATATACTAAACAGGAGACACTAATTGTGCAAACCTCTCATTTAGAAAGCTGCTTTCATTCCCTTTCCATTGGCAAGAGATATTTGTCATGCTTAAGCTGAAAAGTCCCTTGAGGAAGGGTTTAAAACAACAGACACCACAAGTAACAAGGTTTCAGTCCAAAACAGAGTGAGAGAATGCAAGAGTGTCATTGAGCAAACCAGTCACTTGAAATACAAGCACATCTTTGGTTTCGGAGACAAGAATTAGTCTGCACAACTTCTCAACAGCAGCTCTGGTTTATGCTTGCTTTGTGATTGTGGTAGCATCTGGTTTCCTATTACCTTGTTTACTCAAGATGTTAAAAATTTTCAAATCATTCTCACTCCAGTTGTTTCCTGAGCAGTTCTTCAGAAGCAGATTTTTACTTTAATGAAAAAGGGATTTGAATACAACAAAAACTATTTGAAGTTCAATGCAAATACTTTTCCTGTATCATCTCCCTCATTTTAGAACAAAATATCTGACACAATACCAAAAAGTCATTAAGCTGTTTACAGGTGCAACTGATGTTTAAAATATTTCTTAATTAAACATGTTGCTACAGCAATGGGCTGCAAACTGCTCAGAAAACAAGAGTCATGTCTAATGTATTGACACTGTGACACCACTCTTTTAATATGAACCTTTCCTTATAAAAATATATTGCAAAAATTTCCCAGAATGATCATGAAATTTCTAGATTAATTCAATGCATGTGTTGCTCCAGTTTAATACAGAAAAAATAATTTCTTACACTGAAGAAAAGAAATTTAAAAAAATGTTTCCTGCACATTTGCTGAGTAAATAGACTACAAAACTTATAAGCAATTAAAAAAAGTGAATCAGATTATCAACTCTACTAAAGAGAAAATAAAAATCACACTGTATTGGTGACCAAGCCCTTCCATGACACTTTTAATAACCTCTCCATCAACAGCCTAATTAAGTAGGACAATGATTATACAGAAAAGTGAGATGGGTTGTTTAATTAGTGCAATTATTCTGCATGCATATGCACATATATGCAAACACAGGTAGTGGGTGGGTAGGTGTGTGCACGTATGCACTTACCTATACATTTCAGAAAAGGAACTGTTCTTTATCCAGACAATGAAGGAAAGGCATCATTCTGAAGCATTAGATTAGAACTACAGTATATTAAATGCATATATACCTCAAGGAATATTCAACACAATAAGCTTCAGAAGTTTTAGTTGTTATAAAACATGGAAGGATTTGGCATTGGAAGATTTGGAGATTGGGAACAAAATGGAAAGCAGTATGACAAGACATGAGAAGAGAACAGGGAATAAAGTTGTTGTCCAGGACAGGGTGACCAGATGACAAGTAGTGATAAAGAGAACAAGATCCAAAGTCTAAGGCAGTTCTGAAATCCTGATGAGCTGGAAGCTAACTTGGTGTGAAGGTTGGGAAAAGCAAGTAGGAGGAGACAAAACCAGACAATATGATTTGAATAAGAACTAAGAAAATGATTGAACAAGCTATAAGAGAGATCTCAATAAAGCACAGTCTAGGCATTATTAGCACAAAAACGCAACAGTGACTTCACTGATAAGGACAGGAGACAACATTTACAAATCAAAACACAGAACTTAAGAGGACAACAAACAGTACATTCTGACTGTTGTGATTATATTTTAGAGACAGAATTAAATTGTCAGTTAAAGGAAGCAACAATAAAAGTAACATCATTGTGCTTGTCACTCCTAGTAGAAATCAAGGACATTTATATTACACACAGATATGGCTTATCAACTTTCATGAAGCTTAAAAGTTTCTGTAATAATTAAAACTAGTAGAAGTAGTTTACCTGTAAAGCAGCCTTAAGCAGCATTTGAAGAAAAAAGAAGACTGTAAACACCATTGGCAACAGCAGTGACCATAATTCATGGTAACTAGCTATTATTGCTATGGCCAATTAAAAGATAATTGCTCAAAACTTACATCCTTCACCAAGCACCACTATTCTCTTAACAGAGAACCCTCTCAACTACTGTCCATTCCTGAAACTGAGCCTTTAAGCCCAAAAAACTTTAAATTCAACCTTCAACATGAAGTTCCATCTTTCCCATTTCCCCCCTTTCTTCCCCTTCCTTGCCTGTAGTTATCTCCTGACTCCAAGCACAGCATGTCAGCTCTGCCCTCATCATCACATCTGCTAAATTTCACAGCAATCCTAATGCTTCCCACCAACTCCTAAAGGGATGACAGGATGCACCAATAAAAATGTTTTCAGCAACCAAAAATACTATCTTCTCCCGTTAGCGTTAATATTGGCTCCTACTAAGGCTACCCAATTTATAATCTCAGCATGTTTTCATTCCTGAATTAGTTATCAGATTTCATTTATATTGGGTGGGATTTTTTAAAATTTATGCCACCTGAACAGATACAGAACATACTAGAATGAGAGTAAGAAGTCTAGAATTACCTTTAAACTGACATCTAATCCCTTTCAAAAGTGCCTGTGGTATTAGCTCACTACCAGAGAGTTCAGAGGAAATATTTTTAATTTCTAGCATTACACCTGCAAAACCAATACCAAGTTAGAGCTTCTGAAACATCCAAACAACAGAAGTCAATCCCCTAACATTAATTACCCGATTTTTTTCTCAAGAAATAAAAAGAATTATTGCACAAATCTTCCCCAAAAACACCAATTAAATGTTTGGAATTTCGTGTCCGTGCACAGTTCTGCCAGCACATTAGACACTCTTTACAAAAGTTTACTTTTGCTCTTCATATGCAACAGCAGCTGGCACACAAGATCCAAGTGCTGCACTTGGACCCAAAGTCCAAAGTAAAGCCTATGGCTGTAGGGCTGTGCAGCACAAACACACAGCATGGAAACAGAAACCTGTACAACTTACTCAATTCAAGAGATAATAGGAATAAGGAGTTCTACTGAAATGCTAGAATCCCAGCATTCAAATAAATTCTACTGTTCTATTTGTATTTCAGTAAAAACTAAGCATAATAGTCTGTTCAGTAACACAAAATTAATATCTGCAATCCAACCCTACACTTAATGATGTGTCAGTCTGTCTCTGCACTAAAAATACCATCCCTTGTAGACCTGATGCAGAGATGCTGGGGAGAGAGGCTACAGATAAAAAAAAAAGTGTGTGCAGGCTGCCTTTTACAATTCTATCAAGTACCTTTTGTTGAATAGTGGAGTGCTTTTGCTCCATATCTCTCTTCTCCTTTGCAGCATCTACAGCCAACTGATCCAGCTGTAAAGAGAAACAGAAAATTGGACCTTCAAATTATCGTAAGAAATTTGGCTCAGTTGATTTCACAATGCTGACAAAAAAAAGAGAACACATTATGTCTAGACATTACAAGACTTTTATTTTATTTGCATAGTATAATTACTTCTTTGTCACAAATTGTTTACCTTGAATAATCACTGAAGCCTCGTTTAAAGCACTGCTTTGCCACCCTGAATTAACCTCTACAAAGGTGTACATTTCTTGTAAGCATTAGAAGAACTGTTTCAAAGAGCAGCATGGTGCCAAGCATATGCGACTCTGTACCGCATTGGTGCTCAGTCTCCCAAGAGGATGACTCATGCTTTAGCTGCTCTTGCTGGCCTATGCAGCAGCACTGGCAGGAGAAGCAAAAACTAGAAGGAGCAAATGCTACGGATTTTTCTCGTCCACAAAGTCAGAGAAATGTCTCAACCAGGATTTTGTGTCTATAGTTTTGATCAGCTGACCAGCAGTACTCGAACAAGATTGCTTGAAATCTTAGGTAGAGACAAACTAATTTTGGAAATAAAAATATGATTTTGAAAATAACAGAGATTGTCACAGAGAACATTTAAGCTAGTATCCTTACAAAATCTGTGACAATAAAAAAGACACTACTCAAAAAATTTCCTTTTACAATTACAAAAAAAAAAAAAGGAGGAAATTTAAGATACCCTGTAAGAGGAAGTTTTATTGGGGTTTTCTTATGTGGTTGGTTGCTTGTTTTGGTTGTTTTTGTTCCATAGTTTTGATTCTTCTGGTTTCGCTGTTTGTTTTATACAGGCCTTTATGTTTAAGCAAGAACTGCAGTAGAGAAGCAGATATTGCCTGAAAGAGGAGTTGGTTTGGTAGTTGCATGCCTGACGAAGCCCCCGTTTGCACAGCCCGTAACACGAGGCTGCCATCACTCCAGCCCCAGCCGCGGTGCCGACAGCGCTGGGCACAGGGCTCAGCCCACAGCTGCTGTCTGTGGGACAGGCCTGGCTCTACTCCAGGCCCACAGCGAGAACAGCAGGAGCTGCATGCAGCAGCACCAACTCCCAGCTGGGCACTCACTTGGCATAGGGCACAGATGACTAACACATCCTCTAATCCACACACAAAGAGGATCCCCTCCACTCGCTCTCAGAACCACAACCGACAGGCCCTGCCGACCCTGGCCATTTCCCAAGTCTTTTACTTGCCCTGCTTGACATGATATAAATGAGAAAAAAGGGACAATAACAGGCCCTTACATCCTTTTGCTAGACAGTCTCCAACAATCACGGAGACATCAGAAAGCTGAAACATCTGGATCCAATTCCATAGTCTGTTACTTTTTTAAACTCTTCTCTTTCTGTCTTCTCCTCTGGCTCAAAAGGCCAGAGGAGCACTTGTACACCTTCACAGGTAGTTGTGAACAGGAACACATCAAAGGCTGAAGTGTCCAGATACCACATCTAAGTAGCTATAGGAATTAGAAATTAGACAAGAGCCTCTAAAACAGAGACTGGGCTCAAAGATTGTTTTGCATTAAGAACCCTCGGGAAACCATATCTTTTGTGATAAAGATGAGAACTGGGTCAAATGCTGCTCAAAACTTCACAGGTATCAAGTTTCTTGCTAAAACAGATTCAGGAATCTGCACATGGCCCCCAAAAAATTCTTCCTTCTACCCCATTAGATGAAACAGAAGGCAATCACTCAGGGTAGGGCAATTAGCTCTAATTTTTCTTGAATACAAGCATTTGAGGGCACATTTACCACAGTCAAAACAAAATTCTTAACAGCAGTTCATTCCATCAGTTACTTTTTTACTATGAAGACAGCATTGCACCATTCCTGTTTGCAAGCTCAAACCAGAGTTCCTTCATTTTCCTTCAGGTGAGCAGCACATCAATCGTCTTAAAAGAGACCAACAGCATACAACTATTAAGAGCTGTAGCAAATGACAACTAAACTATCAAAATCCCACTCATTATAGCATCACTAGGTAATTTTCAGAAAATGAAGGTTTTCAAACTACTGCATTTACTGGTAAATGTATTTTTATAAACAATGTTCTAATTGGCATTCTGAGGAGAATTAAGTCAGACTAAAATATTTGGCTTTTTGAATAGTCATCTCAATGAAAATTCAAATGTTTTCTTTATAAGCTAATACAACATTTCACAGGAAAAGAACCAAAACCCATAGTTTCCATGCAAAAGCTCATATTATGCCTGCACACCATTAAAGATTCCTATACAATGAACTGATTCCCAAGGGATCCTACCCTGACCTCAAGTATCCAGAAAGCAAAATTGCTTAATCCTATTCCATCACAGTAAAACAGTTATTTTGAAAATACAGACAAAATAATTCAAAATTATAACTATACTATTTAAGATCAATTCTATTACTTCAGATGCTGTTAACCCTTGTAATTAAGATCACACACAAAATTCACCTAGGAATGAAAACTCACTCACCAACAGAAGGAATCTAACAGCATTTTCACAAAAATCCAGCAAATCCCCGTTATGTCACAACATACTTTGTTAAAGGCAGAAGCTTCAACCAGTACAAGCTGCAAAGCCATCAACTGTTAAAACTTTCAACAGTTATTTACAAATCTGCTTCTGTCATGAAAAATATCCATTACTTAAATGCTACAAAAGAACAATTCCTCAACTTGTACAACTTTAGGATCTTCGGTCTATCCTTGCTCCAACTGCAATATATTTAAAACATTCTTAGTTATGGATTTTCTAAATTTAACTCCTTCAGTTGCTATGATACCAGCACCAAAATGAATGCTACACAGTGCTCCTTACCAGATCAAGCAAAAGCATGACCAGACATTCAAAAATAATCTTGTGTTTTCTTGCTCAAATCACGTCAATGAAATGGAAGCATTGAAGCCTGACTGACAGCATAACCCACAATCAACTCCACAGCTGGTGTCTCCTTTCCCTATCCCCTCTTCCACAGAAGTATAGGACACGTTATACAACCAGACACTACAGTTCAACAGTTACAACCCATACTGGAAGGCTGTTGAAGAATAAAGGCCACAACTATGGAAGAGTAACATCCACCTGAACTGTTCAAGTGCCCCTATTACACCAAGGCCCGACATGTCTCTACACATAATTAAGACCCAGTAACCCAACTGGGGCCTAGCCTAGCAGAAAAATAACTATTCAGCCATTGGGTTGTGGAAGTTATTTTCTACAGCTCCTAATCTGCTCCACTGCACAGCCCAGAACAATTTAATCTCTTAGACATTCAATGACACATCTACTCAAGATTAATGTAGAAGTTTGCTGACATTTATTTGCCTTTTTACCTGGACAGACATTTAAAAATTTGGTTGGCTGCTTTGTGAATCTGTTTGGGAAGAGGTGATAGAGGGGTTTATATCAGAGCACGTTGGAAGTCTTCAGATAGAGGCAAATAGAAAGTGCTCATATAACTTGCACTGGAAAACAAGTTAAGACATTGCTGGGTCTTCTTCCTGCACCACAGACAGATCTTCATTTGAATACTGTATGTTCTAATCCATTTGCATATCTATTTTCAATGTTTCCTGTATCCACCTGTTGGCAGTGGTCCATCTAAGCTTTTCATGAGTCCCTCACTGAAAACCCAGAAGTGTCAATGGTATCTTCTTAAACAACAAAACTGGGCAAGAAGGATTCCATGTAGAAACTAAATTTTGCACTACTTATTAAAATCATACTTCCATTTTATGGTCAAAGTTGCTAACATCAAAGTTATATTTGCACACATCAAAATTTAATTATGCAGACTGCATAATTTATACAGTAAATAAAGTATATGAGTAGAAGTAAAACCAGTCTAATCTACATTTTGTTATTAGATATATTTATAAACAGGGATCATATACAAAAATTTTGAAATCCAAATAATCCAATATCCTGAATATCACAATGTACCTCACAGAGCAGTACATGGCTATGCTAAAGTAGGTAAATCCTAAAGGCAGTATTAACTTTAGTAAACATACTTTCAGTTTGTAACTATTTTCATTCCTTTCATTACAGTATATTTTTATGTTTTGCCTTTATCATACTACAATTCCCTTTCTGTTGAATAAATCCATGAAGTATCTGACATATAGGCATATATCAAGATTTCCTCCATTTCAGCACACAGTTATACATTTTTAAAATAATTTGTTACCTGTGCACCAAGTTCTTTCATGTAGGGCTCAAGTTCACTAAACAGATCATAGCCTTGGTGGAAAAAAGCCAGATGTGCATACATAAACGATAACATCTAGAAAGAACAAAATAAGTATTTATTTCCTTACAAATTGTATCACATAAATATGTCACTTAATTCACATAACCTACCATTTCAGGTTTAATTTCTCCTCACATGTCCTGACAGTTTTACATCAGTATCTCATAGAGCTTCCAATGTTGTAAAATAAATATGCCAAGTAAAGGAAGAAAAGAACCAAGCCAAAAATCTCAGAAATCAGTTGATAGTACTAACCCCATGAGAAAAACAAAAGAAATCTACTTAATGGCAGAAAACTACTTCTAATTCATGTCACCTGAAATTTTTGTTATCTCCTGTTTAATTGCAACATGTAAGGTAGAGAGAGGTTACGGAATATTTTACTAGAGATCCAAACCCATAACCTTTATGAACATAGCTGGGAAGGCTGTTGGGCCTTCCTATTCTCCTTAAAATAGGAAACAAGTTGTGAAGGTGCAAAGCAGAATAGCAGACAGTTATAAACCAACCCAAGTAAAGTTTCTGCTTTTTAAGGAATTAAGAATATCACGGGAGGGAGAGCCACTTCAGATATTTGAAAGAACAGCACTGTTTAATTTGTCACTCTATCTCAATCAATTTTTAACAGTGATAACATGAAGCAGAAAAGGGAATACAATGTGGAGAAAATTGGCATGCAGGCACAGCTTTATATTAATTTAGCAGATACCATACTATTCATATTAAAAATTTCCCTGTTCTTAGAAAGAGCAGAATTCATCTTAGAATTATTATAAGTAGCACTTACTGTTTACAAAGTAATAAACCAGACCTAAATAGAATTCTTGGCAAACAAAGTTTGATTTTTACTGTGGAACACATACCAAAGGATCAAGTGAAAACCTGTAAGAGTTCAAATCTGAACCAGAAGGATTATCAAAAACAGTTAAACACATATGCCCAGCTACAGTAAAGGCCAAACTAACAGTCACCAAACTGCCAAATGTACTGATAACATTTTGATCAATAAAAGGCCCAAAATTTTAACATACTGCTTTGTGGTCATATTTTTAATTTCAGGTGGATTAAAATATTTGATATTCAGAGGATAAAGTATATCTTACCGATTTTAAGATTTCTGCTCTCCTTTTAGATTGAAGAACATTGATCTAGGAAAAAGAATAAACAAGAAATTTATTTTCTTTTAAACTTCTTATTTCATTTGCAATTTTCCCCCAAATAATCACATCCAAGATTAAAAAATTGGAAGATGACAGCTCAATATTAGATTTCCTAAAGTACTTACAAAAGAAGATGCACTCTAGTTCTGTCATGATATCAAAACAATGCGATCAGGGAACATGTGCAAAGCTTGAGCTTCACAATGATAATCACAATTTTCTTATATCAGTAGGGAAAATACAAGATACAATGTGCTAGCTAGAAGTAATGTAATGCACCTTTCAAGCAAGGAAAATTGGTTCTCATTTTCAAGAGACTGAATTGAAGATGTTTCAAGCAGTGTGAGCTAAGCCAGCCCACCAACTCCTCGCAGAAGTTGCACTCAGCAGGGCTGCCAGGGCAGAGTGAAAGATGGGGGCAGGGTTACTTTTTCTCTAACTCACAGGATTTAAGTATCCCAAAAGTAATCCCAGGCAAGCAAGACATAAGAGTTTCGTAAGTAATTTTCCGTGTATACCTGTTCTTTTAAGATAGCTGAAGTCACTGGTTAATGGTGCTGCCCTAGAATTTGAGGAATTGCACATTATATAGAAAAAACAACTGATTTTTCACATTCACCTAGTTCCCCTATCTTCTTTGTTCCCTAATCTTTAAAAGTTGCCATCCAGAACTACGGATTTGACTTTAAAAGACCCACTTAGCAGAAACAGGCATGATTTTGTAATTTAACACCTCTATGTCAGTTCAGAATTTCAGCAAAATAAATAAACTTGCTGAAGCTATAATCAAAACCAGATTCTACTTCTATACTTAAATGGTCATTATTTTGGAAAACTTTCTGCAGCAAAAATAATTAAGATTTGTTTGTATAGAATAAACCCTCAGCCTGTGAGGCAAAGAAAAATAAAAGGAAAGCAAAGGTTTTGAATTACAGTTTAAAGCCAATCTAGCTACAAGGAGACCACAGTAGTGAAGCCATTTTCCCAGAAGAATCATGCAAGTAGAAAGAATTCCTAAAGCTGAATCGATTTTTGTCCACGTTCAGAGATGCTTAAGCTGTTCCCAGTTACTCTAAATGCACCTTTATCCCAGGAACTGCTCATGCTTTGAACATACAAATTCCAGGAGGCAAACAACCTGCAGCTGGATGCACACACAAGGAACTGGCCTACTGCAGTAGTGACTTCCAGCTTCCCCCACCATTTAGTGCTAGTACAAATTATCCTGTGGGACATAATTCACATGACTTTTTAAATACCAAAATGACCTTAGTGTTTAAAAAGCAGCAATTCAGAGTTGACCACTGACCACCACGTCTGTGAACATACCTAGGTTGACAGGCTCCTCTTCATTTTACAACTCATAATACAGTTTATAGAAAAGTTAATTAAGCTTTAAATAACTGACTGGACTGTCACATGTCTAGATGATAACGTCCAATATAAAACCAGCAAAGAGTTGTTCTGTGTTTGATCATAGGAAAAGCTCAAACCCATTTGGAGCCCCCAGCCTCTCACACCATCTGAATTGCAATAATTCTGTAGTTGTGGGTAAGTATGAAGCAGATGGATTTTAAGTATCAAAAAAAAACCCAACGTATTATAGGATACAAAGCAGCATGACAAAGAACACCTCTCACCACCCCATAGGAGATATTTACTAAGAAGGTAAAGGATAGCTACATTCTTGACTCCCCTAATAGCACAATGCCAAACTCAGAGGCATCTAGACAACCCAAAATACAAAACAATGTTTGAATACAACCCAAAGCATAAAACTAAAATTGCAGAAGTATCCAATATCCTTATCAGATTCAAGTAATTTGTATTTCCTAGGCTAGATGACAGTTTTTACTTTAAATATATAAGATACTGCAGCATATCTAACTCATGAAACATTTAGGTTAAGTATCAAGCAAATACTGGGGTTGTTTTCAAAATTAATGTTCAACTTGAAAATTAAACTGTGTCATTGCAGCAAATGCACGGAATACCAGAGCATTAAAGCAATATGAATGCATCAATTAATTTTCCTCAGATTTTATTAAAAAAGAAATTACTTGCAGATAAAGTTCTTCCTTTTTCCCTGAATCTCCACAGCTTCCAAGAAGCTTACAAAAAGAACTTCCAACATTGTCAAGAACGTGTCTCTAATCACAAGTAACAAATGGTTCTGAAAAGTAACTTTTATTGCTGTCCTTACCTGAAGAACATAATCCAGAGCTATGTGTCGAAAACACTTCCGTGTTGCAGTCAAAATATTGGTTGCTTCCTCTACCTCGTGTTGCTTATTTCTTTGAACTTGGGCATTTTTCACCAGAGCATTCTCCTTTTCTTCACTCACTTTTTCAAACTGCTTCTTTGCATCTTTAAATTTCCTAATATCTCTATGGAAAAAAGAAATATGGGTAACAAATTAATTCCAAAGCACAAAAAAAGAGTTTAAAGCTACACCAGACAGACCAAACTTGTGACTGCTATAGCTAGTGTCTTCTAATTTTATATTCTTCAATACATGCTTGGGTCAAAGGGAAATCCATAAATTACAACAGAAGCTTCCTATCCTTCTTTTCCAAGGAAAGGACAAAACTGAAATGTAACACATCTAATGCCTTCTGGGGAAAAGCTTTGTCCCCCAGGCTTAGACAATTACAATATGTAATTAGATCAGCAATTCATCCTATTGCAACATTTCTGCAGCTGGATCTAAAGCCTGAGTGATTTGGGGTGACTTTTTACAAAGCCTTAATACACACTTCTCAATTTATGGGTGGCTATTTATAGGAAGGATGGTTCACTGACACACTCAGATCAGATTTTTAAAATTCTGTTTTATATAAAATTTTCTCATTACAAGTGAAAATGAACTTACTCTTTAACGAAAGTCTGAAGCTGTGTTTTAATTGATCTTTGGATTTGGTCAAACAAAATCTGAAAAAAAGCATTATTATGTAGGTCAGTAACTTAGAGGTACTCATACCTTCTGATTTCAGAAATACAAATGGCAATTACACAGAATTTGTTTATAATTATTATTAAACCACTGTGTCTCTAATATCAAAATATAAATCCCTTCATGATAGTTTTGAAATAAATAAAAGATAAGGAAGAAAATAACACAAACCAAATATCTTTTGCTGTTCTTTTCTTAAAGACTGTGATTATAAGGAGAGATAAGAGCTCCTGGCATCTTATTCTCTCATCCTGACAATATGAGATACGCTTCATTTCATAGAATAAGTTCATTTATGTTAATTGTACAGTAATATTCCTGAAGAAACAACTTTGAATATTAAGGA
Organism: Toxostoma redivivum; assembly: GCA_013397375.1. Classification (NCBI taxonomy): domain Eukaryota; kingdom Metazoa; phylum Chordata; class Aves; order Passeriformes; family Mimidae; genus Toxostoma; species Toxostoma redivivum. The sequence goes on along the minus strand of VXBI01008138.1, from coordinate 1,255,671 downwards.
ACAATCTTTTTGGTTCTTAGACTTTCATAAGTTATCAACAATTAAAAGACATATGAAACCATAGAAAGAACATACTCTTAACTTCTGGGAAAAACCCCAAATGGGTTGAAATTAATGCTGAAAATGCAACACACATGAGTATTTAGTACCATCTCCTTTACATAATACATTTGCAAAAATATACCCACTGTTGGACTGCTAAAAGGAATGGCTGATTCTTTTTAAGAATAAGTGATCTAAGCAATGCTTCCAAAATTTCTTATGATTTGGGGAGGCTGGGGGGCTGGTGGGTACAAAATATAATCAACTCATTCGAACTGCCAAGTGTAAGATGTTTGTTACTTTTCTAAGGCCAAAGCACACCTGGATGTGAGATAATGCGTGTGTTCTCTTATGACCCAAAAATTTCTACCTGGAAAATGAAAACACACATTCCTTCAGCTTCACATCTGCCCTCTAAGTTTTAGGATGGAATGGAACAGGTCAATTGCTACCAGACAAATCCTTTTGTCACTTCTTATTGTGCAGACAATAAATGTTGCCTCAATTTCCAACCACTCTACACCTCCTGTTCTGCATAACAGAAATACACAAGGCAGCATCACAAAAATAAAGTTGACCCACTTGAACAGAATCTCTCATAAAAGGTAAGGATCTTGAAATATTAAATAATTTTCCTGAAAAAACAAGTAAAAACCTCAAAGTTTAAGATGAAAAAATGTTTTCTTTAAATATTCTCAGTCTTAGATTCTTTATTAAGATTTGGAAATGAGAAGCTATGTAATGTCAAGTACTGACAGCAAAACCTTCACCAGCTCATCACTCTTTTCAGAAACACTGAAAGGAAACATGACTGAGTTTAAGCCACTCATTAGCAGTGGTACTGTACCTTGCTTGGAGTTTTCAAGACCAAAGCAACCTGCTCCAGCCTCATATCTGACCCTGACTTAGGCAGGCAGTCAAACCACCCACACTTCCTGAGGCACCTTCCAACCAGAATTGTATCTACCAGTAACACATGGAAGAACCCGTTTGTATTCCCACTTTGGAAACCCAGAAAAGCAGACAACTAGAATAAAGAACTTCTTGACAAACTGGAAGTCACACTGAGACTACTCCCACTGCTGACATTTAAGCTTGCCAGTGCCTGGGGCCTGCACCAACCAAGATCAATACCAAAAGATAAAACCAGATGGGAACTCACATGATTAGAAGGCTCTCAGAAATATGAGCCTTGCATTCTGCTTATAATAATAAAGAGAAAAAATGTGCTGGGCAGAAAAATACATAGACATCATTTCCCCTAAAGGAACAGAAAGAAGTGCCTAGACGACAATCTGATTAGATTTGCAGCCTTGTCACATACTACCTTTCATTTACTCCAAGTCTAAGAAAGCTGCTATTTGCCATTAGCTGACACAGCTACTCCCCCACTGCTGAATCAGTGAAGGTGCTGCATTAGTCTGGTCCCTGGCCTTATTTGTAGCAAAGCCTCACATGAAAAACTGACAGTCATCCAGAACTCAGTGGGAGCATCTCCTACCCTTCCATCCTTTCTTTCCTCTTTACTAGCTTCTCCCTCCAGATGGCTGTGTCACCTCTCTCGACAACAGACCTGCCACTCTGAGCCAGGAAGTCCTGTTGAACTAAGCAGACTCACAAAAAGCAGCGTAGGACAACACGTCTGGCAAAGCAATTGTGCCTCACTCCTGATGTTTGTGCCTTTGGTAAAAGCCATTTTGTTCTCACTATGCCTGAGCACAGCAAGGGCATGGAAGAGGAAGAAAAAGCAGGACAGAATTCAGATTGGTCCTACTTAGAACTGAAAAGGAATAATCTTTAATATGGTTTGTTCTTTGCTTTCTGCCTTCAAACTGCCCAAAAGGAAGAGTTGTGCTATGCCAAATTTTACCAAAGCAGTGCAAGCGATGATCATATAGAATAACAGCAGCACTAATACAAGACCTATCAGAAGTGTCCAAAAGAGCAAACCATAGATAAAAGACATGGTTAAGAATGTAACCAGCAGCAAGATGTGTGATGAAGAGGGACAGCCTGGGTTCATCTGCTCCATCTAATCTGCAGAAATTGTTGACATGAAAGTAATGCTTGCTCCAGTACTGCTGCTCTGAACCTTTGCACTCCTTTTTCTCTGCAACCCAAGAACCGCTGTCCACTTATTTCCTTCTTTACAGTTTTCATTAGATTAGGTGCAGATAGGTACACTTTGTATAATGGAAAGAAAATCAAACACAATGCTATTAATCTGCTTTGCTCCTCTTCTATTCTAAAAGCATGCATTAAAAAAAAAAAAAAGCCTAATCAGGCACTTTTAGAAAGCTAAGTTAATGCTAACAAACTTCCATTGCATTCTCTCTATCTTGTCAATTTTTAAACTCTCAGTAGTATGAAAAACCCACATTTAAAGTGTCCTGCATATTTTCAGCTCTTTGGAAACATTTCAGTTTGTTTCCAGCAATTTGCTGGGAAATTAACAAAGAGCAGTTGGGCCAATAAAAGAAGAAAACAGAAGAACAAACACATCCTTTTGGCTTTCAGAATAGAAGACCAAACTCTTCAGAGAAAAAAATAACAAATTAATTTTCAACCCAGGGAAAAGTTGAAACTGAAGTTTCTGATGAACTCTGACATGCTAAAAGTTTTCTCCTTTCTTCACACTTGTCTACATTTACTATCCTTCCAAAAAGAAAACTATATGCAAATCAGAGATGCCTTATTTTTTTTGTATTATAAAGGATAGGGGTAAAAGTAGCAGTTATGGAAAGGACAATCATTTCAGACCAGTAAAGTTCATAGTCTGTAACTGTTACCATCAGTTTAATTCAAAAAGATTAAACTATTCAGTATTTACTGTCTTAGAGCACCAAAGATTATAAAATAAACCAAGATGGAAGTCTGCAGAAGAGGGGATATTTATAAATAGTTTGTAAACAAAACATTACAAAAATATTTGTAAGCATAAAACAACAGTTATTTAACACCATTTAAACCATTACTTTGCAAACACTATCAACAAGAAAGGCTTTACCATTAGTCTATTATCAAATATAACTGGAAGTGAGCTATCAGTGCCATGTTGCAGCTAGAAATACTCACATTATGATAATTGATCATTTCTTGCAAGGTGTCAGAGAACTTTGTCAAATTGGTCTGTAAAGAGAAAATAAAAGTGGTTTAAGTTAAGCCCTACTAAACACACACCACAAAAGCAACAGTTCAGAGGTTTGCAGCTTGTCAGTAAAAACTTAGAAATTAATTTTCCTTGCAGCACGATTATGAGACTAAAACCATTAGGCCAGAAGGAGAACATGGCTGTAATACCAAATAAATCAAATTAAACATGCAAGCAACAAAAATGTTACTTCTACCTACCTGTATGTAAAATACAAAACTGAAGGAAAGCAGGAAAAATTCAATTTTACTAAAGATATGGGAAGCTCACATAATCTAAAACATTAATTTATAGTATTTAGTATTGAACTAATTAATATTTTTCACGTTTAATACTCTTACTCAAAAACACTGGTTAACATGTTGCAGTCACCAGCGCACACACTAATCTAAGACACTTTCTGAAATTTGGCAGACCCCTGTCACTGCTGAACCTAAACAGCACAGACACCTGCAGTGCACCACAGCTGGAAAAACCTTCACTCCAAAAGAGATAGCAAAGAAAAAGGAGCAAAAAGGCAAATAATACTATAAACTTCAACTCTTGCCATCTGTTACAATGTACCTTGTTTAAGTTAAGTTTCTCTCCCTCTACTTTCACCTCAAAGAACTCACCTCAACCAATGTATCTTTACAAGAATATTGTGCAAGGTCTCGAATTCCATTCATGAACTGCTTGTTGGCTGTGCAAAACGCTTTCCCAGTATCAATCATTGCAATACAAAGCTTCACCAGCTAAAATGAGTATAAAAGGAGAGAGAAAGCAGAAGGCTTATTTTTATTTGGTTTTTACACCATCATATAAACATGAACACACTAAGCTTAGTTAAGGCTATGAAATAAAAATTTCAAAAATTAAGTTCTCACCCTCAGATTCTATGAAAAGCTTTCCACGCTATAATAACAGTTATAAAAATACTACTCTAGGTCAATAGATATGCTGTTGAGAAAGTTACCACTCTATAATTTTTTAAATTAGTTTTTACTTGATTTATTGTTAACTGAGATGTTGCACATATTTCAAGAGAGTTTTACAGGGGCCAAAAGTACAGCAACTAAAACATAATTGGTTAGAATGCAAGCAAATAATGAGGTTATTGTGGCTTCTGAGGAAAAACACCACAAAACAAACAAAAAAGAAACCCACACTCTCATCCTGAGACACTCAGAATACAGGCACAGGAAAGCAAAAGACTCTGTGCACAAAGAACAGCTGAAGAGCCATGGTTACATCTCAGGAGGTGAAATGAATGTTTTCACTCACAAACAACTAATCTCTGACAGTTTCCCATCCCTACCACTCACTGCTTCAGTCAGCACCTCAGCCCTCATGGTACTCCAGTCTAACAGGAATGTCCTCAGTATCTTGTGAGGGATGATTTCTCACTTCTTGAACCATCTATGCACCAGGCCATTAATGTAAGGAAGAGTGGTTACTGCAATTACCCTTCTCAAGATGCTCTCTTGAAAAGGTGTGCATTATGATTGAGCTCCCTCACCCCAAGCCAAGCTGAGAATAAAACCAGAAGATTGAACCTTCATCTCTGAAAGATTTTTCAAGGATAGTAAATAAATTTTCATGAAAACCAACACAGAAGTACTTGATCCTATGTTGGGGCAAAGAAACCATCCAAGCATCCTTCCTGCCTTAGTCACCCAGTAATTTTTATGTTGACTCAGATCTTTAGAAAAAATGGAAAGCTCAGCATGATCTTCTACATTCATGAATGTCCAAGTTATTTGAATAATGGACAGAAAAAATAAAAATTACTATCAACATTAACCTTTTTCCTTAACCTTTGCTTATAGTTCACAAGCTTGAACCAGGCTTTCTTTCTTCCAGAGAGGACAAAACTACAGACAATGTAGCCCAAAGTCAAAATTGTGAGACAATAAAATAAAGTTTAGTATGAACAACTGAGCAGAAAAAGTTACCAACCAAGCCTAGTCAAATTATTACCCTCAGGCCATAGTTGCTTCAGCTCACCCAAGAAGCTTGGCTTTCAACTTCAGTATTGTACTACAAGGTCCTGAATAATGCCATTTAAGGAATATGAGAATTGTTTTCCCCAAAAACAATCCTTTTGGACTGGTGGAAAAGCCAAACTTCCAAGACTGATTTTTCAGATCCTTTAAATACTTACACTATTTGATCTACCAAAACAGATTCAACACCCCTACAGTAAAAACGTGGGCTATACCCACCAGTTTCACCAAGATTCACACCAAATCAAAATTAAGGATCTTGAATCTATTTTGCAAGAGCAAACTGTTGGATTATTAACTACATATAACTAGAAATATTATTACAAGTAGTAAAGAATAAGTCTTCAGGCTTGACACCATACTTATTTGTCTCCAGCTCTCTGCAGCCAACTCACAGCTGAAGGAAAAAGTGGCTATATTCAAAAAGCAGTTAAAGAGGTAAACAAATGACATCTGCCTGCCATATGAAAACACAGATAAAAATAATTTAAAACATTTAGCACAAATGCAAAGGAAAGAAGACTTTATACAGATGAAAACCAAAAAAAAAGCCACTCTCAAAATACTAGCAAAGAAATAACAAAAGCTTCCAAAGATGAGGAAACCAATAAACAGATAGTAAGGAGCTGAAAAGATGCTACACATAATTTTTTATATACATGCACAAAGCGTGACAAAACACAGGATGAATTTTACAGTAGTCAGGTCCACCACACAATAGCGAAGGATATATATACACCTGGCTACTGTACCTCTGATTACTAACTCCAAACAGCATGGATTTTAAACCTCTAAAATAAAGAGTATCCAGCAGCATGCCGTTGTGGTCAAACAGGCTCTTGGTGCAGCAGTGACCGTGTGCCGGCTTTTTTCTGCCGTGAAAGCTGAAGGAGTCTGCAGCAGCTCCCCCCGGGCTGAGTCACAGGGGCGCAGAGAGGGGCCAGGTCGGGAGGGAATTGCACAAGTCTCAGCTGGGGAAGGAGCGAGTTCATGCAGCAATTTCAGCTGCCCGCTGCAGCTTTGCTCCAGCTTGGCCTCGAGGCCCAGCTGTGAGCTTGAGCTGGATCCCTTCCCTCTGCAGAGCACGGTGCTTGGTCAGCCACTGACACTTCCCAGCTGTGAACTTTAAAACAAAACCGAAACACACTTTTTGATGTTTTTTAAGAACAAACGTTGAATTAAAAGCTTACCTTGTCAAGTTTCAGTTCCAGCTCTGTCACATCTCCTTCTACCTCTTCTAAAGTTGCCCTGCATGCGTAAAAGAGGTTTTCCTTTAAAATTTTACACAAAAATACTCTGAGTTGGGGAGAAGGGGCAGACACACATTCATTTAACTCATTTATTGCCATCACAATCTTACTTAAATTTCAGCTGTAAAACAGCATAGATTTTAAAGAACCACAAGAATTGCAGGAAATTTGACGGTAAAAAGAAGAAAAACTACATCACTGTTAAAACATGGTCTACTGATAAAGATTTGAGATCAAATTTCATCAATCCTGATATTTGTGACACCAAAATAGGTTTCTTCTGTTCTTGTGTAGACAATAGTCTATATATTTGAAGCCAACAACAAAGGAAAGAAACTGAAAGTCAAAGGGAATCTTCTTAACTCTTTTGGTGACCTCCTGGCTCAAACCTGCAAATGGTGCAGTTATTTAATTAATAACCTTGCAATGAGATTAGGAAAAAATACAGCACTTGCCATGTGTCAATTAACCTGCAGGGAGTTTGGACGGCACACTCGATTAGATCATTTAACTCTAATCTACCCAGCTCAAATCTTCCAGGCCAGCCAAATGTAACCCGCCAGTAAAAGCTGCTTTCATGGAGCACTGCTAAAGCACAGTATTTTTTTTNGACAGTTTTTTTTTTTTTTTTTTTTTTTGCTTGGAAGCTTATGTTTCTTTGGACACCTCCTTCCCTTATTGCTACCTGAAAAAACAGAAGACTGAGGATGGATGACACTTTATTCAGAGTCCATAAACACTACTGCCTCATCAGGCTATTGCCTTGAGAGCTGAATGGACTCATTTCTGGCAAGGAGTGCCCTTGCTGACACCACAGGGTGCTCATTCTTTCAGTCATTCCAGCATAACTGTTCATGGAGCCACACTGTTTACCAGTAGTAGCCCGCCTTGGGGAAAAAAAAGTAATAGGAAGTAATGCTTTTTGGAAAATTGGATCAGACATTTCACATTTTAGTCCTACAAAAAACCCCAGCTCTTTCTGGAAAAGTTATACAAGCAGGGAAGAATGATTTGGAGCAGGAATTTCTTAAGCCAACTTTATACCACTGAGGAGAGACTACACACAACCACAGATTTACCGTCTCTTGCTAATTCCATTCTAGTTCACATGAGTACAAGCCAAGAACACAAAAAAAAAAAAAAAAAAGACTGGATCAGGTCCCAAGTTCGGGAAAAGCAGTTTTTTTACAAGAAAAATGCTGCCAATTGCTTGCAGATCTCAAACACTGAGCATGACATTCCCAGCTTTTGCAGATTTCACTACACATAGCTGCATTCCTGTTCTTGTACCTCAGTGCATTCCCACTGTTATGTCCTAGGTTTTATATCCAAGCAATCTCTGCAGCTACATTTTGGCTTCTCCCTCCTTCACTAGCTTCAGACTATGAAGGATTTCAGGCAACATAAATTTCTCTTTTACTTTATTTTCTTCCATAACTGACTCATTTAAGTCTCTAGTTAATCTTGTTTCAGAATGCATTAAAGAGAATTGAAAAAAACAAAACCCAAAGGAAGGAAAAGTATCTCAATATTTAGATTGTAATTTTGTATTCGTTTGTTTATAATCACAGTACAACAAATTTTTATTTGTTTCTTTGGCATTAACATAAAAGCACGATTAAGTAGCTTGTTTACAGAACTGCAGCAAGATCTGATAAGAGTATTATTTTTTTTAGTGTCTTTAACTAGTAAAGAGTTCTAGCTCCACAGGACTTAATGAGCTAAAAGTCTAAGATTCAAAATGAAAAACAGAGATAAAGGCAGTTAGAGCAGGGAGAATGAAAACAACACATCTGTTCAGTAATTAAACCTCTATTCCAAGAGGCAAATTTTAAGACAGAATAAGCTCAACTGGAATAAGTAACAGCAGAACATCAAAAAACTGAAACATTGAAGAGTAGATCAAGGAAAAAGAAGTATAAAGCAAAGTAAACAGAAGTACCATAGGATGAAGGAGAGACCCCACTACCAACTCAATTCATTGCAGATCTCTGAAATGCCACAGGCCCTTGAGGAGCCTCTCTGGTTCTCTGGCCTATTTCCCACCACTGCCATGTGATGCAGGGATGGCACACGTGGGCCTTACAGCTGGATATGGATCAAACAGCTGTGGAGTTCCAGCCAAACTCCACTTTAATTCTATGTTTCTTTGCATATAAATGACTACTTTCACTGTTTCCACATAAAAACTAGTAGAAGTTATTATCATGCGAACATATTCACAGGTGATAGTCCAACACTGGATTACAAGCACAAAAACAGTGGAGAGGATGCCCTCAGACTACTGTAATATAGATATATACATCCAAGTATGTACCACCTTGTCACAAAAATGGTCTTCATGTTTCCATCCTGGGCTAGCAATACATGAAAAACAGCTGATCTGAGCTGCACTATGTTAACGTTACTCTTGTTTTTCTTAATTTAATACTTTATGAAGCCACAGAATACAAAAGTGCATTTCTCTCTGAAACATCTTTGTCAGGCATAAAGTTCAGAGAAAACTGTCATAATTCTGAGTAAATGTCATGTCCACAGCCAAGACCCACTGTCCAGCTATAACACAGGAAGTGGTGGTGAAACAGCTGAGGACCAAGTGCCAGACCTGACATGTAACAAAACTCTTGCTCCTTAGGGAGGTGGGAACTGGGAGCAAGGTTTTCGTCACAGGGATCTCAGCCAGAAGGCTCCAGCACTAGGAATAAGGATCAAATCAGGTCCAGTGTATGAGTCAAACATCTGTGGCTTTCCAAGACGATCAAATACTGCATGGCAACGCATAAAACCAGAACAGCTGCTTAAGGGAGGAGGACAGCTTTTATAAATGAGCTGTCTCCATACTCTTCATGCTCTGTAATGAGGACTCTCAGGAATGTGTTTCTTTCCTCTGCTGTGACTTCTCTCCTCCACCACCTCCCCAAAACACAGTTCAGTTTGCTAGATAGCTTCCTGCACAGCTTCTGTACAGGAGGAATACAGGAGATGATGGAAGAAAACTCAAGACCTGACTTTGCAGCCTTTTAAAATGAGGATAATGTCACCAGTTACCCAGACCAGCATACACAAAGGACAGCTGAACTCTGACTTCCATCACGGCACTCCCTTTAAGTGACCAGTGAAATACTTTTTTCCAGGTTAAGGTACTTTAAGAATCCCAGGAATCAAACAGAATGATGATGGATAAACTCTCCTCTAAAAAAAGAATGGGTCACTCTTAGACCAGAAGCTGCAGACATGAGCTAAGGAAACAATTTATCCTGGAGTAATGCACTACACACTGCTGACCAGAACACCACACACACTGAGGCCACAGAGAGATGTCTGCAGGCCCTGTTTATCTTCACAGCAGAGTGGTGATCACCAGTGCTTTTAAAGTCAGCTCCTCTTCAAACAAAATCTAGCTGCCATTGAAGCCACACCCTGCCTTTAGTCTTTTGCTCATTATTTATCATATTCTGGCTTGCATTTTCAGACCGTGTTCCTGAAAATGAGGAGGCTGGAATCAGTATCACTCTAAATCAGATGCTGAAAAACAACAAACTGGAGAGGTCAAAGTTGCTATGGGCAACTAATTAATAATTGTTAATTCTAGAAATAATACAACACTATAAAAAAACATTCAGAATAATTAAAGCCCAATAATGAAGTATTTTCCAATAGTGTGTGTTTATTTTTTTCTTTTATTGAGAAAAGCTTAGATTCATTTCTTGAATAGACTTTCAGCAGAACAGGAACAAGTCACAAAATCAATTGCTATTCATTCTGGGGCTCTTGAATACATTCATATATTTGGACTCATGAAATGGAAAGAATGGATTTTTACCACTGCAGTTTCAATGACATTACTGCTAAAGTCTTGTCCTCAAATCTTAGAAAGACACAGGTCTCTTACTTCCACATATTCTATGCAGAACAGCTCATTAATGCACAACTTAGACTTCACTAGAGATAACATCCTTTCAGCCAACATCCACTACACCTTAAAGACAGCTTGAAAAAAAAAAAGGTACTACTGAGTGTGAAAACGTGGAAATGAGATGCATAAGTGCAAGATAAGAATATGAACCTGATGATTTACAGGAATGTCTCCCCCATTATGTCAAAGCCTATCAGGTGACAGATAGCAAAAAGGACAGTAGACTTTATTCAAAGGATAGACTATGACCTGCAGTGTGATGCAAAGGCAAATTAAAATGCAGGTGTATCACAGAAGGTATTACACTTGCTCACCTGCTTCTTCTGTTTTGTCTCTTCCTCTGCCTCCGCCTCCCTTTCCTCCCACAGCAGTTGCACCTTGGGATCACCCTTCAGATGCAAAGTAACTACTCACAGATGAGTTCAGAAATAGCCTCAGAGGGACTGCTGAGGGCAGCCTTAGGCCAGGAGAGCACACACACCACAGTGACTAATGCCACTGGACACTGCCACCTTCCACTGCTCACCAAGGGCCATTTGCTGGTCACCAGGTTGCAAAGGTCCCTGTCCACCAGCACAGCTGCGCAGGATTGTTACTTTTCAGAGCAAGTCTTCGCATTCATCTGGGTTAAACTTTAGGAGCTTTCTACTTGTGCTTTCCCCTCCCTTGCTGAGGTCCTGCTGGATGGCAGACCTACCCTTCAGATTCTCAGGGTTCCCTCCAATCACTCTGTACTTCATTTGATTTCTTTCATGCACAGTGAGATATACAAAGGTGTCCAGAGGCACGTTAACCAGCATGTCAAGAAGGAATACAGCTGGTACATGTGTTATGGCATCAGACAACCAGAGACTAAAAAAGAAATATGACATATTGAGGGACAAAGAAGGCATACATGGAATAGTAAGGCCTAGTAACTTTGGATAACACCATGGATATAAGAAGAGTTTTACAACTTATGAGATGTGTCATAACCATTAATATGGTCTGAAGAATGAACACTGTTGCAGCCTGCCATAGAGCCCATTGAAGACCTGGTTTGGCACTGCAGAGGTTTTTCCCCACTGGCACAGAGCCCCTCCACACTGAGGAACAGATGATGAACTCTCCCTGATACACTAAGATAAAATTCCTCATTCATGCTAGTACTCCTTACATTATTAATTCTTCAGTCATTGTCACACAACATTTCATCAATAGCTTGGAAAAACTTCCACGTGCCCTATGTGAACAGTATGGCTTTTAATCAGAAAGTTGAACCCCCATCCTGAAATCCTAAAAATTTTCTATGAGCTTGGGGGATTGAAATATGGAAATACATTTCCTGAACAGAAGATAATGATGTTGATTAATAAGCCAAGTTTTCAGGTACATAGCAAGCACTATCTGCATTTCACATTTCCCAGGAGAAACTGGAATCAAGTTTCCAATATCAAAAGGACCCTTCCTTCACTCCTCTCAAGTCAGACTTCTCTTAGAAAATAATGAAATTAAATAAAGCAAGGGTATTTACTGAACTCATAAAATTATTAAAGGAAAGGTCTACTTGTAGGTATCACTTTTTAAGGTTGTCTGCACCTACAAGGTCTAGTTTCTCCTCAATAATTCATATGGTCTGATATAACAAGCAGGACAAATCTTTTTAAGATGTACCCTTCCCTTAATTAGTTCTTTACTGTTTGACTATACACAGCTCAAACATAATGAACATTATAATCAAATCAGTGTCCAAAAAGGAACAAGGTCTATTGCCCTTCACATACACATCTGGAAGCCAAACTCTTTACCACTGAACTTGCACTAGCAAGTGTAGTATCACCCAGTCTAACACACACAGACTATAAGGACTTCTGTGCTACCAGCTGGACTAAATTTTTAAACTTTTTCTCTCACTACTCTTCTGCAGTAAATTGCCAGAAACGTCTAACAGTGCTATTTTCTCACGTGCTATTTTGCCTAATATTTTTCTCCTAAGCTTTTTCTACCCCAGGAAAGCCTGACAGTAAGCCTAAGCAGGAAATCAGCAAGCTGTTTTCTCCACAAAGAGCCTGAGAAGCAGGACTTTCTTCATCTTTCAACTTCAGTGTTTTGTTCATCAGAAGACAGCTGTTAACAAGATGGGGACACAATGGTGACCATGAAAGCTTAACAGAAAAGAAGCTGATTACACTGCAAGTTGATAAGAATGTAACATATCGCAATACATGTCCTGCACAACTCTTGACTAGTGATTCCAACATCCAAGACTGGGTCAAAAGCTTTTTAGGAGGACTTACTATCAGACAAGGAAGTAGAACTACAGTATCAATGTCTTGCAACAACAACAACAACAAAAAAAAAGGCAGCAGAAAGGAGCTCAAGGAACTGATGGTGTTGTAGAGAAGCCTTGCTGCTGAAAATTTGCCAACAGCCCAGAGCTGCTTTAATCTTTTAAATCTCAGCAACTACCCAGGATCCTGAACACAGAAGCAGCAGATGGAATGAAGGATTTCAACATTTGAAAACTCAAGTATGTAGTAAGGTCAGGAAGTGGAAGCATAAATATAACCATCAAGCAACCAACAGCAAAAGATACAAGATAGGGCATCTAACGAATACACCCTGTTAGCCTCAAGATCTGGAGTTACCAGTCAGATGCTAAGACCTGTCAACTTTGCTTATAAAAGCTATAAGAAATAACAGTTTGAAGAACAGTGAAGATACTAATCCCTGATTTGGAAAGATATCCTTTATGTACCTCACCTGCAGCCAATGCAGAAAGAGTAAATATCACTACATAACCCCAGCATAGCATTCTCAGGATCAATATGCTCAGAACTGATACAGCAGCACTTAAACCACCAACACAGGAAACTATGTGTAAAGTAGAGGCAACCAAAGGCCTGAGTACTGTGCAATTAAACAAAAAGATACCATATAATCTTCATATGAGTGTTTGCTTTGATTTCAGAAAAATTAGGTAATATCTGTCCATTTCTTTCTGTAACTCCCTTAGTTGCTAATTGAAACCTTATAGCATAGTTAGAGGAGCACTGCTGTGTACAAACCAGCATAAGCTGGCAAAGCCTCTGTAACCAGAGCTCACCACAGAAGAGCTGAGGACCATTAGCTGCCTACAATTCCAGTTTTATCAGGTGGATCTTCTTTATTAAAACCTGAGGGAAGTTCCAGATTTGCTATGAAGACTGAGTCCTCAGCAAGTATTTACCCTTTGTGTCCATTCCAGAAGTTGAATATTTCAGTAATACTGAAAACCAGAATACTCTATTTGACAGTCAGAGAGAAGATTGCAGCTTTGTTGTAATAGACAAATTCTGAACCTGAATTTTTTGTTTAGATATTAGGTGAACATACATATATGGATCTCACACTCAGTAACCTAAAGTGCATTTTACACTTAAATTAGGAGTTTTATTGGGTAGTTTTATTGTTCCCACATATTTCAAAAAGTAGTTTGCCCTTTATGCCTTTGCACTGAAACAGCGAGTCAAATGAATCCAATCTCAAACCAAAAAGTTCATAAGCATTAGAGCAGGACAATAGAGAAATACAATGTATTTATGTTTTCCTCAAATTTACTGTTTTCAAATTTGGAAAGGCCAATTGCCTTTCCTCCTCATCCCTTTCAAATGATAATGCTAAACTATTAAAAAAAAAAAAAAAAGGTTTTGGAACTTTATAACATAAAAACTACAAAATGCATGCAGTACACCCACAGCCCTGGAACTTCTTTGGGTACATTTAGTATCTTTTCTCCCACTACCTTTTAGTCATCAAGAGATTTTAAAGACCAGGGGATTTCATTCATTTATCAAAGCTAACTGCAGGTAAGCTGTTTTTCAACCAAACAGAAGCTTAAATGTCCTTTAATTATTACATGTTAAAGGTTTTTCATCTCAAATCAACTGCAAATATTTTCAAACAAAATCTTGCCAGATTGATATTTACAGTACAGTGGATATTTTGTAATAGTAGGCACATTCAATGCTTCCCTTTGTCATTTTTCATCGTTCTTTTTTGGATAAATCAAGTAGAACAGAATAAATAGGCAGATACATTCTTCAAAATCAGACATTTGACAAAATAAATGAAGTTAAATGAATACTTTTAAAAAATCATTCTCCACAAACTGAAGATTCTTCTGAAGAATAATCCCGTAGATTCTTTTGAGGAATAATCCCATAGAGAAGGTGTGTACATGTGTGTAGTCTTTTTAAACAGAGTCCAGTTTAGCTACACAGAAATTCAGCCAGAAGCTGCATCCTCAATGAAACATCAGATTCCTCAGTCGTCTTGAATAGTTTTTATCCTTAATAGCAACCCAGTCTGGCAAAGCCAATGCAATTGTTCTATTGTTGCAGTGTGCCTTATCTGATCAAATACTGGTATCTATGCACAGATACCCAAATTAGTCAGCTAAAGCACCTTTGGAAATGATAGAACAGAACCATGTGATTTCCAGGGTCCAGCTCACCTTATCCTGACACATATGGCTAAAACAAACCAAGAACCGCTTGGGATCAAACCTTAATGAAGATTAAAAGTTGTAAGGAGCCTAAGCCTAAGATCTGGCTTAAGAGGGATGGCACACAGCAGATGAGATGCATTCTCCTTTTCCTGTTTAAGGAAGTTAAGAAAGAAGAGGCCTACGTCATTATTTACTAAACACTTTCTATAGACAGGAACTCCAACTTACATGAATGGTACAAGTCTAAGAAAGACAAGATAAAAGCTACATTTCCAGTTGGCCCATGAGTCTTTACAGTGCCTTTTGCTAGTGCCAGTTAAGATCACAAGGCCCAACACTGCTGCACCTACATTATTTTTCTTCTTCACCCACTCAGTTCTTTGGGTTGTCTTAAACCAAAAGTATAACAACAGCATGTTAAATAGAAGCAATAGCATTGTTATAATATCACATGTTCTTTACATTGAAGCTCATCACAAAAATCCAATCAAATGCTGAGTCTGATTAATTACAAAAACTACTCAAAAAAAGCCCCCCTCAAACCCCATACAAACTACATCTTTTTATGCCCAAAATTACCAACATTCAGGCACCATTAATGCCCACTGACCAGCAGCTTTACCAGCAAGGTAGTCAGTGGAGTGTTGGAATCTAGGAAGGCATCAGAGAGTGAGAGAGAACTTCCAGCACAGACTCACACCAGCCACCACCTCTTGCAAAGCAGAAAGGGATCCCTGCTCAGACCACAGGACAGGGACA
Organism: Toxostoma redivivum; assembly: GCA_013397375.1. Classification (NCBI taxonomy): domain Eukaryota; kingdom Metazoa; phylum Chordata; class Aves; order Passeriformes; family Mimidae; genus Toxostoma; species Toxostoma redivivum. The sequence continues at coordinate 1,240,100 of VXBI01008138.1, read as the reverse complement.
GAAGAAGCTCAGTGCCTCCCTGGGTAGAGTCCACAGAGCAGAAACCCAAACCCCATCTCCCAGGTCATATTTCACTTTTTTTTTTTTGACAGGCAGAAGGGATAACATTCATGGCCAGAACTCTGAATATAACACACTTTTCGTTTGTTCCAAAAGGATTGAATTCAAATTTCCATCTACAACATGTCATTCTAAATATCAGTACATTAAAATCTGTTATGTGATCTCCAGCATAAGTTATACATATTTCTAACAATAACTACAAGATCACTAAAAATTGAAGACTAGAATATTTCAAATGCACAATATTCAATATTTCAAACACACAGAAATGTGTGTTTGATATGCATGTGTTCCTACTTAAATTAACATCTGGCACACAGAAAGATGGAAATCTGCAATTGTCTTGCATAGAATATGCCTTTTTTAAACTTTAGCCAGCAAAATACATTTCACTACATAAGACTTCTACAATTTTTTCGTATTATATCCAACTTAGAAACTTCAAAATCATACTATGAAAATTCTCACTAGCTCTGCTTTCCGTTTATCAAGACAAAACTGTAAGCAGAGGTCTTCCTTTAACAACTGCTGCTGAAGGTAGTTCACAAGTCGTGAAATGAAAAGGTAGTTTGTGCATGTGCACTTACAGTCAGATTCTTGTCCAAAACCACAATACAACTATTTCAGTGCCCACTAATATTGAAATGTTAACCACAAAAATTATCCAAGGGTATTGTGCCCAAGTAGTGCAGTCTTAAAGTATCAAACAGATAACTTAAAACATCAAAATTAATCCCGATTCACAGATTCATGCCACACTAGTAAGTTTACCAGCCATCTGACAGGCATGTTCTCAGTTCAAAATCCCCCTCATTCATAAAAAGAACTTGAAGGATCTATTCTGCAACAAATTATTTTCTTAGTCTCTCATTGTGTCTTCTCAATTTGAAAATGTATACATGACATCACACAGGCAGTGCATCACAACACAACTGATTAATTCTAGGTCTGAGGCCTGGCTACTTCCAATATTCATAAAGTAAACATTAACCATAAAATCATTATTCTGCCAAATACACAAGGAATCCTCTTGAAAAGATTATCAGGAAGGCAAAACAATGTTTGAGTCTACTGGACTGCTTAAAATTGTCCAGTTTATGATCATAATGATAATACCTACTATTTCTCATGTTCATAATCTAATCTTTTAGTCGTGTGAAACAGTGACAACAAAACCAGAATTTACATTGTCTCACACAGAAGTATGGAAAACTCCTGCATGTATTAACATAACATTACAGCTCACACACTGATCCGCATGTCCTCCCCATGGCCTTCCACTGCAGACAGCAACTTCAGCCGTTACTTTTGTTACAAATCTACCACCAGCAAAAAGCAAAGCACTTAAATCACTACCTAAACTCACAGGAATATCTACATCTCAAAACAGCAGTATCTGCTCACAGAGATCACAAAAGCATTTACACAGTTTAAACTTCTACATGTGCTCTTAAAATGAATTCTGCATGTACAAGCGAGAGGTGAAAAAAAAAAAAGTAACGAAGTTACTCAGAATGTATTCTTCTATTTCCTGCCTATGTAAACATGACACTTTCTGCATCACCTTGAGATACTAAACTGATTCAGGCAGCAAGGCCTACATCAAGACTAAGGCAAATGGTTCTCATCTGTAAACAGTAATTCCTGTAGCCAATGGAAATCAGACATTTTCCTTTCCTTTTTTTCTCCCAAAACAGGTTATAAGAACAGAGCTTGCTTTGGGAAATTTTTAGAATTATTTACTCTAGTAAAAAGCTAGCAATAATTTAAGCCATATTGTTCACTGCACAAAGTAAGAACAGGAAAAATGCTGACTAAATAATGTGGTTCTGAATACAAGGTTGTCAAGAAGCTAAGCCTGAAAAAAGATCACAGGATGGTGCAAACATGGCTGAAATCAGCACATTTGCTATTCAGAAGCCAATAGTTTCACAGATATGCGCAGTGAAAAAACAGAGCCACCAAAAAGTTCATCTAGCCCAAGACACAGGTTTCTATTTTATAGCTGTCACCTTCCCAATGAATATTCTATTTATTCACCCTGTTTTTCAGGGATTTTAACATTGCTATTCCTCCTCTCTCAAAAAATATAAAACTACCATCTCTATAACTTCGGTTCTTAATGTAATTACATGAGATGTGCTTAGCCAACATAAATGAGACACTGGAGGCTAAAGAACCAAACTTCTTCAAATCTATATTTAAAACCTGAAAGACTGTAAGGACTTGTATAATTACAGTTCCATTGCGCACACACATAAATAAGCTGTCCTACTAATTCTGCAAGTACTCATTAAAGATCAGTTGTACAGGCTTAATTAACATCAGTTCTTCAGCAACCATCCCACTGCTCTGCTACAGCAATGTTATTATAACGTGCAGATTTTGTCAATACTTCCACTGTAAGTCCATTCTCACTGTGGGTTTTTTTAAAACGTTTCCAGATAAAAATGTAAAAAGACCAAAATTAAGGAAGTTAACATTTTAAGTTCCTATTAGCAATTTAAGATACAGTTAAGATTTTAAAGTTTGCTCTTGTTAATGTAAATCTTAAACAATAAAGAAAAAGAATCACCATCAATAAACCCATCCTTAGTTATTCATAACTGTGCCAGCCAACTTTTTTTTATTATTTTAAAAATTTAGGCACAACCAAATGAATACCTCCTGATTTCAGGACACATTTCTCTAATCTCCATTAGGAAGGACTGTTAACAATTTACTACTAAGTTTTTTCAGATTTAAAATATTTCAATGTGAGAGATTTTTCATAGATTATTTGAGAGTGATCTTCAATGAACCTTCCTTATTCTTTAATGATTTCCCTCAGAAAAAATGCTCAAACATCGCACACTATGTTCAAATATATCTCCCTTTCTTTAGGTCAAGCATTTTCTTAAGGTACATTTGAAAGGTATAGTTACAGATTTAAAAATAAATCAACCATTGACTAGAGCCTGAGCAGAATAGGACAGTCACTGCAATCTCCACAAAAGTGCAGAATTAGCAATCTAGAATCAGTTTAACTCCATCAGACTCCCAGCAGCATGGACAGGGATGTTGCACACGTGTAACTTACCAACACCCTACCAAGACTCCTCCACGTCACTTCAGCTACAAAAGTGCACTTCTGGAGTGTCATACAGGAAATTATAAACGTTAACAACCACGTAAGTATGAAAAATGCTAAATGCAAACTCACAAGCAAATGCTTGGCAGCTTTTTCTTTTGACTTATTGCATCTTTTTTCCTATTATTCTGCAATACTTTCCATCCTCCCTTGCCAAGTACGTTACAAACTCGCTTTTCAGTCCCAAACACCAAGGGCAGAAAGCCCAGACCAAACACTTCTTTGGAAATTTGTTCTAAAACAGCTAGGTAAGTCTGAGCAAAACAAACAGATTTTGTATGCAGAGTTCTTGGTGTCATTCCTCTCCACACTTGGAATGTGGCTGAGTTCACCCCCAGGAGCAGCCTCGGTGATTTCAGTGGAGCCACACGCACGCAGGTGGGCTGAGCTATAAAACCAGATTGAACACGAGGGGTTTGTGGCCACTCACAGGAGGCTGGGAAGCAGTTGCCCTCCAGCACCCTTCCCACTGGAACTCAGCACTGAAGGGACAAGTCTCCTGATGTTCCTATTTCTACATTTTCTCCAGAAGGTAATAAGCAGACCAAAATATATGCGCTAGGCACTTTTGATAATTTCTCTGACTACTGAACACAACATATTCCAAATAGGTTAAATAAGCCACTTTCTTATATTACCCAGTTTAAGTGACAAAACTTTTACTATTGTTTGGGAAACAGATGCTTAGTGACAAACCTTTGGTTACACAGTGCAAAAGAAGAGAGAAAAAACACATCATAAATCTAAAAAGCCAGAAATTGACAAAAGTGACCTCTTCAACCTGCACTCCCTGGATAAACATGAGGTGCATGTCAGCTGGCCCCACACAGACAGAGCAGGGCAAAAGCCACAGGAGGAGAAAGCCAGCATATAGCAGGGAACTCCAGTGACAAGCCAGCCTTACAGCACAGCAGGTCTGCCCACCAGAGCAGTGCTTTGGCTTAATTGAAATGGAATAACCACAGTTCTACCCAGAAACTACCCATGAATACTTTTACTAAGAATGGTAATTGACAACAATAATTTATATTTTCATCTACCTCATTCACCCATCATCTGTTCTGCAGATGGGATCTCAGGAAATTAATAGAAATTTAAATGCAAAAAAATTTAAACTTTGGCAACAGTGACAGATAAGGACAAAGACATTATCTCAAAAACACAGAGCTTTTTATTAAAGTGTTTTTAAAGACTGGATCAGCCTGAATATTTTTGAAGGGAGTTCTACAATTGCACAGATTACAAGCAATTGAATTTTGTTTTTTCTATTATTTGTTGTTGATCAAAATTGTTAACTGCTACTTAGAGCAGCTGCATTTCCACATCACTTAAAATCGTTTCTCCTTTCTAATAATTTAGTTCCAGTGATTCATGTGGTTGCTACAGTGACACCTCATTGAGAAAAAACATTCTATACGTAGAAGAAAAAATGAAAATGAAACAGCAATATAGAAGCTTGTTCCATTAAACTCAAAAACTTAAATTCTCATTGTTTAAAGGAGAAAGAATTATTTCACAAAGCTATTCGCATATCAAAAAACTACTGCAGGAATGCGTGATTATATACACAGAACTTGCCAGCACAGCTAAATTCTTACTGTTCAAGGACTGCCCCAAGGCCCCTCCTCAGCCAACTTCTTCATTTGATGGGAAGCCATTGACACATTGTAGGAGAACTACAAACGCATTTCCTCACTAGATCTTTGGTCTGTCCATGTTTTAGGAGAGGAGATCATGAGAGAAAAGCATGAGATTTCAGCAAGATTATTTTCAAAGCAGGTTTAGGAAAAAACCATGACTACGCATTTGCTAAAGTATGCCTGAACTCATAGCCTTTCCCACTACCTGAAAAATCAGTTTCTAAACATCAAGTCCCCAACTCCAAACTGATCTGACTTGTAAGTTTACAAATCTAGTGATGCAATATGCCATTATTGCTTCAGGTTTTATAATTCAGAGATTTCTTTATCATCTACTGGAGGGACAAAAAAACCCCAGCATGCCTTACTATGAAATAACTCATCATACTTCTGATGTGAACCTTTATAGCCATTAGTATCTAATCCTGCATCAGCATCTCAACAGCTACAATCCATGGTCCCTGAAAAAGCACTTTAAGCTTAGGTTCTGTGATTTGGCGCCCAATTAAATCTCAAAGCCAAGAAATATCAATATGAACTTCATGAGAAATAGATAAGCAGGAAAGAAAGCCAGGTGGCTGAAGCTGCCTGTAGCAGCATGTTTAGAAAGATTTAAATAGTTCCCCATGAAAACAGGGATTCAGTGACTCAGGAACTCTGATTCAGCCATGTCCTCCCAGTTATCACCATGACCATAAGAAACTAACCTGTGACATCTCTATTCACTACAAACCTCCCAACAGGTTTATTTAACAGCTCTGACAGGTACACTGACAGGAAGCACAGAGGCTACACCCTCCCGCTCAGCAAGGTCAGGAGAAAGCTGCAGCTCAGCTTTGCTACAAGGAACACAGAGTAAGAAGCTGCTTTATGACCACACTCCCCCCTGCAAGAATATAGGACTTTGTCAAAACCTTGCTCTACATTAGTATCTCTATCATCCCCCTGAATAAAACCACTGCAGTAACCTTCATTCAGAAATAACAAGTTGGGTTGAGTAATTTACACAAACACTAGAATTACCAAAATTATAACAGCAAATATTGATGACTAATAATGAAAGATATTATTTTTTTCAGAAATACTACAGGAATTTTGCCTTGCAATTTTAACCATTTCCCATCGTTAAAGGTTGGAAGGATGTTTTCCTGGCATCAAGTGATTACACCACAATGTTTTCTGCAATTTCTTCAAAGGTAGTAGTATCAGACTGGGAAAAAGACCATGAGATACTAGAAGACCCTAACAAAGGGTTTTCTCCAGTTTCTTTTCCTCGAAGGAAAGGAATCAAGAGGGGCAAAAGGAAAATGCTACAAAGTGAATTCAAATGAACTAGTATGACTTACCTTGAAGAAACAGCAGCACACTTCTGCTCACAAATTTTAGTCACAACTTCTTGTTTTCTTGAGTACTTATTGAGTATTTAGTACTTCAGCAGGTATGAGTAATTTTAAAAAATTCAGCTACTGGTACAGTTCTGTGGTTAAGTTATGCCAATCTACAATTGCGTTGTCACCAAATGGAATGGACCAATATTAAATACAGTTGTCTCAGAAAGTACATACACTAGCAAGCATGTCCAGCTCAGCAGAAAATTTAGTAAAACAGCTAAATCAACGTAAAAGTTTCCTGCTGCCCTAAGAGAAGTCTCACTCTCCACTGCCTTCCTCTAGCCTTGCTTCTGGCAGGGAAGTTTCCTCTCTCTACTCTCCATAAGCTTTAGTAGGTTTCATACCCACTGAGATGCTGACACAACTCACGAACCTGGCAGAGAACCACCCAGTCTCTTCTGCCAGGGCACCCAGCTCATTGAAGGATACAACAACACACGTCACAGTCACCAAAAAACCCATGGGAGAAGCAGCCAGTGACAAACTGGCAGCAGAGGCAGGAGCAAAGGAGGGAAGAACAGGAACTCCAACTTCTGCCAAGGGTAAGCCATTCAACCAACCTTCCTTCTCCAACTTCCTCTACATCCCAGAAACCACAAGATTGCTAAACCTGATACAAAGAGGAGACATGAACATACGGCCAGAGAGAAGAGAAAGAGCAGTACTATTTCCCTCAACATCCAGAGTCACCACTGAGCCACAGGCACTTGAGATACGGGCTCGGTATGGGACAGGAGGGGCACAGCAGTGATACATCACTTCATGGAGCTGTTTGCGTCTCCACCATCTAGCAGGGTAATACCAGGCACAGAAAGTCGGTGTATGTAGGCACAGACCAGCCACACATCCTACAGAGAGGCACAATTATGTTGATTAGATACAACTCTGTAAAAAATATATACAGAATGGGTAAAAACATAAGGAAAGACTGAGGGGAAAGTTGCCTATCATAAGCAGAAGTAACCCTACAGCAGAGATAGACAACTGGTCACTGGACTGGGGAAAAACAAAGGAGTGCATGCCTTGCTCTGACAACAGGAAGTAAGACGATACCGAGCTTGTTTTCTACTGGCACCCCCCGACAGTGGCCACACCGGACCACGCAACAGACACAGGCAGGAGACGGTGGGAACTGAAATGTGAACACAACTCTGAAGAACTCAAGACAGACCACCAGAGTTCATCCTCCTGAGCCTGAGTCTCAGCTGACACTGCTTTGGCTGACGAGCATTCCCTGCACCAGCCGTCCGCCACCACTCACCCCCGTCTCCTCAAAGGCGAGTGACCCAGCAGGGCTCGCTGCACACTGCGCTAGCTCCGCACGAGCCCAGACCCCGCACACCGCCCACCCAGTCCCACGTACCACACATGCTGCCCCTTTTCCTTGCACTTCGCACATCCGCCCTCTCCTTCCTCCT
>VXBI01008138.1:1218923-1232129 GCA_013397375.1 Toxostoma redivivum | reverse complement strand
GGGCGGGGGGGCGGGGCGGGGCGAGGCAGGACGGGGCGGGGGCGGTGCTCAGGGAGGAGGCGGTGACCGGAGCGCTCTGTGCCCGCCCCGCCCGGGCGCGACTGACGGCCCGGGCAGCCAGCAGCGACTGCCCGCGAGAGCGGGGGATGCGCTGGCCAATCACAAAGCGAGGGGGGAGGGCTCAGTAGGCAGAGTGCCCAATAAGAGTGGCCGCTCGGAAGATGCAGCCAACCGCCGGCATCGCAGCGATTGCTCCCGCCCCGGCGTGCTCAGAGTGACAGCAGAGCCCACCAACGGGCAGGCGGCCGCGGGCCTCCCGCCAATCGGCTGCTCCATCGCCGTGGCTGCCCGCATCACTGAGGCCACAGCCCGGCCCGCCCGGCGTTCGTCGCCGTGACGGTGCCGGGGGCGGTGCCGGCCGTGTGGCGCCGGGCCCTGCTCAGCTGCTTGTCGGTACCTGCTTGAATTTTTAAAATTATAGCTCTTCATTAAACGGGGGGACCTCTCCCTCGGGGTGAGACGCGCGGGAAGGCCCGGCCGGGCCCCTGAGCAGCTGTACCCGGTCGAGAGCGGCCCGCGTCCCTCAGCCGGGCCCCGCCCCTCGGCCCCCTCGAGCCGCGCGGGGCAGGGAGCGGCGGGACGGGCACTGCGGTTGGAGGGCAGCGTGAGCTCACAGGCGCACACGGGGACACAGAGTGGCTGGCACATGGGCTCATAGGGACACACACTTGCTCCCGCGGGCGGCCAGTGTCCCTGCTGAGGGTGCCACCAGCGAGAAGAAAGCTCCTGCTGCGGATGCTCTTCAGCGTGATTCATTTCTAGATAGAGGAAGGCTCTCGTGGGGGAGATTCCAAGGAGTCTTTGAAGGAGAAACGCAAACCGCAGGTTTGCCTATCAAGGACTATCAAGTGTACGTGCTTGGGTTTCTTACCGAACCTTTGTCCGAGAATACTTTTTGTCCTAGAGCGGATCATATTTGGGAGTAAATCAGAGTAAACAGGACCATGTTGTAGTCTCCAATTTGCAGTGAAGGACAGCAGAATATTGTAGATTTCTGATCGTTTAAGAGAATACAGAAAAAGATCTTTAACTAGTTATGTGCTGCTTATTGTTCCCAGATGTAAGACTGACAGACAGGAGCACCAGCCATCCCCACTCCTCCTCAAAAGCAGTGACAGGGAAGTTGCTATCCACGTTAAAATTGTCAAAGATGACGCAGTCACACCTCACAGGCTCCATCCCGCAGTCACAGGACTCCTTGGTGGGAAGCTGACACAAGTAGATGATGTTCACTCTTGCCTCTTCCCAGAGTCTGAGGAGCTGCCATACCTGCTTCCAGCGACTCCACTTACCCCTGCAGCTTTCACACCCTCCCTCACCCCAAGATCTGCACCAAGTTTCACCTCTTTTTTTTATCTGTTTCGTTTTTTTGTATTCTTCCCATTCTCTCTCCCTCACTTCCTTTCAGTGTTACAAGGAGAAACAATCAACATGGAAAGAAGGGAACATATAACTTCTTTCCAAGAAGCTGAATGCCTCCTGTACCCTTACTGTCCCTCCCTCAGTTAAGGTGTCCTTTCACAGAAGCAGAGGGATACTTTCTGGTTCAGTCAGTTGAGGTTTAGGGTGTCAGGTTTTTTTTCTAAGACTGGTGAAATGTCAGAACCAAACTACAAGTTACAGACATGCAACAACTGTATATTTTTGTCAGCTGTCCCCACCAAAACTAACCAAACTACCACTATTTTGATTAGGGAGTCAAGACACACCCACACAGGAAAAGCAGCATGTTAAGATTTGTATCACTGAGGCTGCATTTATGTTGTGAAATCCACTCTTCAACTTAAGTATGCAATTGCAAAGAGCCCAGCTCTGTTTTGAGGAACAGTTTTACTTCCTAAGGAGTAGCTGGTGTTAGTCATTTTCCATTACTCCATGCTACTGAGTGATGACTCAGTGTTGACCATGAAGAGACAGACCAGTAATGCTTAAATCCTACAACACAGAAAGAAAAACACCTTGAAAAATGCAACCTTTTCTGTGGTACTGCTATTTTAAGTTCATTACTCAGGTTACCAGATCTACCCTCAGGTCTAGGCAAGCCAGCAAATCTGACTGTGTGAACAAACCAATTTACATCAATGTTACAATAAATTAGAGTCATGAGGAAATGGTTTAAGAATTTATCTAGGAACACACCTGCCAATTTTAGCTGCCAGTTTCTTCTGAAGAGCTCCAAGAAGCCAAACACTAGATTAGTATTAGTGCCATAAGGCAGTAATGAAAACAATGGTTTTATTTATGTTGTGACACTTAACACTGGTTTCAAACAGAATAATTACATTTGTGAGCCATAATACCACAGAAAAGCATGTTACAGAAACAATGAGTTCTGGTATGATGTACAAGTTTCACATGAGAGAGTGAGCTGTGGAAAAAGTATCTGCAGTTTCCATGAATTGTGTACAAGTTAGTGGGAAAGAAACTAAAGACAGAAAAAAAAAAACCTATACACATAAGTTAAGGCTCTTATATGCAAGTGATCTTCCTATTGGAAGCACATTGAAAATGCTTTCTCTAAACAGGATGCAGCTTGAGGACTTAAACCTGTGCAAGAAGATTCTCAGTTATGGTGCTGTGGAGCTCACTGTCCACAAAAGTGCTGTGTTTGTTTACTCTTTACACCACTCTGTATTCTACACACAAGTCTTTACCATATGCACCTAAATATTAAGATGTGCATGCAAGCTAAGTCCCCATCAAATGTAAAATGAGAAAAGGCATTTATTTTCCTGTCCCCATTCAGCAGGGAACTGTGATATTTCTCAAGCAGAGGGAAATCAGACATCCCTTTATAAAAAAAAGCTATATGGAGTATCTGGAGCTACTGCAAAGCAAAACTTGCCCAATTTAGCTTTTAAAATACATTAAGGTGTAAGCAGAGAAAACCAAATAAACCTGCCTTTCAATCAGAAGCAATGTCATGGACATTGGGTTGCACTTCTGCTGAGGAAGACAAAGGAGCACCATGAACAGAATTTTTGTGAGCACTGAGAATAATGAAAAGAACAAAGCCTTAAAAAAACCCAAACTAAATCAAGTTTCAAAATAGCATCAAACTTGGAATTTAGGTGCTTGGTGGCATACAAAAAGGGAGATCACCCAACCAGCTTAAAAATCACCTGAGTGATGAAGAGATCTACTATACATTATGCAGTTCATTTAAAAACATCTTCATGCATTCGTGTACCCCCCTCAAAGCTACATACTTATTTCATTTGGGATTTTGGAAGCCATTACAGGAAAGGTCTTTACTTTTAGCAAAGTTTGTTTGTTAAACAAAATGCTTTCTAGACCTTGTAAGGTACAAAGAAGTCCTGCTGAGCACCAAATGGTCTTGGACACAATAAAGCGGGGGGTTAAGGAGGGCAGGACGTTAGCTCTGGTAAGAGCTGCTGCTGCTGGATTTTACCTGAATTGCAGGTACAAAGTACCCATGGATACTTAGCACAAAGTACAGGTGATATATATGTTCCACAGGCTCACGGAACACTTTGGTGTTACCTGCACACATTGCTCACCACATCCAATCTCAGTGTGACAGCAACACGGCTTTGCTGAGCACTACCATCCTCTCAGTAGGATTTCAGTGCCCAGCTGGGGCAGGCCAGGCCAGCAGCTGCTCAGGCTGGAATGCAGCTCAGTGCACACAGCCCAACACTCTGGACACTCCAAGCTGGTATATGAAGGGTCCAAACCTAAAGTTTTGAAATCCTATTCTTGGGAGACAAACTGAAAGCTACAGTAAGTGACATGGTGAGTCATAAGTATCTAAATGCTTACCCTTTGCCCCTATTTACTCTATGCAAGTGACCACATTTCATACAAGAAGAAAGAGCATCCTGCATGTTGAAAAATTAGCATCACCACAGAATCAAGAGTTCAACTCTTTGTTTTGAAAAGACCCTCTTGATTCAGGACTTTAGAAGATTAACTAACTCAAAACTGACAATCCTGTTACCTACTAAGAAGAGGAGATAATTGGGAAAGGCACACTACAAAACCCAGTTAGCACAACTCACAGGTATATTTGGCAATGCATCTAGTCTAATAAATCATTCCTGTAAAAACCTTTCTGAGGAGAGCATTCTATTGACTAATTCACTCTCCATTTCTCTGGGACTCCAGGAAAGCTCACACTTGAGAATGCATGTAACTGTAAAATAACTTTCATTCCTTTATTCAAACTTCACATATACAGTGGAGAAAAAGACATTTTAAAATAGATCCATATAATTATATGGATTTTTGCAACATATCAAATTCAGATCAAAATTAAGATATACACTGTATTTCATAACCAAGCTAAAGCTTAAGTGTGTACTTCGTTTGTGTAATAAAACCCAGAAACTATTCTGAATACTGGAACATTCACCAGTCAAATTCCACCCAGTGGGAAGTTTTAACAGCAATTCAGAGGTACAGAATCCCTCTTTACGGCTATATAACCACACTGTAAACAAGTATTTGAATTAAGCAGTTTCCCTTCTAGCTTCCAAAAAACCTTCATTTTACAAAAGCAGTTGCTGTAAGTTGCAATGGACACAGGAAGATTTAGACCAGTGGTTTTCAGTATGGAAGTTGCCAACCCCAAATGAGTAGATCAACAGCAGTTATCTTTAATAAAGAACAGCCAGAGTCTAAGCTCAGCACATCTTCAGTCCTGATGTATATTTCCTCGTGGCTGGGTGTTTCTCCTCAGGTGCTAACAGTGCAAACACTGTTCATGCAACTGAAAAGAACCAAACGCTTGAAACAAAAGCCAGAAGAGTAACAGTGGATGTGATTTTAAGAGAAAAGCTGGAGGAAACTTGCACATTCTCACAATAAGCCAGAGAGAGCTCCACAAAACAACCAGTCCTGATGGAAGAGGTTATGAATGTTAAATGCAAAGTTCAAGTTAGCCGTTTCCAGTGAAAAAACACTCCCTCCACCAGATGTTAGTACTGCTTTAGGAAACTAACAGCCAATTCCAAACACCGCTCTTAAGAAATAACACAGCTCTTGTTCTAAAGACTGGGAAAGTGCAGGTAAAAATGTACTGAAATCTAGATTAACAGGTCAACGCTTTACAAAAAAAAAGTTGTAGGACTTGAATAATCCCTTTTTAAACTGCTTAACACATCTGATAAATAGCTTACATGTCAATCTGATATAAGCTGTACCATTTGGCTCTTGAATCCCAAAACTTTCTGTATGAGACACCACATCTAGAAAACTCAAATAAATAGTGAAAAACCAAAAGATAGTGAGTGTTTCAAAGCAAGAGAAACAGTACATCACACAAGATAATTAGCGCTATACATACAGGGAATGCCATTCTGGTTGAACAAATTATGAAGCAGTATTCTCCATGAAATACTAGGCACAAGAAAAAATCAATTAGACAGTGTTTTCTGCCTAATGGACAAGTCTAAAATTAACATTCTTGGCAATACAACATTGTAACCGATATGCTTCTTAACATTTAAGAGCCTTAATTGCAAAAATCATGAAGCGATGTTTATATTTGTGTCTTTGACAAGCAGTTACAGTTCTGGACAGATTTCTTCTATGCTGTGTGCTCTACCTTCCAGCTGGTCATGAGTAACATGTGCTGCACAAGAAAGATTACAAAAAATAGATAATTCTTCACACCCATTGAATATCTTCACAACACACACAAATATCCTCCTGAAATCATCTCTGCTTCTCCAATAATGTTTGCCAACCCATCTTAGCAATGTATAAGCTTTTAGTGGGAGAGTACAGAAACTTCTAAAACTTCATGCTCTAAAGAGATGGCCAACACCACTTTCAGCACACCAAGCACTGAGTGCTCACCCCTGGAACCGGGAGGATTTAACTCGGGTGTTTAGAACTAACATATGAGGTTCCTGAAAGACCAGCAAACACAGTACTTCCCAGGTCAAATTTCAGTTCCAGATGACACACTTGAAATGAAAAAAACCCAAGTTTATACATGAAGGAGCACAGTCAGTTGTGTTTTCAGGAAGTTAACTCATGCTTTTGAGCAAAAACACCACAATAAATCAGAGGAAATTTCTTCTCAGTGCTGATCAAAGAATATTCATCAAAATGATAATATTCTTTTTAAAAGGCCAGTTAGGCTTGGGCATGAGTTAGATTTGGTAACATACAGTTTAATAAGCAAACAGCACAGTTAACCAGCAGAACTGATTGCTGTGTGCTCCCAGCCTTCAAGCTTAATTCATCTTTAGGCTGATGCTTGCCCTGGTAAAGAAAACACAAGATATTCTGTATCTACCAAAGGCCAAAGGGCACACCCAGTCAGTGAGCTCAGCTGCTGGGTGCCATCTGAACAGGGTTAGCAGAGCAATGCAGCTAAATGAACCAGAGAAAGAGAACAATAGTCTTACTGCTTGTCAATTGAATTGCTATAGACAACACCCTCTGGCTGATACTTTTGTGTAGCAGAAGACAGGTCTGCACTGAAATCATCATGCTTAAATTCATCTACATCAGGAATATTTCCTTCTGTGATTTCAAAAAGATTTTCTAAAGGGAAGGTTTTTATGGAGAGAAAGAAAGGTCAGTTCTGCTGGCAAAGAAGAATTCTATTTATATTATTCATGAAATCATAAATAGCAAATAGCCAGTGAAGGTGAAATGCTGAAGCAAGCAAATGTAGAATCATAGAATGGTTTGGGTTGGAAGGAACCTTCCATATATATGGAAGGAATATCCAGCTCCAACCCCCCTGCCATATGCAGTCTATTACAATTTCTACTTTCTTTTCCACAAAAGATCTTGGCTGCCAGAATCCATATGCATGGGATAAGGCATGGCTACTTGAGGCAAGAAAGGAATAATCCATTCATTTAAAACACTTGGTTGCCACAACGAAGATAGGAGCAAAAATATACAAAGAGTTCTCACCATCACTGACTGGACTGGCCATCTTCATTTCAATCAGCAAGAAATCTCAGTCTGTAACCAAGAAGTGCAACTTGTATTAGTGGACCTGGTGGTATCTGACAGGAACCTCCTTAAACCTGCCCTAAGTCTTTAGCCCCTTCTTTGAAAGCAGAGTGTAGAGATTAGAAGTGTACTGTTAGTTTTACTCAAATACAAACCAGACAGAATTAGAGGGTAGAAAGAAACATCAGATAAGAGAAGCACAGGATTTTTGAGGGATCTTCATGGATAGAAAAATTCCAAGTGAAAGAGATTGTCAAATTGCCTGAAAACCAACCCAGGAGCCAGTGGAACCCCAGAGTCACAACAGACCACTAAGAAATGCCTCTAATGTCACATCTTTACCTGCAACAATCATCAATAGTACAGAAGTCATGTTATTCCATTGGAATGAAAGGACATTGCACGACAGCTCTCACTCACATTGACTGGCATAATAGCTGAGTGGAAGCCACATCACCTCATGATCTCCACAACATCCCAAGAACTCAAGGTAAATGAAAGGATTTATAAAAGTATAGCTACAATACAACATGCAGAAAACCCAGGACATTTTCTTTGAAGTTAAAAGCAAGCATCAGGGCTGTTAGTCAGTTTAACAGAGTGAAGCCAAAACAAGCCATTTCAAAAATCAACTCCTGTATTACCCAGCACAAGAGTAAGGAAACCCTCCCTTTTCTGCTCTAGACAAAAGCATTTTAAAATACCATTTGAAAGTTATCCAGGTGAATAATCTTTCCATACACTGTTCTCAGGAACACAAATATTAATAGGATTTTGATTTCCTTCCACAAAGGAAACAGCCTAATTTTTAAATACTCAAGTGCTTAATGTAACCAAAAGCACAGCATGACCAAAAGCACAATGACCAAAAACCTCAAGTAGCAAGTGTTAAAGCCATCTATTTGAGAAACCTTCTGTAGCTCTAATTAACACTTATGAATAAGGAGATTCTTCTGTGCCCTCAGAATACAGATGGTAGAACAATAAATAATATAATCTCAAAAAAGTTATTTCAGTAAAACTTTGACATTAGCACAGCTATGTGCTGAACATTTCTCATCTCACTGTAAGAATTTCTTAAAATGTAGGCAGTGGCAGAAGACTGTTCTATCAACATTTTTGTTCATATCCCATCATCCTTTGCCCAACCCTGTCTCATAATCTGCATGAGGACATTCAATTCACCAGCTGCTACAAAAGTGAATCAGTACTTAACCTCAGAAGAACTGATAAAGGACAGGGATTAAAGGCTGTGATAGCCGATATAGAGATTAGGAGATAACAAAACATGAAGTTTAAAGCAGAATGATAGAAATGTGAAGAATTGAGAACTAGATCAGGTTAATGGAAAGTATTTCTATATGCTATGATGTGGAGGTGAACCAGTTAGTTAATGGGTTGCTACACTGGCAGACAGCTACATTTATGGAATCTATTAGCCATGAGCAGTCTAAAATTGATAATTACCAGTTGTGGCTCTGAAGCTGGTTATGAGGAAGGTGGAATGGACTTCAATAATAGAGATGGAAAAATGCTGCAAAGGTCTGCCTTCTTTCCACTGGCGAATGCAGCTGGGGAGCGGAGTTGCCTCTGTTTTACAGCAGAGTACAGAGAGATGGCAGCTTCAGGCCATGCAGAAAGGTCATACGGTTGGCTACTGCAGCCCTCCTTTCCCCTGGAGAGTGAAGTTCTAGTAAATAGCCATTATAAGGCCTATGTTAAGTTACTGGATAAAGTCAGTCCAGTAATGGGTCTCAGATACATACCAAATGACCCTTTCAGTGCAATTGTGAAGGAATTAGTCCTCCTGTAGTAAATAACAGGATGAAAAGGTGCAATCCACAGAACTTAAACACGCAACTTTGCAAAATACCTTTTTATTGCGTGGGATTTAAATGAATTTTAGAAGAGTTCCTAGTTCACATGATTGTGAAAAGCAGATGTGAACCAAGTTAAACCCATGCAGCATCTTCCCAAGTCTGCAGACCATGCTAATTTCTCATAGCTTTGCCAACCACAGATGAACAAGGCTTACAGACTTCACTGCCACCAGTCTCATGAGCAACAGATGTATGGTTTTTTAATGTCAGAAATTTATTCGAAGTGTTGTTACATAAAGAGGTGGGGAGTGAACTGTAATTATTCACCAGAATACCACCACAAAAGTCTAATAAGACTTTTCACCCAGAGAGAAGTTTAAAGATGAAAGAGAAGGTGTCAGCCTCTATAGTTTTAGGAGTTTCCCGTGAAGAGACAGCCCTGAAGCAGGTTCCACCAACATCTCCCACTTAAACATTCCGGAGTTTCTCCCAGTAGCTGCACTAAAAGCAAAGTTGAGTCTTATCCCATACTATAGCATGGTACATTTCTGCTCAAGGACAAGTCTGTATTGAAGGCCTAACAGCAGTGTTACATTTCAGTGTTCTTCCCCAGGAAGATAAATAGTCCTCTCAACAGGGAGGAAACATTGATGGTAATTTCCCATTGCTGGCTACCGGATGGATTTGGAGCAGAATGGGAAATGACCCACAACAAAAAGCCAGGCTCTCCCATGTGGCCATCAAAGCGTTCAGTACGAGACAGTTCCTCCTTTAAAAAGAGTGCTGGGAACTTCACTACCCAAAGTCAGCTATTTTGGGGAAATGGTAAGAAGCAGACACGTTTGCTTTTCTGTTATGCCACAACAAACAACATCAACACTGATAGTTTTTGTTCCATGCTACAAATCTACCTATCAAGACATCATTGATTGAGTGTTACGTACATACTGTACTCCTTCTAGTCATTCTCACACTGAGTATATTCATTTCCTAACAGCTCAAAGGGCCACCAGTACTTACAGGTGCTTTTTAATTAATCAGTAGCTCACCATGTTCGGTAGCTTCTGTACTCATTGTTTCTACATCTGCAGCATCACGCATCTCTTCATCCTCATCATCTTCCTCTTCTTCACCATGTAGCTCTTTTGCAATGAGCTGCCTTGCCAGTTTGATATTTCTTCCTTCATTGTAGTGCATTTTTCTCTTCATTTCAAACTGTTTCTTTTTCTCTGTGGACAAACAAATTGAAATAGTTGTTCCTTCCCTTTAAAAAAAAATCAACTTATCTTCTTCAAAGAGGAACGCACTGAATAAAAATTGTCTTCAAGCAGCGGCGTGTTCTTTTAAAATGAGTCTGACTTACAAAAAGAATAGTAATTGATGTACTGGAATTCAGAAGCACTTTTATAGGAACCTGTTTCCAACTAAGAGCAAGTCTGAACCACAAGAAGCATCTGGTAAAAGTACACAAAACTCCGAAGTTTCACAAGCCCTGTTTCTAAGTAAACTCAAGGACAAATTGAGACGTACTGCTGGGATAGAAGATGAACTTTTGCAGACGTGTGGCTTGACTCCTGGCTAGCCACCAAAGGTCAGTTATGAGAGATATATTTACCACATGTAGAAGAAAATATTTTCCATTTTCCCCATGGCCTGAAGCCAACTCTGCTCCATATATTAATCATTAGCATATCCAGCAGTAATGCATTATAATTAAAGTAAATTTTGCTTATTGCCAGTCCCAACGCTTTGTTCTTTTTCTTCCTTTAGCATAGCAAGGTTTCACACTCAAAGTTAAGGCCTGGAAATTTGAGAAGTACCAGCTAGAAAATACAAGCCTGAAACCTTAGAAGTACTGTTGTTTGACTGTTCCCTCAAAATGTTCTAGTCCAAGTTAACATGAAATAACATCTCTGTTAAAGATGCTATTTGCTTTGGAGTAATTGTAGACTTCTGATTGCATCCATCTACCAGTTGCTTTGAGAACAACAGAATATCATCTGTTCATTTGCAAGCAATTAACAGCATTTTATTTGTAGTAGTACTCATTTAATTAAGTCTACCCAAAACACGTTCAGATTAAGAACTATTCCTTCAACTCCAAAGCAGAACTTCTTAGCAGGAATTCCCACACTTTAAGCTTGTATAGAGGAAGGCAGCCAGCAACAGCAAATTCTTGTTTTATGCAGACCTCAAACCAAACATTCCTGATTAGAACCAAGCAGCATGTTTGTTCAAACACTATTTATCTTTTTTTTTCCAATCACAACATTTTTCTGATAGTACTTCTTGCAAACATTTCTTATGGAAAACCTGAAACTATTTTTATTAAAAGAGTCTGAACAAAGGAAAGAAAACCATTTATGCCTACCCCGTTCTTCAGGTGTTAATTCTTCATCCTCGTCCTCCTCTTCACTGCTTTCTTCTTGCCTTGCTATAATCTTGGGTCCTCTACCTTCAGCTGCAGCTGCCAGTCTACATAAATCACACAATACAACATGTTGAAACAGCAAGTTTTTCACTATTTAAAATACATGACATTTCAGAACACTCATACAAACAGCTTTGTTCATTATTTTTGCCATATTTATATGTAGTAACAACCTGCAAGAGGTTTAAATTACCAGTGGCACTATCAAACACTGAAAACCACTTAATTTGACAATAGCAAAAATGCAGCTTCTAGAGAAAGCAGCAACAGCTTTCCATAAAAAAAATCTACCCCAGGAAAGAGCAGATTATCTTCACATTTAGTCAGGTTTTTTTAATTACAATACTTACTTTTTACTCAATACATCTGCTCTTAAGGGCTCATATTCTGAATCACTCACTGCATCCTCATCATCTTCTCCTATCATGCTTGGAGGGAAAACAAAAAGTAGCCTTTTTTAGTAATTTGCTGGAGTTTGTAGTTCACTCAAGAAAACAGTCAAAACCTTATAACACTCAATTAAGACTCCTTTAATGCTTTAAAAGCTTTTCAAATCGACTTTAAATATTGATGACATTATACTCCAGTACTGAAAAAATTAAAATCAATAGAAGTCAGACTAATTTATTCCATTCAAAGCCTAAAGTCTGCTAGAACAACCCTTCTAAACTTTGTGCTTTACACTTTGTCCTTTCAGACAGTTCTCCTTATTTAGAAGCTTTGCAGATCTGAGTATATTGCATACATGCAGCAGGCCTGCACAGTAATACTACTACATCACCCACAAAGTAAATTTTGCTCTAAACACACAATTCCACCTGGCAGCACACAGAACAACACCTTAGCAAATGTACCTGTGGTAAGGAGTACTTGGCTCATCAATTTTCATCAAGCCATAATCTTTGCCTGCAGGGTGATACGTAGCTATGATGTTCATTTCATCCCACTTCTGCGATTTTTTACTGAAATAAGAAAATTAAATTTTCTTATATTCTAAACAATTAGTTCTGCTTTACCAGAGAAAGAATTTTTAAAAAATCATCTGATGTCTACTACACACTAAGCACAAAAAATATTGTTATGATACACAGACATGTCCAAAGTATGACTATTAAACACTGCTCTATACACACTTAAGTCACAACAAATTCTTATTGCAACTTAATTTCCCTAACAAGTCATAATAGCTAAACAAACTCAATGATCTCTAAACATATTCTTATTCATGTAATTCAGAGACTCCTGGTCTTATTCAATTACTATCTTGTGACTGTTTGATTTTACAGTAACTTGTAAAAAGAGAATTCTTCCCCTTATAACAAGACTTCAACAGAACCCAATACCTTTCAGTTCACCTCTGCTGAGGGAGCTGGAATGATTATTAGCATAACTGTTACATAAACAATAGCAACACAACAAATCCTCTCCTGCAGTGAAATAAGTAGCATAGAACAAGCTGGTTATTAATACTGCTTCTGTCATCCTAAATTGGAATCATAAGCCAAGTGATTCACTGCTATAATTAAGCCGAGGGAGTTTCACATTTTATACAGACAGGCACCAGTGATGCTACATTATCTAGAATTTTCTTAGTCAACCAGAAAATGAACCATTTTATGCATATTTGAAGAAACTAAAGCTCACCCACACTGACTGCTTATTGACAAAATATAAGCCATAAGAAAAGCAATTGTCTTGTGGACAGAGAAAGAGCCATCCCTCCACTGATCTAAAAGCCACAAAAAATGTTTAATCAACACAAACCACATTTCATGTTTTCTCTAAAAAAGGTGGTCATATAAGGTGGTCTTTCCCTTAGATTAAGCCAATAAATTTAATTTTAGAATAATACAAAAATTCCACAAATTAACATATTCTTCTTGTAAACTATTAGTTAAGAAACCAAACATTATAGGACTTTGTGGGTTTTGTGGAGGTTGTTGTTTGGGTTTG
>VXBI01008138.1:1119112-1218888 GCA_013397375.1 Toxostoma redivivum | reverse complement strand
GAGGGGGAGTTGGCTGGAAGACTTCCACTTAACTGCTCTTGTTCAAACAGGCTGCTCCAATAACAGATCTGAAAGATATATTCAATCTCAATAACACAAGTGCTCTTGAGCAGAATAATATCTGTTAGACAAGATAAAGCAAAATTCCAAGGACAAACTACATTCTGCAGTTACAGGATCACTGCATAATACAACGTGGGGGGAAAAAAGTAAAGAGGAGAAAAATAGATGTGGGGGTTATGCTGAATTCAGCATGCCACAGGCTTGCACTCCAGAAATTAATACAAATTGAATGATCTTAATCCCTTCAGCACACAGCAACCAGTGCCAAGGTCTCATGTTCGAGGCTTCAGGTCCATTTAATCATTTTGTGCAAACACAAGGATTGCAGCATAAGCGGACAACACGTGAGTAAGGTCGTGGCTCTGACAGGGAGGGGAGTCATGAGCTTCGTGATGACAAAGCAAGAGCTCCTGTCTAGGAACGCCACTCATTCAAAACTGTCTGGTTAGGAGTCGAAAAATCCCCAGTTTACCCAGTTTAACACAGCCTAAAGTTCATCCATGACCAACACAAGATGCTCACTGTGTTGCACAGTGAGGATTTTTACCAGCCAGAGCACTTAGACAATGGAACATAGAGTACACAGCCCCTGTAAAGAGACAGAGCTCAGCTGACAAGGAAATACAACAGATGGGAGAGATTCCCATCACATGCTTTGTGTTCACTTGCCCAGAGCCCATCAAGGTTTATAGCCCAGGCTCACAACTCCATCTAATAATAATACTGGCAATCTTGGAACAATCCCTTTGGCATACACTGTGCTGGAAATCAGACAGCCCACACTGAGCAAGTCAGTGAGTCATAAATAAAAGACTGAATGGGTTTTTAGTGGCTTAGTTTTTCACATTTATTTTTTAAAACTCAGATTCCAACACTAAAAACCTTAGCTGTGGAACACCTCCCAAAGCACAACTTAAAGTTCACCCAGAGGGAAACAAAAAAGTCATTAGGGGCTAAGACACAAACGAGTCTGCTTGTAAAAAGCCCTCACAGGAGAGTATCTAAGTGCTCTGAAAAGCCACACCTCCCTTGTTTGTGTCCAATTTTGCACGCTTAGGCATGTCTGCACAGCACAACACTAATGACAGGGCTTAGGACCATCACAGGGAAATGTATCCTGATACCCCTTCAGATACAGAAACAGGAAATCTAATCTTGCTTAGGAAAATGAGGTTTGAAAAATCTCATAAATGCTCATTTGTATTTTCTCACATCTTTAAAAATACACAATAACTTCATTTGACACCACACCAGGTGGTGTAGACAAGCAAGAAGTTTCAGCAGCAGTAATAGCCAAGGAACACCTCTCACACCTCACTTGCTTCTGCCATAACAGACCCACCTCTTCCAACGCAGCTGCTTGTGCACACACACACTTCCAAAATTCCTTTGTAAAATATCCACTCGCTCTTACAGGGGTCTGTAGGCAAAAAATACCATACCCCAGTGTGTATGCCAAGCACACATCTGCCATTAAACCACAGTCTCAGCTCTTAGGATGCAGTTCCAGTGGTGTCCCAATTTCTTAAGCTTCCTTCTTGCATCATACTTTCATTAAGAAAGTTTTCCAAACAATGTTAGCATCACTAACAGCAGCACAAGGTCAGTAATGATGTAAGTACATGAGAGCTCTACTGAACAGGGTACTTTAAAAGATAACAGCTGACATAATGAGCTCTTTCATCTACAGATATTTTTAAAGATCTTCAGACCTGAATTTCAATATCAGAAATAAGCAGAATTAAGAAAACAGATGCCTGAATTTATTAACTAATCCTTACTCTCAAAGGAAAATCAGAATTGTACCACTTATCGTTCTTCTAAAAACAAAATTATTTTCCTGAAATCAGAAATAACACTGGTATATTGATACAGTGCCAACCAAAAATAATACCTGCACAGAAACCAGCTTTATATTCCCTGTACTGATCTTTCCAGGAAATTTTCTAATGCAGCTTGCCAAGTTTAGCCAATGTCTCTCAATTTGCAAGGTAATTTCAGAATTAATCTGAGTTTACTGGCTCACGTTGGTAAACAGGAAATAGAAGCTGGACTTTAGCCCACTAACTGCTTCCCAATAAATTACTGTGTGCCATAACCAATATACCATACACTCATCAATTCATACTACAATTTCTATTCATTTTTCAAGACGGTACAAAAGAAACTACAGAAAATTAAACACAGGCTACCAACAGCCAGTTGTAATAAAAGTCTGGTGTGGTACTAAGCACATCAAGCTACATAATATTAAAACTAAAGAAAAGGAAAAGAAAAAAAATCACATTTGTGTAACATATTGCTACTTACACTCACCTGTTTCAAAAACAGTTGAAATTTTTGTCTGGAAAGCAGGAGCAGCTAACAAAAGCAACACTGCAACCCCAAAGCTCTTCTTTCTTACCTTGCTGACTTTAGGCTATATTCATGACTTAACCAGGTAAAGATTAAAGGAATATTACCATAATAATAATCAAAAAAACCACCAGCAAGACCATTTAATTTTATCATTATTTCTCTCCTTACAATACTGAATAAGGTACCAAAAAAAGAAACTGTCCAAAGCAGATGTGTAAACACTAAGTTCAGGTCAAAGCTAGCTCTTGATAACTTGATGGAGAATCAGAGCAACGGCAGCCAGCACACGCTGTGTGCATCAGGAAAAGTGTAGGATTTTTACCCATCAAGGACAGGTGCTGGCCAGCTAAAGACCACTTCTGGCATATCTGGACTAACCCGGCATGTTACAATTAAACCAAGATTTTCAGGTCATTCAAATCACAAACAACACGGCTGTGCACATTCTCAAGTGTGAGTTTTTTACGGATGGATGCTGCCCAACCGAGAATACATCTTGATGTTTCAGCTCAGGAGAGGTCCCCTCTCCGGGGACATACTTCTGATTACAAGAAATGAACTGCCTACGAGACGGCTGAGAATAAATCAAGCGCATTTCCCAAACTGTGAACTATCCTCGCAGCATCGGTAAAACCCTTTGTGAGCCGCCACACTTAGCAGGTGACAGCCACTCCTCGGCGGGAGCCGCGGCGACAGTTCCGCCGGCCTCATGCGGGCAGCGCTCCCCGCCTCCGCCCAGGTGCACCCCCGGCATCTTCTTGCCCGCAGCGGAGCTCCAGCCTATGCAGGAGCTGCCAGTGCCGGGTCCAAGCGGAGCCGAGCTGCGGAGCCGAGCTCCGGGCCCGNCCGCCCCGCGCCAGCGCCGCCGCCTCAGCCCGACGCGCCCGCGCCCCCTAGCGGCCGGCGGACCGACAGCGCTCCCTGCTGCCGTGCGCCTGCGCGACCGCGAGGGGGCGCTCTGCGTTCGCGGGGAGCGCGGACACGGACAGATGGACACAAGGACACATGGACGGATGGACACACGGACACAGAACACACAGACACACGAACAGATAGACACACGGACACGGCATGGACAGTGGTACACGGATAGATGGACACACGGACATGGCAGGAACACGGACACAGACACACAGACAAGGGGACACGGGCACAGAGATGCACGGTCACACAGGCACACAGGGATACATGGGCACAGGGACACAGAATCACTGAAGCGGTCAGGTTGGAAAGGGTCACATTGCACAGGATTGTGTCCGGATTGTTCTTGAATCTGTCCAGTGATGGAAACTTCACAGCCTCTCTGGGCAATCTGTTCATCACCTGCACAGTAAAGAAGTTCTTCCTCATACTCAGGTGAAATTTCCTGCGCATCAGTTTCTGTCTATTGCCTCTCATCCTAGTGGTTGGCACTGCTGAGAAGAGCCTGGCTCCATCTTCTTGGCATCTCCCCTCCAGATCCATACATACTTTGATGAGGACACATGGACACAGAGGTCTGGTGTGTGCACAGGGACGGTGGCCATGCACACCCTACACACCGGAAGGTGTGTGCTGCCCTGGGGGTGTCTGCACATCCACAGAGCTCTTGGGACTGTGTGGGGCTTGAGCCTGTTTAGCACTCCCACAGGCACTCGAGGGTTTTGCACGTGCAGGGTGTCCGACGTGTGTGTGCTGTTGGCTGGGGACATCGGCTGGCACGGGGCGGGACAGGCTGCAGCTGTGCTCTGCTGTCCCCGAGCTCTCTGCGCCACCACGTGGAGATGCCCCCACCACAGTGTTTGCCAGAGCAGCCAGGTTTGTCACAGTCTCTGTGGCACAACAAAGGAGCCAGCATGGTCTCCAGAGGGACCAGGCATAGCAGGGTTTTGTCTCTGAGTGAAACATTCCCAGTTCCCAGCCAGATCCAGTGCCCAGCTGATGGGGCTGCAGGTTCCCACCCCTAGGGCTCAGTGCCTGCACAGTCACCGTGCCATGGGCTTGCATCACACAGAATGAGGGCTACAGCAGCACCATCCATGTGAGAAGGAAAATAGGAACCTGATGAAGCAGTGATTAAATTATTATACCCAGAATCTGACACACGTGGGAGCAACCATGCAGTTGCTTGTATCTTGGCATGTCCATCATCCTTATAGCCTGAAAAATTGGGTGGAGTGTTTAATTCTGTGTCACAAGAACTGTGGCATTAGGATTTGAAAGTTTAAAGGGATAATGACTTAAACATGGCAGTTGTTTCTGGTCCCTCCCATCCTGGCCTCCTCTAACTGGTAAAGATTAGTGACATATTGGCTCCCTGCTCAGCTCCTGTAACTCTCCCAGGCAAGAAAATACCCACACCACCAGGGTCCCACCAAAATAAGTGTAGAATGTTTCCTGCAGATTTACAGCATTCTACATCCACATCATTATTTCTTCATGTCAATAAAAGTAGCAGGAGATGGGAGTCAGCCAAAGCCACAACACAGATTTGCTGGCAGGGTTCAGACAATGTGGGGTGCCCATACCCCCAACCCCGGAGAGCCAGAAAGAGCTCCAGGCTCCTGGAACCAACCACTTCCCTTCACCTGTGGTTGTTATGTTCATTGCAACCCTGCTGTGGCAGTGCTGTGACCTCAGAGCAGGGGCTGAGCCTCTCAGCCTGCTGGCAAAGGCTGTGCAGCTGGGAAGGTACAAAAGGCCCGAAGCGGGTATTTTTATTTCATTTTTAATGAGTTGCATGAATGCTATTCAAGCAGAGCTGTCGCAGTGCCTGCTGAACACCTGCCAGGGCAGATGCAGCGCCAGCGGGCACTCGGCACGTGCAACAGCAGTGGGCAGGATGTCAGGCAGAGCCTGCTGTCTCCTGGTGTTCAGGGAAAAGCCTCTGGAAGAGAGAACAAGGGAGCAGCCCCATCTCTTTATGTCTGCTTACAAGTACAGCCAGAGCTGGCCCCTTGAGGGCAGGACCAGTCTCATTAGAGGCAAGAGAAGGACATATATTGACATTGGGGATGGAGTGATGCTGAATCTCTGGACATTTTTAGATTTCAAATACAAAGGGCAAGATCTGATTTCTAGCAAGTAGGTCTGCTGACTTAGAAGCAACATATGCCTACAGCCCTCCACTGGAAAACTTTCAAGAGCCCCAGTCTCAGCTCCCAGGCTGCAGGACTGACCCACCATGTCTGGATGTTGCTGCTGCTAAGGCAGTGCCCACAGTGTAGCTCAGACACTGTAGATTCCTGGCAGGCCTAGAAGCATCAAGATAAAATTTGAACATGGGGCTGTGTGATGAATGATTTTTCCCCAGGACTAATACTTGCACATCACAATTCATACCCTTTCCCATCCACATACTGGAGGACTCACAGCAACAGCAGAGTTTCAGGTCTGCACTTCAGCCTTTCTTTCTTTCACCCACTAGCACTGACTCAGTCAGTTAGGCTGAAAAAGTCAGAGCAAGACAAAGAGAGGGGGAAGAGCGATACAGGGTATGACAGCAAGGAGTAACTCTGGGCTGGCAAACTACTGTTAGCAAAGAGGAAACTAACGTTATTAAATTTCTCAGGTACACAGAGAAATTCTAATGGATTAAAGAGCAAGCAACAAAGTTTATCCCTGGTCTGGTGCTGTGTCACTGCATGCCAGTAGTTACATCTCAGCAGGACAGTTGGCTTGATCAGTGGGCATCATTTTGTCGGTGTCAATCTTGTAGGACTGGAGAACACTCTTCAGGTGCTCCACAGTTTCTGGGTGCATGTCAGGAGCTCTTGACAGAATCCAGGCGTAGTCCATGTGGAAGAGCCAGAGGATGTTAGTGCAGGAGTAAACCAGGGAGTAATTTTCATAGTCAGTGGAGATGACCCAGTAAGGGGCAGCAGGCATGACTAGGAGAGAGGAGGGCACCGTGACTGCTGTGTGTAAGCAGCTCTGGACAGCCCTGCAGCACCACAGCCACTATCCTGGGACTGTTCCCACTCTGGCTGCTGCATACTTGTGGTCAGTACAGGGAGCTATAATTTATAGAAGCCTACCAGGACTCCTTGTTCTGCCCAGAGGAACTTGAGAAAGACACAAAGCCCTGACTACGAAGGTCTTTCTGGGAAGTTAACACTGTGACCTGAACAGCTCTCCTGGGCTGATGAAAGCCAGCCCAGCCTCACCAGTGTGAGAGAAGGAGCTGTAGTGCTGGGAACTGACACAGGTGATAGAAGGAGCACTGCCATGGGGAACCCTGCCTTGGGGAGCCAGTTGAGCCCAGAGCTGTTCTCTGGGGCTCACACTTGGTGAAGGTGGTTGGGCTGCACATGCTGCAGGTGAAGTGGCTCCTGGTGATGCCACAGCAGCACAGAATTAAGTCTGGCTGTGCTCATGGAACAGTCATTGTACTTTCTTTGCAACTACCCCTCCTCCACCCATTTCTCCAAATAACCCCTCTGTAAAAGAGAGCTATGATACTGTCAAAAAAATGGTGTGAGGGAGCAGAATAAAAAGTGATCCAAGGGGACACTGCAGCTCACTTTTCAGTGCTGCTGCAGACAGAGGAAAGCACTGTGCAATGTGGCAGAGATCTCAGCAGGCCCTTGTCAAGGGTTATAGTGACAAGGGAAGAACAAGCAAACAAAACCACATTATTAATGGTTATTAAAACCACATATAGGTAGAGGCAGCGTGGGCAAGTAGCTGTACCACAGTGTGCAGAAAAACAAGCTTATTCTTGGCTCTTGCAACACTGTGGGGATGCCTCCCCCACCTCCCCACCTCCCTACCTCCCTGTCCCCATCTGTGAAATAACCTGGAGGGACAGCAAGGATGCTGATCTTTCTTGCTTTGAGATCAGCTGGTGAAGAGTTCTCTACCGCTGAGGGGGCTGTTGCTGTAAATGGCATATCCATGTCACCAAACCACTGACTGCTGGTCACAACGTCTATTTTAGCCCTTCGCTGCTGTGCTGAAGTCACATGCGGAGCTCCACCCCCGCTTTGCAGTTTCTGACCCCTGGTGCCATGGCACAATGCTCAGACCACAGCACTGCCGAGGCCATGGGCACCGGGGACCCCTCCCAGCACACACTTACACCAGTTAAAGCGGACGCCCAGCTTGGCCGGCTGCTTTACATCCATGTGCATGAGCTCTCCTTCAGCTTCGTTGATTTTGCCATTGGCACTAAGGGGAGAATGACAAAGGTGAGAAATAAAGCCATGAAAGTAGGAGATAATTTTTTTTTCCACTTCCACTAAATCATCCCTCCTGACACAACTACCTGCCAAGAGGTGGCTGAAATAGGTACTAGTAAACCCCAGCATCCCTGAGGATGTTTTCAGCAGCACTCAGGGCACAGCACGTCCTGGGCCAGGTGCAGCTGGGTAGATGGTCTCTCAGGTCAAACTGCCCCAGCATCCCAGGCTGGCTCTCTCCAAGTATCCCTGCCAGCGGGATGTCCTTTGGTTCCAGGGTGACAATGACAGAGAAGGAGAGCAAGACCACTCTGCACTGGGTGGGAGGAATCCAGCATGGGAGAATGGGAGAATCCCATCCATGATCTTGGATGTGCCAGGGAGCAGCTCAGCTCTTGGTAGTTGTGGAAGGCATGTGTTCATTTCTGTTTAATCACCTGTGCTTTTTCCAGGTCACTGCACATTCCTCCACACGCAAATCACCTGTACCTGTGTGGTGAGCCAGGGTTTCTTTGGCTGCTCGTTCAGAGCACTGCCCTGCTGGCAGCAAGCCCTGAGACTTGAGCTGCCCATCTTATAATAGCATTTTTGCATGGATGCCTCAAGACCTGGACGCTGCCTATGAGGCAGGAAAGTTTCACGCTTCCCTGTAAAACAGGAACAGCCATGGAGGCAGAAGCGAATGCTGTCAGCAGCAGAGGTCAAGGGGCTGATGCTGGAGCCATGCACAGTGCACACCTGGCCCAAAATACCCCTAATATTTCAGGGTCCTGAGCTGCTGCAGTAGTGACAGCAATGACTGGATGAATCTCACGCAGATTAATGCAGGCGCAAATGAATGTCCAGCTGTTTGCCAGGCACAGCCCGAGCAGTGGAGCTGCTGAGACAGTGCTGGGCACTCAGTGAACAGCAGGGATGCTGCCCTGCTCTGGACACAAGGGATGTGTTACTATGCTGTTGTTATTGTGAGCCAGAACAAAGTCCCCATGCCATGCCAGGAGCACAGGGGACAGCACTGTGTGCGCTGCTCGCTCCCTCTCATCCATTCAGCCCCTCACAGCAGCAGCCCATAACAGCACAGGCTGGTGATAGAAACAGATGAATTAACATTTTCATCTTTCTGTGTAAAAATCCAAGAGGACTCAGGATAATTGCAAACTATCCTAACTCCCTAATAAAGAGAAAAACATTCACTTCACCACTGATTTAAACTCACAATGATTTCCAATCCCCTTGCACAGCAGTTAATACCTGCGAAACGTAAATTCTCCAGAAATAGGCTGACAAATAATTAAGTAAAAATTACTCATGTGCGTCACCTTCCCTGCCCCTTTTCCTTGTGTCTCTTTACTCTGGAGCAGAGAGGAGCACAGGGCACAGGGCACAGGCACTTCTGGGCATACAGGGGCGCAAGGTGGTAGCTGCCATCCCATAACCAGCCCCATGACTGCCTCAGAACAGGACCCAGGGCATCCAGTCCTCAGCCATCTCTGGGGCTGACAAGCCAGTCAGAGGAGAGATCCAGGCTATTTTAGGCTGAAGTCACCGTGTACATTTGATCTATTTTCTTATCACTCACCTTGGACAATGAGACAGAAATCAGGTGATCCTCAGGTCACTGTCAGGAATCAGAGACCCACATCTCTCAGAAGAGCTACTGCAAACACAGGGTGCCTCCCCCAGCACCCTCAGCCTCAGACACAGGCAATTTAGAGAAAAATGAGCACCCAGGACAGCAAGAGAGATGACAGGAGTGCCACTGCCACAGTGAGGACATGGCCCGAACACAAACACTTACAGCATCTCCTTGTTGATCACCTTGAACTTCCCGTTCTCCTTCAATGAGTAATTTGCCTGGATGCAGCTTCCTTTCTCAAAAGTTGAGGGCAGCTTCTCTATCTCGTACCATTTCCCCAAATACTGACAGAAGAAAGTTTAAAGAGATGTTTTATAACATGAGTGAGCTGAGGCAGAGCAGCCTGGCTCCTTTGTCAGCACAGTTTTTGCCCCTCAGTGGTTGGGGTTGGGGGTTGAGCAAAGCTACAGACCCACACTGGCATCTGTGGCACAAGATGTGACCAGACCTGCCACCACCCCCTGCACCCAGGCAGTTTGCTGTCAGTCCCATGCTCCCTTAGCTTAACTATGAGATTTTTAGAAAACTTTTCACACCTTGTTGATATCGAATTCTTCTTGAACTGATGGATCTGGGCATGGTCCCATGTGAAACATCTGGCCTTTCCCAACGCTGAAGAGGCTGAGCAGGACCGAGAGCCGCACTGCCGTGCCCAGCATGGCTGCACTGGGATGCAGGTGGGAAATGGACCTGGACAGAAGGAAAAGGGCTGAGCTGGGGCCTCGCTGGAGCAGAGCTTTGTGTGAAATGCAGCACGAGGGATAGGACATGCAGCAGGGCATCTCAGGAGCACAGGAAGGTGGAAAGAATCATAAGAAGAATGCCAAAGAAGTCCCAAGCCCAAAATAGCCTTAAGCCCTGCCTGTGCTCAGCCTGCTGTGCCCAGCAGCTCCAGGAAAAGCCAGGCAATACCTGGTGAGAACATTGTACTCATCACCCACATCTGATACTGAGCAAGATGCGGGTGTGATAAATGTCTAAGGACCCACAGGAGCATCATTATCTGTCCAAAGCTGAGGCAAGGGGAAATGCAGGATATTTGCTTTAAAATGGTGGAGCACAAGAAACATATTCCAGAGTCAGCGGAGAGCTGGGGTGCTAGGACATGGCTGTGAGCACTGTACACCTGCAGTGTACACCTGAATGGCAGGAGGGACAACCCCAGGGCTGCCAGGGCTGCCTGACACTGCAATGAGGGGGAGAGAGAGTGCAGCTGCCTCTAGAGGGGTCTTTGTGTGCCAGGATATACACAGCACTGCAAGGTGAGCTAGCTGGTAGAGATTCAAATCAGCACCAAATACAACATGAACTGACCCCCAAAAGCATGGGGTGAGGAGGGAAAGGACAGGTTTTCCTGCAGAGCAGAAGCAGGAGCTGTGCTGCTCCCAAACAGTCGCTGGAGCCAGGATGCTGCCCACATGCCTTGGGCTCTGCTTGGGGCAGGCTGGTATGTACAGACCCTGCAGCACTGGGCTGCTCTCCTTCCCTGGCTGGAAACTCCTCCACAGGAGCAGCAGTAACAATTTCCCCAAGTTTAGAATAAAAGCCCAGTCTGTCTCCACCTGCAGGCACAGGCCCCACTGCAGACATAGAAATTCCCATTTTGAATCTCCCAGTTCAGACATACCTTGGTGGATGAGGTGCAGTGATGCTCTGCAGAGGACCAAGATGGCAAGGAGCAGCTCTGTGGTGAGCTCTCTGCTTCTCTTTATAAGTGTGCTGGGATCATCATTATTCAGCTCTGGCACAAGCCACTCCCTGGTGCTCGAAGTGTTTAGCTTTTTTGGCAGGCCAGTCAGCTGCCTCAGATCTGCAGCTGGTACGAAGCTGGAGATGGGCTGTAACTTGGCTGCTTACTCAGGCAAACAAAGGCACCCCACGTGTCTGGATATCGCCCTGCAGCTGCAGAGCTCTGCCTTGCAGCCACCAAAGCCTCAGGCCTGGGTGCAAATGGCAGAGGAAGGAGAGAAATGCCACAGCCTTTGAGAGGGGCTGGGGACAGCAGAAGCTCCCATCCTGGGCCCTCTGGTCCAGCAGCAGCCATGGCCTTGCTCCAAGGAGGGACATGCAGCCTCCTCTGCCTCCTACTTGAGCCCTGGAGATCCTCCAGGCCACTGCAATGTCCTTGTCCCCATCATAGTCACTTGCTGCAAGTACATGAGGAGTATGAAGCAGCAGGACGCATCACAGCGGGATGTATTATCAGAGGAGCTGTAAGACCTTCCAGCAGTTTTCTTCTAGACTTTTAAATCTTATTACAAGGAAAGATGCCGGTGCAATTAATTCCATGCTGACCTGGCACTTTTTCCAACCAGTGCCCAGCAAATGCCTTTGACAGCAGAGCAACCATCTGTGAAGGCAGCCAGTCCCAAGAGTTATACAAGAAGAGTTGAGTAATTGACAGGAAGCTCTCCATGTTTAATCACATTTTAATCTAATCTCTGTTGAAACTTTCTCTGTAGGTGTGTTTTCACATGCTGCCCTGCATGTCTTCCTCACATATGCACACACACACAAGCTTCTGATTGCCCAAATGCCACCCCAAGAGCCATTGATAGCTCAGTCCTGTCCCTTTCTGGGGCAGGTGTGTCCTGAAACACAGCACAGCCAAGGTGAGTCCTAGGATCTCAACGACCACCAGAGCTGTACCTGGCTCATCCAACACAGAGCCAGCAGCACCAGCTGGGGGTGAATGGCTATGGGAAGCACACAGTCCATAGTCTGCCACAGAGCTTGGCACAGGACAGAGGAGCATGCAGGGCTCTCCCTGCCTCCATATAGCTCATTAGTGCTTTGGCAGCCACTCATGTCCCTGATGGGGCTGCTCTGGCTGCCCATATCAAAGTCAGAGACGTCCTGCAGACTTTCTGCAAGCCCCACATTCACCTGCACCTCTTGCAATACAAGCAGGTTAGAAGTCAGGTAATTCCTGGACAGACTCTGACCTTAATGGTAAAAATGCTGTCATGCTGCAGTGCACTGGTGGGATTCCTCATGCACTACCACATCAGCAAGCAGTTTTTCTCCTGAGCTCAGCTGCCCACATCCTGCAAAGTACTCAGAGGAGAAAGTCCTGCAAAAGGGCCAGCTTGGCCACAGTGGAGCATTTGCATGTGGGGGCGTGTCTGTATGCTTATCCACATCTGCACTTGGAGCACTCTCCCATGGGATGAGCGAGGACTCCTTGGCTGTGGTGGCAGCAATGTGGCCTCGGGTGGAATGGTTCTGAGGAAATCTTTTACACTGCAGCAGCAGGAGGGGCTCCTTCTTGCCCTGGCCTACAGGTGCTGCCCAGTACCCAAGGTCTGCCCTGCAGTGCCAGTCCTGCCAGGGACATATCTGGGTGGCTGGGCACTGCCATTTATGGTTCCTGGCATGCTGCAGCCAGAGCCACACCAGAGCATCAAGATGTTCCTCCAGCCATGCTCCTTGGAATTCCTGCTGCAGGAGTGGGCTGTGGCCAGGACACTGAGAAGTCAAGATCCAGCAGGAGCTGACACTCCTTGAGCCCCACTGAGAGTGAAGATGACAGGTGGGGTGGGCTTGGCTATAGCCATCAGCCCCCTTGCAGCCATCATCAATAACACTGGAAGGAAACCTGAATTTGCAGGAAATCTCACGTCCAGCCAAAGGCAGCACACTCAGAAGTGCAGGAGCTGCAGTGCAGTCCTATTTCTCCACTGGCCACTGCCAGGAGCACCCCATGGGTGCCAAGGCACTGCACAGCTTGAAGCACAGATGATGAGAGCTGACAGCCGAGCTTGCTGCCCCTGCTGGGACATCTCCATGCAAGCACTGGCTGTGCCTTCCCCAGGGGCACATTTCTGGGCTCTGCCTGACCACAGAAGGAAGCATCCAGGTATCTGCCTCTCATCTCTTAGAGTGGAGCAGGTTTGGGATGCTGCAGCTGAGTCCCTGCTTGGGGCCAGCTGGCCTGAACAGTGGCCACCCTAGGACCCTCCTGTCATTCTATCTTCAGCACCACCAGTACCACTCTCCTGCACAGACCAGAGCCTGCTCCATGTCCCACCTGTCATTAGCCCACAGCAGGAGTCTGCTATGAGCCACTCCAGAGCAAGGGTTCAGGGAAGAGCATACCCTTATAATTGCACCTAATGGTGGGGTGGGAGCAGTCATCTCCACCTGGTAAGCAGTTTGTACCCTGGAGCAGAGGAGGGGCCACACATCAAAGGGCAGGAAGCTAGAGCAGGGGAGGGAGGACAGGAAGGAGAAAAGCTGTGGAGAATCCAGGGCAAAAGGGGGGGCGCGGGGGGGGGGGCACCAGACACGCTCGGAATGCTTCATGCAAGAATGAAGCCTCCTCCACATTTCTGGGTAATGAGGCAGCTGCAGGGCAGGCTGCAGGGCTTGTGCACAGGACATGGACAGGGAGGTACCAGGGGCTGCAGGAGGACAGGGCAGCACTCTCTGCAGGGCAGGGGGGCTATGAGTGGGGTTGGGCAGGAGTGGGTGCAAAGCATACACGGGGTGAGGTGGCATGAGCCACACAGCACATCCAGGGGTGATGGGGGAGGGCAGCACATACAGACAGAATACACTGGCTGGGATATTCTCACACTGCCAGTTATCCATTTCAGAGACAAAGCTCGTCTGGCTCCGGTGAGAGGACGCAACAGTACTGAGTGCTGCCAGCAAAGAACCCTTGTTAGAACGAGCTAGAAGTGCAGATAAAGTTCGGCCAGCAGAGGGCTACGACAGGGCAGTGCCACTCCACCTGGGACATTCTACCTGTAGCCGACCTGGCTTAGTGCAGGAATGAGATTGTCCTGTTGCACACCCCAGTTATCAGCTCCTGGCACCTATGAAACAGAGTAGCTTCAGCCAGCCAGGCGTGCTGGGGACCTGGCTCCCCAGGGAAAGGCTGTCCTACCACACTAGATCTCCAGCTGGGATTTCAGCAGCTGCAGAGAAGCCCCCAGCAGCTTGAGAACCAGGATAATCTGGGACTGCTGAGAGTCCCACCATGGAGACAACACTGTTTGTGTGAACAGCTCTTCCTGAGTCAGGTGGTGCCTTCCATTTTGTCTTTTTCCTCCTATCCAGGAAATGGGGCTTTGTGTTGGCCAACAAGTTGCAACATGTATATAGAAACAAAAATCAACAAGTAAGAGACGACAGAGAAAAGAAAAGCAGGTGGGAATTTTCCTCTGTAGGAGTGGCAAAAGTGCTTTGAAATCCGTTTATGCAAAATGGTGTAAAATTTTTAATTACTCTTATGACAGCAAAGGAAGTAAACAGACTGTGGACACATGAACTGGCCTCTGGGATATGGGAACTTTGTCCCACACAACTGCATAAAAGATGTTGTCATTCATTTATGTACAATTAGTGAGTAGCTGTCCACCTTGGAAGTTATCCAATTATGCATTCAAAACACAAGAAACCAAAGAAAAAGAATTTAGGAAGTTAGAAAATTAAAAAGGGTATTATTATTTAAGGGACAACCCCTATCATGCAGGACCAGCAGTATTTCTGGCTGTGCTGAGGAATGCTCCTCAGCCAAACTGGTATTGCCGCCAAGATCCTGCAAAGAGAAAAGCCAGAGGGATATTTACTCTACAGAAAGTAAAAAACCCAACAAAACAGAGAGAAGGAAAAGCAAGGTCTCTACACACAGAAATACATTGCAGATCTGGACCAGTGACAAAACTTTGGTCCAGTGCCATCTCACTGCTGTGGATGTGCTCACCATAAAAACTGGAGTTTAAGCAGTGCCCATAATCCTGGGGTTTCACTACATTCCAGTGCCCCACATGAAGGGCTGCCTTATGTTGCTAAATAAGGTTAAAAAAAGTTTTGTTGATGCATTTGCAGCGGGGTTCTCAGCAGATCCTGGGTACTGGCAGAGCAAACATTCGGCCAAGTTTGTCCTCACAGAGAGGAGTGAGGAGTGCACAGCCTAAGGGGACAGAGTAGGACTTCTCCAATGGTATAGGAGCAGATCCCATGGGCATTTACCAGACTCCTGTGGGCCCTGTCTGGGAATGCCCACTCAATTTGAGCATTGTGGGCACTGCAGGGCCCTGGCTGTGTTACTCAGCTCAGCAGAGGGTGCTGCTCCCATCCGGTGCCCCACTGAGCCCAGCCCAAAGAGCACCCCAGTTGCCCTGCTCTGCGTCCCCTTCTCAGAGGAGAGCTCCCACATTCCACATTATACTTTTTTCTCAACCAGCAACGTTTAGCCTATTGAAACATACTGTAAATGACCTAAAAAATGCCATTAAGCATGTTTAGAGAGCTTTTTCTGCAAAGGGGTTTTCTATTCTCATGGAGGAAGCGCAGTGATCTGTTCACAGCATCACCAGATCTGTCCAAGAGATGCCCAAGTAAGGCTATTTAAAGCCCACAGCCCTATTTTTTGCAGCTAAGCCATGTTTCAGCCCTTAGCTCAGGCATGCATTAATGCAGTTACACAATTATATTTTCTATGACCTATATACAACCTACATCTTTGTCACAATACAGATTTATAGTGAGTGGGTCATCGCAGCTCTGCTCACGGAAAGAGAGAACAGCCTCTATTATATGAAATGCAATTAAGAAATCTCCTGCAGATTATGCTGTCCTGCCAGTCAAGCAGGAAGCCCTTCAGCAGGGATGTGGGCTCTCCTGCTGCCAGAGCACTTGGGAGCCTGCTTCAAGTCAGCAACTTGCATCAGCTACCAGGAGCCCAGGAATCACACAGGGACTTCAGAGGTGGCCTCAGACCCTCAGACATCCCTCACTCAGAGGCCTTGATGCTGTTTTATATATATTTTATATATGCACCAGGAGTACCCAAGAGCAGCACTTTCGCCATGAAGGACTTCTCATCCAGCCAGTATAGCATTTCCATCCCATATCTCTGAATTCCCCAATCTCACACCACAGGTCAGAGGAGAATTTTAAGAATACCCTTTCTGAAAGAGCAAGTCTCATCCCTCCACACAGGCTGAGAGCACAAAGACACTGGCATATGTGTTTGGCTTTGCCTGTGAATAGCTACATTGAGGCCACCAAGCCTGAGCACACACAGCTTGCATTGAAACACAGATCTAAGTGTTTGCTAGACTGGAATTTACATTGTACAGAAAATAAATAACATAAACTCAGTGGTCAGTGCTCTGACTTTTGTGCAATACATGGTTACAGTACGAAATGGCACAGAGAAACCATTCACGGTGAGTTTCGTTCAAACCAGTTGGGAGATTTTAGGAATGATTAGTTTAGACAGTATTAAAAATGCTTCCATCTGTGCTGCACCCCAGGAATACTAGTCAGGTGTGTATTTCAGTGTAAAGAGACCTGGCATGAGCATATGCCTGCATTATCCACGTGTCATACCTTGCATTCCCTGACATAATTATTCTTGAGAAATGGTTGGTACCCATGGACTAGAACAGAAGCTTCTTACAGCAGGACAGATATACAGGAGTGTAGGAACTTCCTTGGGATGCAATAGATCAGCCTGGGACTGATTTTGATTCTGTAAGTGCCCATGCACAGAGAGAGCTGGAAGCCAGTTCCTGACTTGTGCCTGCAGGAGGCACAGCTGCCTGAGGCAGGAGCTGGGGTGCCTGGGCCAAGTGCCATCCCTGCCCACAGGGAGCTACCTGGGGGCTTCCTGCTCCTGTTAGTGCCTGTTAGTGCTGCAGGAAGGGAGCAGCCACCCCATACAGGTATTCCCAAAGCCTGAGGGAACCAGGCAACTCAGTGGTACAAAAAGAAGGCACAAATGTGCTCTTGGGCTACAGAGTCTTAGGGACTTGTTTGTTGACAAAGGTGTACAGCAAAAGAACATGTGCAGGGAGGGGATGAAGTTGGGACTTAGTATGTGGGCCAAGAGTATATGGGAAAAATGGGGAGAGAATTGTGTGCACATGGTGTGGCAGCAACTCCCAGTAAAAGCTCTGGCTCCATCCCCAAACCAGTGCTGGCCCTGAGAAAACTCAGAGCTGGAGTACCTTGTTGGGATGGACAGACTACTGCACTCACTGGATGATTGTGTCCTGCACCTTCTCAAAGCCACCTCGTGCCAACAGCCAAGCCACCACACCATTGCACCCTCTTTAAAGATGGCCACTGCTACCCTGAAGCGTTTTCTGAGTCCCCAGGCAGATTTTTCTGCAGGCACTTCCTCATTATCAAAGTGCACCTCAATTGTATTGGAGTACTTGATCCTCATTTCTTCTTCAGAAGGCTGCCAGGCTAAGTACCTGCACAAGCTTTCTACAGGGAGGGAAGCAGTACAGCCATACTCCAGACACCCACTGGATGTCTCCAGTGGGACACAGGAACTGACACATCCCTCCCTGCAGTAAGTGATGGAGCCATGGGCCCTTACCAGTGTGCTTTCCCTCTCCCAACAACTCCCTCCTTAGTCACGCTTCCTGGAGCAATGGTTGCCTCTCATTAGAGCTGGAAAGGGAAGGTGCTTTGCTGTGCTCTAAATGCTTCAACACCTCTGAGCAGGCAAAAACCAGGAAGGAGACCCAAGGACAGCCTGCTTACTAATTGTCATAGTAACCCTGGTTAAAGTCTCACCAGGAAAATGACTTCTCCTACAGCACTTGACCCCACAAGGTGACAGGTACCACCCACACCCCTGAGAGTGCAATTGCTCTGGCAGGGAAGCCCTGGAGTTGTGCAGTAATAAACCATGCAGAGTTTTTCCCAAGCTGCAGTTCAAGGTCCCTGGGCAAGGTGCCTGTGGGATGATGGTTAACCTTGGTGCCTGTTTAAGAGCAGCACAATGGTGTTAATGCCTGCCCTCAACCCTGGCACCTTCCTCCCTGCAGCTCTAACAATTCAGAGGACTAAAAGCCACTTATAGCAGCTTTCACGCAGAAGACTGGAGTCACCACATTTATTATTATGCCACAAAAAGTAATTCAGCCTATGGGAAGGGGGATAATACCTATATTGGCATCAGTTATAACATCAAAATTAGTCAAATTACATGCATTACATTGCAGTGGTTTTCTACTTTCCAGCAAGGGCAGGGTGGTGGCAGAGGCATCTGGGGTAGTAAGGGAGCTTGGTGCAGGTAAAGTGATTTATTCAGGGCATGTAGTGAACCTGTAGCAGTCACAGGGCCAGAAGTGCTTCTTCTCAGTCCCAGGCAGAAGTCTTTCCACTAAACCATTAAAACAGACCAGTTCTTACCTGGTTCTTCTGCCGAACATTCTTTCTACAACCGAAGTAAGAATTCTTTCATATCTCCTATTTTGACTTTTATTAATGTCTTGGCAAACACAGTGAAAGAAGATTTCAGGTGGCCAGATCTGTCCTGTCTGTGTGCTGGAGCTGGAAACAACTGGAAAACACCACTGCCCTTCTCAACATCATCTGGTGGGTGCTGCACAAAGAGCGAGTTTTCATACCGGGACCATGCTCAGGGGGATGGACAACCTTGTGCCATGCTGGCTGGGAACAGGCAGGCACAGGAGAAGGCAAGAGCCAGGAACTGGTAGGCAGACAAAATATATCCATGTGCTCTTCCAAGCAAACCCATAAAACTCATGGTACTGGGGCCAGCGCCATGATGCTAGAGCAATGAAAGTGCAAAGCTGACAATGGCATAGCAGTACCATCGAGTCTTAGAAAGCCCTTGCTCTTAAAAATACAGTTATTGTTCCAAAAAGCCAGAAAACTTCAGATTCTTTCTCCATATTGATTCCTTCAGGCTTGAGGCTGTCTGATAGAGGGGGTTCCTTCATTAAGGATAACCTGATAATGATGTACTTCATCAGAAGATACCAGAAAAATGCCTTCCTGGCCATACGTATGGGG
This sequence comes from Toxostoma redivivum, assembly GCA_013397375.1. Lineage (NCBI taxonomy): Eukaryota > Metazoa > Chordata > Aves > Passeriformes > Mimidae > Toxostoma > Toxostoma redivivum. Next base: position 1,199,880 of record VXBI01008138.1, on the reverse strand, counting down.
GTAAAACACAATCAGCTTCTCTGTTAAGGGCAGAGGAATACTGCACATCTACACCAATGGGATGGGCAGGGACCCCTCTGTCACTGCTCTGTTGACAAAAAGTGCTGTGAGACAAAGCACCCTCAGGGAACCAAATTAAGCTGCCCTGCAGGCAGTGAAATACGGCACATTCACTGCACCATGGTGTGATAAGTGCACTGAACTCTGGCTCAGCCAAGCACTGTGCCCAGAGCTGCCTTCAGCACCAGCAGGATGATGCTGCAAGCCATCCTGCCAAGGGCTCTGAAGAGCTCTTCCCTTCAAGACACCACAGGAGAAGACACTGGATGCTGCAGGAGACCTGCACACACAGCTACTTTGTGCCTTCTGATAAGCTGCTGTCAGGGCTGAAGTATTATTTATCAGTATTTTGAGGTGAAAACACAGGTCTGCTCTTGCCTCAAAGAGCACCAGGGGAGAGGATGATAGGGCTGTATCAGTAACATCCCTGTGGCCCTTCCAGCACTGCTTAGCATGAATTAACTGTATCTGGATCCAGGCCAGGCCCTGGAGGTGGAGCTGTCTCTCTTACAAATTCTTTATTTGTTGCATCTCTCCTATCCCCAGGGCTCAGGCTGCTGGCTGAGAAACATGCTGGTATTGGTTTGGGTTTGTTGCTAAGACATTTTTCAGCATTGTGGTTACACAAGAAACTGAAAACTTGTGTTTCAAAACCCCAGCCAGAAGCACAGGTGCTGCTGTTGCTATTTACACAGCACCAGCATGTTTAGGGGGTTCTTTAAGCTAGGAAGCTAAACCCACTCTGGATTTCTGAGATACTGAAGTTTCCAAAAGGCTGAGCAAGCCTCCCGTGTGCGGGTGCGCTGGGTGGCACTGTTGCAGAGCTGGGTGCTGTTGAGCAGAGCTCCCTGCACAAACCCCAAGCCTGCAAATGTCCCATGCCAGGCATTGCCCTGGCCACTGGCAGAGGGCTGAGCCAACACCTCCCTGTGCAAGGCAGGACCTCAGTAGCCTTTCTCACCTCTTTCAGCTGTTGTGAAGAGCTTTAGCACAGCTTCCTAATCTACACTTGATATGTTTGTCCAACTGATAGTGTTGATGTTTTTCTTAGTTTTTTTTTTTTTTGCCTCAAGGAGGAGGAAAAGCCCTGGAGGAAGCAGTCTGCCTCGGAGACCCCACAAGGAGACTTCTTGGAGCAGGAGAGAGGCCACCAGAAGCAGAAGTAAGACCCTGACATGGGGCAGAGAAGAGCTATGCTGAATAATCTCTCATCCTGGTTTCAGGGCACTGCTGTGTGTGAAATCACTGCCATCACTGACCTCCTTTTCCCAAGAACATTTCTGGCAGTGGGCAGTTTTCTCAGCTACAAGTTCAAAGCCAGATGTGCAAGAAGCGCTTCTCAAATTCTAAATTTTCCTCTAACACTGATCAACTCCATCCCAGGTGTTAAAGCAACAGGTTACCTAGCAGACAATGTCAATGCACCACAAGTCAGTCATAGGAATCATCTGCCCAGAAACAGGAGCATCCATAATCTTGGGCCCATTAGGCAAAGGAGAGCACTCACTTTGCTAACATTCTGGTATCCCTCATGCTGTGGTTTCTCTGTAGTGCTGTAGTGCTCTGTAACCAGACAGCACCTACAGGGCTACTGCTTGGGAGGAAAGTGGCACACAGAAACATCATGATGGTTAACATTATCTAGGAGCAATCACATCCCACTGCCCACATACTTGTCCCATTGCTGGGTCTTGTCCATCAACATGTCAAGTGTGTAGTTCCTAGGAACACTACACAGCTGGCACTTGGTACAGCAACCTCTTGGCCAGCTCCACGGCTGCTTGAGGTCTTCAGCCACATCAGAACAGCAAACCTAAGTCATCAGTCACCCTTGCCAGCAGTAAAGACTTGTGAAGCCCAGTAGGAGTTTAGATTCCCATCCTCCATGCAGCTCCTTGAAGAGGTAAACACAGGACTGTGAGTGAAGGATCTTCATAGGAACTTGCTGTGTCCTGCCTCTGCCTCAAATGAACCACTTCTTCTGCAGCTCTTGCCATTCAGAAGAGACATTTGGTTTCTCTTGGCTTTTAGAGATGATCTTTATTCCCTTCAGCCACAATAAACTCTTTTCCATTGCTGCTAGTGGAGGTTTCATATTGGAGCTAAATCAGGAACCACAGGTGCCTTGAGGTCCGCAACACACACTGAGACTTGCCACTGGTTTAGGGCTTGAGTTTTGGTCAAGACACAAAGAACCTGGAGTGATCTGGAATATCTAAACTTGTAGTGATTGCTTAGGAAACCCCAGGAGGCTCCTTGCTGTGTTAAGGTGAACCAGACCAAACATGGCATTCAGAGGACTGACCACCCCTTGGTTCCTAGTGTCATCACAGAGAACCTGTCAATCTGAAGGGGAAACTAGGATCATTTCACAAAGGCTAAGGGGTGCACTAAGGAGCTGGACCATCACTGCCTTCGAAGCATTGGGAGAAACATGCAGAAAAAGGTAATACAGTGCCACAGCCTCAGCAGCTGGTGCTTAAAAAAAATAAAGCCATGGCAAGCTTTGGCAGCATAATTCCACGTAGCATACCACAGCAGCAATGAGCATGGACTTCCATGGGATTTCCCTGAACTTCTGTCTCTTTTGTCCTCTGGCTTTGAAGGTCACTGTCAACTGGAACAGAGTTTTCTATCCTCTGTTACCAGCAGAACAAAAATCTGCCCTCAATGCCATATTAGTGCAACTCTATGATGTGAAACGTACTCTTCTCTTGCCACCAGATCCCCAGAGCTCCCCTCCCAGGCAGAAACCAGATCAGGCACTAACAGTCCTCCTGAGCACTTCTCAGGGGGCAGAGGAGGGGACTGGGGCTCACATGCTGTGAAATCCTAACCCTGGCTCAACCACGAGGTCCTTGCATGGCCTCGGACACTTCTTGGCTTGCCAGTCTCTGTTCTGTCTTTGGGAAGAGCTAATCCTTATTACCAGGCAGCTGTAGCCCTTGGATTAGTTACACGCAGAGTGCTGAGGCAATGAATAATGCACAGCACTGCCCTAAACTATCTCCTTCGAGGGAAACCACACAAAATACAAACACTGATGGTGTCTGTGTTTACAGAGAGGCCTCTCTAACTGCCTTCTGCTGAGGAAATGGGCCATGCTGCCCATTCTGCTCCAGGCAGTTCTCACTGAGTCTCCACAGTCCCACTGCCTGCTGAAACATTGTTATTATTAAACCACCTCCTTAATTACTGAACCTAATTAAATCTCAACCTCAGATTCAAATGAGGTAGGAAAACAAATGTAGAAATGAGCATTGGAGCCAAAGACATATGTTTTAAAAATTTCAGTTTATTTTTCTCTCTGTGCAAATCAGAGCTACTTAACATTAATCACATTTCACAGTGCAGGGGGCAGAAGTGATTACTCTTTAAGCTGCAGTTCAGTGGGATTCTTCTGGGTCCTGAATCCAGGAAATCTCCATGTGCAGATTATCTGGAAATGACACAAACTGCACAGCAGTATTTCTAGCAGTTGTTACTTGTAAGACAAGATGCCTTGACAGCATCTCCAAGGGAAACCTGCTTTCCTCCTGAAGGCATGACAGCATTCATGGCTTCATGCAGACTCCAAGAATTTGCAGCCAGTGGCATACAAAAAGTTTAAGGCACAGTTTCCAAGTCAGAGCTAGCAGAGACAGATGAAGAAAGAGCAGTCAATAAGCTCTTTTCACAGCCACTTAATCTCACATAAGGCAAAACAGTGGAAGAAAAAGCTGGTCCCTAGAGTAAGAGGCTCAGGTCCTGGCCTGGCCAGCAGTGCCTGTAGCTTGCTGGCTGCTCCACCAGTGGTCACCACTGGAACACAGGGCATGGAGCATGAAGCCAGGCAGCCCCAGCACTCAGAAAAGATTATCAAAATCCTGCATATGGCCATCAGAAGAGACCCTTCGAGATACTGGGCAGGAGTAGCTCATATCGGTTAAGAGAGGTTCTCAGAGGTTAAGAGGTTCTCAGAGAAGATGATTGTGTGACGTGGTGATTTCATTGTACAATATTAAAAATAAGAAATGTGTTCCTTACAGCATCCCTCCAGAGCTCATAGTCAGGCCACACTAGCTGCACAGTGCCCCATCACTGTTCATATGCAGAGGATAAATAAAAAAATTATTTGGAAAAGCCAACAGCAGCTCCCTCATCACTTCCAGAGGGAAGCAGGGAGATGCCTGGACAATGTCTGTATCACAGTTGAGTAGTTCAGGCACCTAAGGTAGTAGTCAGAGAAGTCAAATTTGTTTGCTGCATCAACTTAAACTGTATCCCACAAAGCTCAGCAGCAGCAGGTGGAGAGAGACTGTTGAAAGATGGCTCAGACCTCATTATTAGAAGGGCTTTTCACTGCCCATCTTATGCTCAGTTGTTGGCTCTGGCACCTCCTGGCCACAGTTCTGGGAGGAAAGAACCCTTCTTTGCAGCTAGGTAATGAGGCTGTTTAGAGGCAGTGTTGCTGTTTCCCTGGAAAGAGCAGACAGTCACAGCACAACAGAGCTTCTTGGCAGTATCAGGAAAACAATAGAAGGCTGTGACTGACCCATTTTCAACCAAACGGAAAACTCTGCTTTTGTTTCCCATTTTAGTTTCTCCCTTCAAGCCATCTCATAGCAACAGCTTTTCTATTAGCAATTTGTCCTTGTAAGGAAAAGCAAGAGCTCATTAATAAGCCAAATTTATCACTGGGGGAACTCTGCTGACCTAGTTACACTAGCCACATATTTGACACATTATATTTACCTTCTTCTGCTTCCTCCATAGTTAAAAGGAAAGCACCTTTCAACTTTAATCAGCACAGCAAGAAATACAAACAACAAGAGCGAGGAAAAAAAAAAGAACCAAAAAACCATGCTGTTCTAGCATTCCACAACATGTGACTTGAAGTCATAACTCAAAGTGGAAGCACATGCATCTCCAGGAGAGACACAGCAGCAAGGAGTACAGAGGCCAGTCCTAACCTGTGTGCGAGTAGGAGCTCTGGAGGGATGCCTGAAGGATGCCCATTTACAGGGTGGCTCCAGGGATGTAAAGCCAGTCAGCAATGGCTGTGGGCAGGTGGGTCATGACCTGCAGCCTCACCCACCAGTAGGTCTCCATGGGGTTGTAGCGGTTCTTTGGGCATGGGGATGTGAGCGCTTCGGTGATGTCACTCAAGACCAGAGACATGTCCTTCAGGCCACTGTTCACAAAGGACTTCATCATGGCCACGTGGCGAGTGAAGTACTCGCTGCCATAGTCCTCCCGCACCGTGTCGGTGGCCCCGCTCCACAGGGCCTCGGCCTGGCTGTCGATGCTGGCTGCCGTCAGGATGCCGGTGGCTGCCACGAAGTTACTGGGCTCGATGAGGATGACACGGACACCCCAGCGGTACATCTCCTGCCTCAGGCAGTCAGAGAAGGCTGCCACCCCAAACTTGGAAACGCAGTAGCAGGAGCGAGATGGACTCACCATGCGTCCCAACATGCTTGTGATATTCACCACACGGCCTAGAGAGAAAAGATCAGGGAGAGAGGATAGGCTGCAGAAGCACTAGCAGAACATCCCAATAAAAGGATGGATGATGCTGATTTCTAAAATCTGAATCTTGAATACACATCCCTTGTCATGGAGCTTTTCTCTCCTGCCTCAAGCAAGGCTAACCCCTGTTCTGACCTCCTCCCAGGAAGGTGCATATGCCTACCTCTGCATCAAAGAATTGACAAAGCATATAAGACTTTTCCCTCATAATTTCCAAGTAGGGAAGTACCCTGATCTTCTGAGACTGCTAGCTGTGTGTTCTCAGAATGTGTCCCACCCATGTGTCTTGCTAGAGAAGGGCTCGAGCTCTCAGCCTGGAGGGTCATAAGCTGCAAAGCTCACAACTCTGTGTGATACCATATAAGCACTCTGGTTCTTTCTGTAAGCTCAACAGCTCATCTGCCCAACACACCTGTGTACTTTTAGAGCTGGATGGCAGAGAATGAGTCGACATTTCTCTGCAGCATGAGCAGCACAACCCACTCACCCAGCTGGTCAGCCACAAGTCTCTACAGTGGCCATTCCTGGGACAAACAAGAGGAGACTTGATGTGCTGCTGTCCATGGGGCACTGGAGAGCAATTGTCCTAATTCCTGCCAACAGCCCATGACAGCCCTCCAGGCACTGTCTCAGGGCAGTGACAGCAGTGGTCATTCCTCTGTGTGTGTCTCAGCCTTTATCCAAGACAAAACATGCACACTATGTTTTCAGATACTTACAAACAAGCCCTTGAAATTTCATCAGCTATTTTTACAGAGAGAATTTTCACAGCCATGGAGCATGACACCCTTCTGCAGCTCGAAATTTCAGCTGAGAAACAAGTGGGCAGCTCTGCTGTCTCATTCCAGACCTAAGTGTAACTTAGAAGGACTGCAAAAACCATCTGCTGACCTGATGGGTAAGATAGTTTTTGGAGTAAGATGCAGCTTGTTTAGTGGTTAATTGCTGTCTGGGAATGGCATCTGAGCAATCTTCTTAACGTAGGCCCCTTTCGTCCTCACAGAACACACACCTGTACTATCACTCCCACACATGCTAAATAAAGAAGGTCTTCAGAATTCTGCTCATACATATCTTTTTTCAATATAAAACAAAGAGTTTTGATAATACCACTGCCTTGTAAGATATCTGAAATGGCTGTTATTGACTGTCATTTATTCTGTCACTACCTGAAGTCACCTGTGAATGGAATAACATGAAGGGAGAAGATTCAGTTATCCAAACATGACCACTCTGTGGACTCTGGATTATCTTGTCTGTGTGATATCTGCCAACACTGCACAAAGGTCTCTAATATCTTGGATGTTTAAGATAGCATCTGCTGTGTAGGTGCCCTGCCTGCCCCAAGAATAGCCTCTACTACCAAATGCTTACATGACAACATCAGAAACTCTCCTTGGACCACACAGGCATTCCCCCAAGTACCGCCTGGATTTCTAGCTACATCTCTTTGCTGTGCTACAAAAGCTCTGAGTTATACCACACTGCCCAGCAAGTACCTTTAGCTCTGCGAATGAGGGGCAGGAAAGCCTTTGTCACCCTCACAGTGCCCCACAGGTTGACCTCTGCCACCTTCTTGTAGTTGTCTAAACTTGCAAATTCCACCTCTCCGAAGGTTGAGATGCCAGCATTGTTTACTAGGCCCCACAGACCTGCCAACAAACACATGATTAAAGAGTGGGACAAGCAAGAGAGTCACAGAGAAAATATTTTGCTTGTTGTTCACAGTAACCTAAAACCTTAACAAAGAAGTAGGCACTTTAGTAGAAATAAGTTGTTTAGTAGAAATAAGAGAAAAACACAGCAAGGAAATGAAACAGAGTCTTCCTATACCATGGACTTGTTTGGAACATCAAGGAAAGTGATGGGATCACACAAGTATTGCCTCCTGAGTATCTCCTGTACAGTCAAATGCTCTTCTGGAGCTTTATAAGGCTGCATCTGGCTGACTCTCTTTTAAGCCTCCTCTTGATCCCAGGTTTGCCTCCACTCAGTGACTTTATAATGAATTTTGCGATTTGGAGGGGGCTGTACTTTCTCCTGCAATTAGGAGAAAAAAAAAAAAAAAGAAAGCAGGTATTTTGGATTTCTTAATCCTCTTCACAACTCTGGCTCACTGTTTTGGAGGGTGCATGGTATTGATCTGTACATTCATGGCCTGGATAACAGCTGCTGTGTTTTAGTCCAAATATTTGGTTTTCCTCAACCCTTAGCAAACTTGCAACCAACCCTTAAAACTACTAGAATTTAAAAATTAATGTCTTTTGTGCATGCAGTCCTGTCAACATTAAATTGACTGCACTTCCCAAGAGCTTCTGTGATGACCCCTTGGCCTGTCAGGACTTAGCGGGTCAGCAAGGACTTGACCCTTCAAAGTGATTACTGCAGGACTCCCAATGGAGTTTGTAGGGCTGAATCCATACTTCATGGATTTATTAAAGCATGGGACTATGCAGCCATAAACTGCACGAGGAACAAACAGAGGAGCTGGAGCAAGACAGCAGAGTTGCTCCTCATTAGATGTCCTGCCATACACCATGGTTATTTTTCACTGTGTTGGAGTTGGGGCTGGACTGTCAGGGTTGTATTGGACTCAGTTGAAGTTGGGGCCCCTTTCCACTCCAGGACCTTCCTCTTACCAAGAACTAACACAGGGCTAAGAAGGAGTCTGAATGTCCAGGGAGTTCCAACATTGCTATCAAAAGCACCAATGTCATGTCACCCTGTTGATATAAGTTATCAAGCTCTCTCTCTGAAATTTTTGGGCTATTTGCCCTGCCTCTGCTCCATAGCTTCCCTACTCTGATGTATGAAAGTCTTTTAACTTCAACCCTATATTGATTCAGTCAGATAGTAACCAGGTATTTTACCATAGTCCTATAAGCAAATTGCAATATTCTGCCAATGTGCAATGGAATTTTTCCTCCTGTGGAACTTAAAAACACCAATATGCCCTTGGCAGACTGAGTCTGTGCTCTCACACGGGCCCTGGTAACCCTGCCCTGTTCCCAGGTAAGGTCGCTCTCCCTGAAGGCTGTTTACCAGCTGTGTATAACAGCCTGTTCCTGCTTCACCCACTGAAGCTCCCAGTTTTACTGAGTCAGGACGACTGAAAATCACACTGATCTGCATTCAGCACAGCTTCTCAGCCTGAATGGGGTCCCTCTGCTGCTGCAAAGCAAGGTCTAACTGCTAGCAGGAGGACCATGGAAACAGGGCACGTGATGGAGTAATTTTATCACTAACAAAAAAGCATGCTGAGAGAATTTGGCAGGGATTTACCAAAGACATAAACTGTTGGTCACAAACTGACCTCTGCAGAGTATTCCTTACAAATTCCTGTAAATTTCTATACAGCAATTTCCCATTTCCTGGGCTGTGATGTTAGTTCTCATGAACGTCCCTGAATAGTTATTTACAATAGTTTGTTGTTGGGATTCCACTGCTCATGGATCAGGGCATGTTACAAACAGAACAAAGTGCTGAGGGGAACACAGTCACAGGGCTGTTTGCTGGACAGCAGTGTGTTTATTGAGCAGAGCCTTATCACTATTACGTCCCCAGAGTCAACAATACAGTGGGAACTGCATGAGACCAAAAACAAACGGGCACTCCTATCAAAAGAGTTCAGCCTTCTGTACACAGCACAGGGAGAAGAGGCATAAAGAACTGTATAGCCCAGGAGCTGTTCTGCACTAGCTCCTCTGGGGCCACAACCACACCTCTGTGAAAGGCACCTTGATCTCAATAGTCTTTATATTCTATTTATTGAGCACTATTTATTGGGAAGCCTCAAACCTCAGTCACACCAATGGGCCTAAAAAGAAGCCTTTGTTGCTTTGCACACCGTGCTGAGGCAAACAGCTACAGGAGGAACCAGTCTAACTCGCTGATCAGGGATGCAAGACTTCTCTGTCCCTGCTACACACAGTTTTGCAAACATTGCTGCATTTATAGAAGCAATAGAGCTGCTCCCTCCCAAGCATTCACTCAGTGGAAAAAGGCTTTGTGCTACCACTGCTGTTGCTGGGCTCTTCAGGAAAAGCTTAGGAAGCTGTGAAAAGCATGACAAGGGCTGGGTGATTGTGTAGGAAGAAAAATCATGCAGAGAGAACATGTGTGGGATCAGAGCTTGTACATTACTCAGTTACATTTCATATGCTTGTTTTAGAACGAAAGGTGTGCTCACGTAATTTGCATGAAGATTAGAGCTGTTGTTATTTACTAGCTTAATGCTTTGCTGTGAACATAACCAGGGCCATGGCAGACTCATCCAAGCTTCAAGATGAGCAACCACCTTCAAGTCACAACCCTGAAATCTTGAAGCCAGATGACAGATGTCAAACTTCAGTTCATCCTCAGCCTGTGTCTACAGCTGCTGGCCACCTTGCTGCTGGCATAGAGGCTGCAGAAAAGCCTACGCAGGGCAAAAAGTCTCACCTCATCACATGGGAAGAGGTCAGGTGGTGTCACATCAGACTCTGACTGTAAACTCACATCCCACTGCCAAAGCACTTCCAAGAAGGAAAGATGGGACTCTTATCTCCCTTGACATGCTTTTGGGGTCCATGGGTTGGAATCATGCCTAAAGTGATGTGGATTAAGATCATCTATGCCAAGCCTACCCTGGATTCCACTTCACATCATCTCTGAGATGTTGCATGGCAACACGGAAAACATGGATTGATCTGACTGAAGATTAATCCAGGTTTGGGGGCAGTTCAAATCTGTGCTCCAGATCAGCACTCAGTTGTACCCACACAGCAGAGGGGACAGCAGCAGTAAGCAGCCAGAGCCCATCACCTCTTCGTTAGCAGGGTCACTTGCAAGGTCTGCATGAGCTAGGAGCATGTGTGGCAGGAGAGCACGGAAGGGATCAAGCTCTGGCCGTTCTATGCCCTTCACAGACATTCAAGGACAAAGAGACAGATACTTGTGGGCTTGCTGCCACTCATTGCTTTTTATGGGATGTAGAGTTAAAGGCTAATCCTCCAGCCAGTCTTGGTCCCTTTCCATGTGGCGGCTGCATCAATAGCAAGACAATTGTCCTCACTGACCCGGGTATAGCACAGCCTGACTGCCAGCCACACAGTGTCACAGGCCTTCAGGCTTATTAACTCTCTTTTGGTGGTGCACAGAGAGAAAGACCTGGTCAATGGCCTGCTCTGAAGAAAGGATTGCATGAGCAAAAGATCCCTATATACCTTCCTCCGGCTCCCTCAGGGTCCTCTTCACAAAATCCACGGCCTGAGCCACCTCTTGGTCACTGCACACATCCATCTGTAGCACTTTCATCCGGTCTGACTTCATGTTCCTCAGCTCCCTGGCTCCATCTCCATTCTTATCCTGTTCAGCAGAACAGAAAGGTGTCTCACTAAGATCAACCAAGAACAGCAATGCAGCTTGGGGCCAGGCATGTTCACATGGACAGGAAATAGAAGCTACTGACATTGTGCACACAGGAGTAAACTTGGTGCACAAATATGCACAAACCAGCGTGTCATACTCCTGTTCCCTCCAGCACCACTTTCAGAACTGCATCAGAGACCCAGTGCCCTGAAGCACCATGAAGCCCACCCTGCTCTTGGCTCCTCCTGACGGGTTTCACATGCCTAACATGCTGAAATATTGTGCCAGCTGGGGAGAACTGTGGGTGACTCTCTACTGCCTCGGTCTCTGTGCTCTACAGGTAATATAACTTGTACAGAAATTGGAGTCAGATGTTCAGGAATACATGCTCAGTGGAGATCTGCTACACAATGGCACAATTACAGACATGAGGCATGAAAGGAGATTCTGGCTACGGAAGAAAGAATTTTTTTTTCACTCCATAGGCAATAAGGACTTCATGGCTCTACTTTCCTTTCCACCCTTCTCCTTTCTTTTCTCCTCATCCCCATGCTACCATTAGAGATGCTGTTACTATGGGGTTTTTTTGTTTAGTCAAATGCAAACACAGTTAAAATTCCAAATTTTACCTGATCACTTCCAGGCAAGATTCCTGCCTAAGCCTTACAGCCTTGCTCAGGTGGCAAATAACAAATAAAAGTGAAAAGAGCACAGACTACCTACACAGTTTCACAGCAGGATTGAGATTTAATTCACAAAACTATTCCCTGAATCACAAGCTCTGCCACATTAGGGAGGAAGAAATTATGAATTGGTGAGTCACCATGCCTGGCTGCCACTCTTCCTTTATCACTTGACAGCAACTCCCACGGCACAAGGGCAAGCAAGGTGAGCAACCCACCCACAGTCACCTGCTCAGCAGCCTCTGCAGCCAGGCAGATATAAAAAACATGTAACTGCTTAGTTTTTTTATAAATATCTCAGGCTATTTATGTAGTATACAACAACTCATCTCCACCTTCAGTCCAATGAACAATGACACATAATGAAGGAAAAAAGCTGAAATGTCCATCACAAACATGAGCAAAACAGGGCAGTTCTCTTAAAAATCAATATATAGTTGCACTGGCATTATGACAGTAGTAGGAATGAGTTCTTGGCCCCACGGCCACATGTCATTTCACAACTGACTTATTTCCCAGTACAACAAGAACAGCAAACAAAGTTTGAAGCTTTTCTAATGCACATCAAATGTGGTGATGGGCTGTGTTGGCCCTCTCATCTAGTCACAAAAATTATCTCAAAGTGGTGTTACAAGTAGTCAACAACATGGTCACCAAAATATTACATTCCCTTTGAAACAGATGAGGGTTGTATGATGCCTTACTACTTCTGGAAGATGCTCACCAATTATATAAAGCAAATTTCCACTACTTAACAGTGAATAAAGTGGAGCTAATTCAGCTTGTAAATAGATTTATTGTATCTATATAAAAGCAAAACCATAACTATATCTGCATGCAACTGCCAATTGTCATTTGAGCACTGAAAAGACCTTTCCTTGCATTTTTTGTTTAATCTTGCATAATACTTATAAAATCAACAAGAAACATTTCAACTGCTTTTTGAGAAACAAAGTCATAGGCTGGCAACTTAAAAATTGTTTGTATTGTTCATATGGAAATGAATTTTCCCCTATCACCAATGCAACTCTATCTGCAAAGTTACCTTCCCAGCTACAATTTACTCATTATTGACAAAAAATATTGATTTTCGAAGACTGACTCCAACATGCAATATGAATTGGGACCACATTTCATAGTTGCAGACATCACCTTAGCCACTATTTAACTGTAAAACAAAGTGCTTAATTCTTTCGTCCAGAACACCTATTCACAAATGAAGCAGCTACAGATTTTTATGGAAGCAAGTGAACATCATCTTATGTTCTGTGGTCTTCATGGGCTTTAAGTACATTCCTTGTTAGGTAACACATGGTACTTCTTCCTGTTTTTTAAATGGTAGGTTCGTTGGCTGGGATAACACTTGGAGCAGTTCCCATGGGAGCAGCCAGAATGTCCTCCCAGGGATAATCTTCATGATCTTCACCAGCAGGAACCACACAGCAGTACAAACCAAGTGGGGTGCTGGCAGCAATGGCCCATCCAACTGCTCCTGCAAAGCCTCTCTCCACCTCCCTTTGCTGCCTCATTTTTGTCTTCTCAGAGAATCTCCCAGCTTCCCGTCCCTAGTTCCATAAGAGTTGAAAGCCGTCGTGCTCCAGCCCAGTTCTCTCCACAGGCCTTCAATGGGACTGTGTGGTTTCCTCCCAGCTGTCTCCTATCTCCTGTTTATCCTGCCCTCACAGCCCAGCAGGCTCTGCTTGCCCACCCCACCCTGTGCCTGGCAGGAGCTGCTCCTGGCTGAGGAGCCCAGCAGCTCCACAAACCCTGTCTACCAGCTAAGGAAACTTGCTCAAACTCTTGGATGCCTCCCCTTCCCTTCCTCGCTCCTGTCCCCTGTTCTGGTCTGGAGGATCCCAGTGCAGTGGTGCTGAGGAGAGGCAGATCACACAGATGTTCATTAGTGGAGAGCCCCCCTGTTACAAGACGCAGCATGGCTTTTTCCCAGGGAAGCTCCTGGGATTCAGGATTAGGTCCTGGCAAGCACTTGGGCACCTGCAGTGAGATGTCAGGGGGAAGCAGGAAGCCATGAACACAATGCTGAACTCCCATGGATGCAGCCAGCTCGCTCCATGTACGCCAGTTCCTCCCCACCCTGTGCCAATCCACACGCTGCCTTCCTGCCTTTCCTGAGCGGAACACCTCGTGCTTGTCATTACTGGATTCCACGTAATTGATTTCAGACTCCATCTGATCTGTCAGGATCATTTTGTTCCCCAGAAGGCTTATAATCTTCTCTGCATGGTTCTGTGCATAATTTTTTCCAAGTGCAAACTCTCTTCTGGGAGGTATTTCCAAGAATATGGTCCTGGGACTAAACAGCAGTCACTTATGGCATGAGTTTGCTCATGAGACTATCATGAGGGACTGTAACAAACTGTAACAAAACCCTTACTCAGGATACATTTATTCCTTCTTCTGTAGCCACTCTGCTGCTTAGCCAAAACGAGATTAGATTGACACAGCACAGTTTGTTCTCAGTAAATTTATACAGGCAGGGTGCATCACACTATGATCCAGTCATTTGTAAAACTGACAGAGCAGTGTGTGGCAGTTGCATCGAGTGCACTGAAGGTGAGCTGCCTGTCTGGCAATTCCAGAGGTCTATCTCATTTGGGAAGTACAATATTTGCCATGTTCCAGCCGTCTGGAAACCCCCTGGCCTCCAGGTGCTCTTGAAAATATCACCCATGGGGCAGAAATCACAATGGTTCATCCTCTAAATGCCCTTAAGTAAATTTCATCAGGCTTGGTGAACTTGAGCACATTAATTTATATAAACATCCCTTGTTCTTTACCTTTTCTTGTCTACAGTCCTCATGATAACTGCTGGCAGCAGGGATCTGAAAACAATTTATTTTTTTTTTCCAGTAAGATCAAAGAAAATAAAACAATTATTATTTCAACTTTTCCTGTAATTTCTACTTTTAGGGTTATTTAATAATCTATTTCTGTGTGGTTTTTCCATCTTAATCCTAATATATTAACAGAAACTTTCTCAGTGGACTTAGTTGCCCTTGTTTAATGTCATCTCTTTTGCATTTGATCCTTTCCAGTTCTATCCCAACCTGTGTGAAGTATTCTTTTTATTCCTGAAACTTTATATTTGACTGTCTGATCATTAAGAAGCCCCTGATGCACCTCATAGCCTATTATCCTGTATTTAATACAAGAGCTTTCTGTTGTGGTGGAGTACATCAGGGATCCTTTAATTCTCTGTACAAAAGCATATAAGTGGTGATAGATTAAATAGGTGTGAAAGCCTGGCATCTGCTTCATGACAACTGCCCCCATACCTGCTCTGACCCTGCTGGGAACTTACAGCAGCTCACAAGCAATGAAGCAAGCAAGCAAACAGGCCTCACTTCAGGAGCATTTATTTTCTTTATGGGGTTTCCAGTGGAGCCTGTCCCTTTCTGCTCCACACCAGCACGTGCCTTCCAAGCAGCCCCCTCAGCCACCTGATTTTCCCTCTCCTTTCCATTCCCTACATCTGCTGCTCTGCAGAGTGCCTGACTTGCCATCAGCTCTGATGACAGGCATCCCAAAGCAGCAAATGACGTGATTACTGAAGGAATTACAGAGGCTCTGTATGGAATTTTCCAAACAGTGGCAATAATCCAACAGGACTCTCTTGCTCTCAAGTTACACAATATATCAGCCGATAATAACTTTCCCTTCTGGTGTGGCGGAAGAATGCAACCTCTGCCATGATCACACAGCAGAGAAAGCCACCCTCCACAGTACTCAAAAAGCTGTAATCCTAATGCCCTGAGCACCCGTGGTGATGTGGTCATCTTCAAATGGAGAAATGAGTGACCATGAACTGATTTTGAACAATTCAGGTCAGAAATCTCATGAGTTTTGACTAGCAATACAGAAAAAAAGCACAGTAAAGGTAAAATCCCAGCTGAGATGGAAGTGGAGCCAGCCCAGTTTGTAAAAAGGGTTTCACAATACTAAGTTGTAAGTCCTTTGCAAGAGCAGGGACTGGGATGAGGGGTCTGCAACCCCTTTGGATTTAGTGTATCTAAACTTATCTCTTACAAGTGATGCCACCTGCCAAACACATGTGACAGGAAGTGAGACCTAAAGATGTCAGAAATGTATGGTAAATTTGTTTATTCAGCGATCCATAAACTGAATAGCTTGCACAGAAGCTACAGAAGCACAATTGCCAGACATTTTTGAAACAGAGCCTTAATAATGCAGGAGAGGCAGCTTGGAGATGAGTTTGGGGAGGTGTCCATAAAAAATGACATTGTGAAAGACACCAACAGGGATGCCATGGAAGACAGAAAGCCACAGTGCCACAGCAATCTTGGCCTATCAGATTTATGGTGTTGTGGTATTTCTGAGAGGCTTCCAGCAGTGAATAGTGCCACACTGTACTTGCTACTGTACAGACATGCAGTTGACAATCCCTGCCCTAAAAAGCTCACAATTACAGGAATGAGGCACAAGATACAACAGACAGATGAAGCAATGGAAAATGTAATGATCCCTGACAACTGCACCTCTCTTAGGTCTTGAACCAGAGTAAATGGAGACTGCAAATGAAGATGCTTTAACTTGAGAAGCTTTTTCCTCTAATCAGAAAAATTTTGATCAATTTCACTACTCACCATGAGCAAGCATCCAGCAAAAACAGTAAATCCCTTTGCATGAAGGCATTTTGCCAAGGCATGTCCAAAACCTTTGTCACAGCCTGTTATTAGCACCGCCTTCCCTTCAGCCTGTATGGGGAAAGACAGTCATAGGATACCATCAGACATTGCAATGCAGGCACCACCAGCACACTGCCCCACAGCACACGAGCCACTTGCAGTCCTGCAGCCAGGGCAGGTGCAATTCCAGATGCGAGTGGCATCTGTGTGCACAAACACAACCAGCTCCCACCCATTGTGAAATCATAAATTTACTCAGCTGCTGGTTTGTAACAATTTGTGTTGCCTTGATACCTGAACTGGAAAGTAACTCTTTCTTTCAAGTATCAGTGGCCAAAGCAGAACAGAAACATCCCAAAAGAAGTTAATGATCTACCAGCTCATAGTAAGTAGCAGGGAGAACATCCAAATGGCAGGACGTCACAGGCTTGAACTGTACAGCAGCTCTTTCAGCTGCTGAGTGACTGTTGTCTGTTCCCCACCTACTCCCACTCTATGCGGCACATTCCGTGCTGTATTTTAACATGCAGGAATGTGACTACAGGTTAGAGCTTCCTTCTGAAACTCTGCAGTCTTAAGAGGAACAACTTATCAAATCCTACAGTTCTCTCCTACATTATTATTATCTTTTGACTGATGGGTAAATTGAGAAAGAAGATTTGATATCCCATCTGGTATGACATGACAGGCTTGATAGATATGAAAGCAGAATCCCAAATCCTGAAGAGAAGCCTATAGCAAAACACTGCCCATTTACCCTCTGTATTTGCTTGAAAGTCATCTCCTCACCACAGGTGTGAAGCAATGAACCAACACTTAACCCAGTTAGAAGGCTGCCAGCTGCTGTGCTGCACAATGCTCCAAACTGAAACCATATCCATGAGGCAATAACGTGATAAAGCAATAGTAGTCCAAAGGATGCAATAAGGAAACGAGGTCAGCTCCATCTCCCTGGAGATATCAGCAACTAATACTGCCTGTTACTGTATTCACAACGGCTGGGATATAAACATACTTATGTATGAAATGCACTGGCTGGTCCAGCCACATTTTCAGAGGGAAATGGGTCCATCAACAGTGTTCTCTCATCTCTTGCTTTGCTGACATGTGGTGCAGTGAAGCAGCAATAAGGGATGATTGCAGGGTGATAGTGATTAGAGCATTACAGCACAAACTCAGGGTGAGCCTCAGCAGAGAACAAAAAGCAAATAGGCTACACCCTGTCCTATAACTCATGTTGAATGTACTGCTCTCAAAGGGGAGTTCAGATGTGAAGCTGAAACAAGAACTGATCAAAAGTCTATCCTGTATTTATAATACAAACACCTACATTAACAATATACTGTAACCTATACTCAGACAAAGAGCACCCAGGTACAGACTAGCTCTATTAAAACTAAAGATAGCTACAGCTAAAGGACAAAAGATAAGTGAGAATTAAATATACAGTGCTCAGTCTGAATTTAATTTAGAGTGACACAACTCCAAGAGAGATGAAAATCAAACATGAACCAGATCACAGAAGTTGTCAAGGTCACCTCCCACAAGAACTCAACAACCTGGCCCCTGGAAAAAGAAAGGATTTGACTTTTTCTTTCTCTCACCTCCCTAGAGCCTTTGCCTTTGAATCTTGATGGCAGAGGACTTCCCAAAAGAGCAGGAAGTGTGCAGGAAATAGGCAGCTGTAATCACTTCCAGAACACAGGTCAGGCAAATAAAGAAGATAACCAATCCTCAACCAACATTAGCTCCTTAAAAAAATAATCCCCAAACAAACAACCAAAATGTAGACAGAAATGAGGTTTAAAAATCTTCTCATCTGCATATAATTGGCAGGAAAGTGAGGGACAACTTACAGTATGAAAAGGATCCTGCGATTGTTCTTTGCTGTAACCCTAATTGCTGGTAATAAAACACCTGACTACAGCATCATGGCTCATAACAGACAGAGCCCCCAGTAGCAACAAGAAGCGTGCAAAACCCCAAGGGATGTAGTGGATCTCTCATCTGTACCTGTGCCTGTTTGTGCTATGCCTGATAGACAGAGAGCTCCCAAGGATGACAGCAGGGATCAACCCCATTCCCAGCCAAAAGGATCGTATCCCAGAGAAACTTCTGAACATGGAAAAGCCCAATCACCCTTATCTTTTGAAAGGCCTGAGATAAGACTTAATGGGCCTGCTCCTGAGGTTTGATAAGGCCAATCTGCCGCTTAATTTGACTCGATGCTGGGACAGGCAGAGAGGACCACTTATCAGCACAATAACCTTAATGAGCATTCAGGTGCCTCCCTCACTCGGGGTCATACAGTGCTCCCCAGAAACACCGCAAGGAAGACAGCACTCCAGTGCTGGGACAGGGTGCCTGGGATCTGCTAACTGAATTCTGCACTGAATAACTACTTGTACTGGAGATGCTGCTGTGGCATGTAGGCACATTAATACTGCCTATGCTTGCTGTGTGATCCACACCACTATTCCTCACAGTTCAGGCAGCCCTAGCAGGGCAGCCTCACTTTAACCTGCAGTCAGCTCAGATGTGCACACCTTTTCCTGTTGGGATATGGCCAGTTTATTTATTTTAGTAATGCAAGTGTTTTATCAGAATTATACATTTACTGCAGAACAGACTGAAGAAATTGAAGCTATTTTTTCAGCCTGTCTCTCTAGACAATGTGCAAATAAACCATACTTAGCTAGACTGTCTTTTTCTTATGTGCCACTTGTTTTTTTTTTTTTTATCCTGTTCCCTCTTGTGGCTCCCCTGACCATCCCCTGATGTTATCAAACAGATTGATTTTAGGATAAGTTACTTATGAAGTATGAAGCTATGAAGTAAACTTGCTTGCTCCTTTTTCCAGGGTTGGGAAAGCTGAAGTTTTCAATCCCAGGAAAAAGAACTGAAAATATTCACTAGAGGAGAGGTATTTTCTCAAGTGGAACAAGGGTGGGGAAAGTAAGAGAAGAAGAATGGATGGAAGAGTGAAGTGGGAAGCTGCAATCAGGCTACAGTTGTTTTCTGGTCATTCCTGGGGGGAAAAGACTCAGCTGAATCCTGAAGCAAAAATATTGGCTCAGAGAACAAGTCGTATCCTGGGCATACAAAGCAGCATGGACAGCAGGTCAGAGGAGGTGATTCTCTCTCTTCACTTTGGTGAGACTCCATCTGCAGTGCTGCACCCAGCTCCAGGATCCCAGCACTGGAAGGACAGGAACCTGTTGGAGTTAGTCCAGAGGAGGCCACCAAGATGATCAGAGGGATGGAGCACCTCTCCTATGAGACACGGCTGAGAGAATTTATATTGTACAGCCTGGAAAAGAACAGGCTTCAGGGTGACCTAACTGTGGCCTTCTAGTACCTGAGGGGAGACCATATACAAGAGTGTGTAGTGACAGGACAAGGGGGAATAGATTCAAATTGAGAGTAGGTTTAGACTAGATATTAGGAAAAAAAAATTAACTCTGAGGGTGGTGAGGCCCTGGCACAGGTTGCCCAGAGAAGCTGTGGATGCCCCATCCCTGCAAGTGTTCAAGGCCAGGGTGGACAGGGCTCTGAGAAACCTGGGACAGTGGAAGGTGTCCCTGCACATGGCAAGGGGTTTGGAACTGGATGATATTTAAGGTCCCTTTCCAACCCAAGCCATTCTATGACTATATGAACATGTTCTCCCTCCAAGTGAAGCACTGCGGGGGTGAGCAGCCGCCGCACCGCGGGGTCCGAGGGCAGCGCCCGCCGCACCGCGGCCCGGCCGAGCCTCGCGGCAGGGGCCTCATCGCTCCGGGCCGTGCCCAGCTCGGCGCTTCGTCCCCCTCACAGCGGCTGTCCGACTCCACCATCCCAGCCCAGCCCGGCCCGGCAAGCGCCGCTCCAGCCTCGACACCTGCAGCGCCTCAGCCCAGCCCGGCCCGGCGCCATTTTGGGCCCCGGAGGCGCCTCCGGCGGGCTGTGCCGGCGAGCCCCGGCCCCTTGCCGCGGTACTCACGGGCAGGGCGCGGCGGGCTCGCCGCTGCAGGAGGAGGAGGAGGCGGAAGAGCAGCACCCCCGTGGCGCCCAGCGCCAGCAGCAGCCCCGCGCCGCTCCGCATGGCCACAGCCTATCGCCGCCGCCGCTCCGGCCCTGCCCCCGGCCCGCCTCCCGCCGCGCCCGGCATCGCGGCCGCGGCCCAGCCTCNGGGCGTGACCTGCAACGGACCTCGGGCCTCGCCCCTCCCTGCAAACCTCGCAAAAACCTGCGGGGACACCACCCGTGCTCTCGAATTTGCTCAGACCACCGGGATTTCTGAGGATTAGCCGAGCCAGCGAGCCTCCTGAGCCCTGTCCGCTCCCTCTGTCCTCATCTCGGTGCCCACCGCTGTGCTTCCTGCGGTAATTTCAGTGTTTTTTAGCCCGGGCCTGGTTTCCAGCAGGCCCCGAAGCTGCCGCGGTGGCGGCCCAGCCTTCGGCAGAGATGCAAACCACCCCTAACAATTAGATACCATTTCTCAGCTTTAATAAAGGGGGCTGGGAGATTATTTTGTGCCTTGGTGCAGTTTTATCCAAGATAAATATGATTGAAGTTGACTTTTCATACCAAAGTCTTGTCCTTGAGATGTTTTCACTCGGTATTGAGTTTATTGGTGGTTTCCTGTGTTTCGTCTAGTATCAACACCTACTTAATTACAAAAAAAATATTTTTTTAACTGCGTGGCTGTACTAGCTGTAAGGATTATTTTGGAAACATGTGCTATAACATCACCTGTCACTTGAAGTTATATTTTTGTTTAAAGTTATTTCGTATAGCTCATTTGAAATAATATATTCCATATGAGTACCTTAATTTTTACCTGTTTCAGAGAAACCAGTTAAAGATGCATTAAAGAAGGAGAAATTGACATTTCCTTTAAATGTCTCCCTGCTTGGTAGTTTACTTATGCTTTTGCTTATTTAAAGGCATCTTGGGGAGCTGAAGGTCGAGCTGTTTATCTGTGTGAGAGACTGCAAGGGGAGAAGATAGTTCCTTTGGAGTTTATTTTCCTGTTGAAATACATGGAGTCAGCATGTCTTACAAAATAATTGAGCAACTAAAACACAGGTGCTATCTTGTGTTGCAGAGCTAAGGAAGAACAGTTTTGCTTTTGGTAGATTGT
Organism: Toxostoma redivivum; assembly: GCA_013397375.1. NCBI lineage: Eukaryota > Metazoa > Chordata > Aves > Passeriformes > Mimidae > Toxostoma > Toxostoma redivivum. The sequence goes on along the minus strand of VXBI01008138.1, from coordinate 1,178,485 downwards.
GCTAGTTGAAACCATGTTGGCGACCAAGCTGTCCCGCCCTCTCTTGAACTTCTCTGTGAAAGCCCTGAATTTCAAGGACCCAGGGAATGGCTTTAGGTAAGTAACTTAGTGGAAAAGAAGGAAGAGTGACATCTTGAGTAAAGCACATTTCAAAGACTCACTTGATTTCAGTGTGGGACAGTTTATTTACAGAGTCACAAGGTGGTTGAGGCTGGAAGGGACTTCTGAAAGTCATGTGGTCCAACCACCCTGCTAAAGCAGAGCCTCTTTGAGCTGGTTGCCCAGAACTGTGTCCAGTTGGCTTTTGAGTATCTCTAAGGATGGATACTCTAGAACCTGCCTGGACAACCCAAGGCTCAGTCACTGAGCTGAGCACAGCAGAGATGGACTCTATATGCATGGAGGGGTTGGCAACATGTTGGGTTTTTCTCTCTTTTTTACACTGCAGTCAAAAAGTTGTAGAGTAGAGCATTAATTCAGTATCCATCAAGAGGTATTTTTTAATATCAGCAAGTAGGCCTTACTTCAGTGCAAGAAACTGTCATATTTCTGTGACTTAATTAAAGAGGCAGTGAATCCCATGAAAAGTGAAAGTTGAGAGGGAGGGTTTTACTGAGAAATGGAGGTGGGCTGAGTAATTAGGCTAGCTTTTTTCTGCAAATGAACAGAAAATTGCCTATCTAATTCTAATTCCCAGCTCTGAAAAAACCCCCAACATTTCTATTGCTGTATGATTGGAACCCTATTAGTCTAAATTCAGTGCAAGTTGAGTGCTTTCCCTGGCTTTGTTTTAGAGTGGAGTTCCCAGACAGCAGTGTGTGTACCACTAATTGCACATAAGCCATTTAAAAGTGGCTCATGGCCTGTTAAACAAGAACTGCCACCTCCAGTGTTGCTCTACTGCTGCTGATAGTGATGTCCAGCATCATCACGGTCAAGGGTGGCTCTGGTAACAGGGTGTTGTAGATAGCTAAGCTGTTAAGAGATTTCCTGTGCAAACAGACATTGGTCTTTTATCTCCTATTTGCTCCACATACACCAGAGTTCACCTGCAGGAATCTGCTGTGGCCTTAAAAATACAAATTAATGTTTTATTAACTTGAGGAAAGAATTTTCAGCATATTCTTGTTTCTTTTCTTGCGTCTTCTGTTTTGCTTACTGTGTATTTGTGCTTTGTATGTCTTCTACTCAGGGCAAAACTATGTTGCATTTGCCAGTCCCTACAAGTTACTAAACCTGCAATGGAAATCCAACTGTTCATTGAAAGGCAGTGCTGCCACTATAATAGTGTCTTAAAGCAGCATTTATGTACTTGACTCTTCAAGCTGACAACTCCTTTTTTTGGTGGAACTGAACAAAAGCCAGTGCATGATTACAAGCACAAATTCAATTTGAGGACCATCTGTGCATTCTAAAAGTCTCTGTTGTGGCCTCTAGAATTCAATGATACAGAATGACAAAAATGGCTTATGGTGCATTAGTGTACCATGTGGGGGCTCACATCACTTCCTGGATGTTTCTGCTGATGACATTCCTGCTCAGCAGCAGCCGGCGTCTGTTTTGCTTTTGCCCTTGTCTTCAGGTCAAGATAGGCAGAATGTCAAGTTCTCTACAGATTATTACAAATTCAGTGAAACAAATCAGTGCTCTGCAGTGAAATAACAGGACCGAACATGACACTGAAAAATAAAAACCAAGTTCATTCAATAAAAGAAATGTTAGGAACATTTCTGGGCACTTTAAGAAATCTTACCAGGAATCTTACTGTTGAGGTAAAAGTTTCAGTCCAGGATTGCAGGTCAGTGATGTTAACACACACTTTGCCTGGGGACTGACCTTTGCAGCAATTAAGTTGCCTATAGCTATTTCAAGAGCTGATTTGGCTTGTGACACTCTTAAGTTAGAAAAACAGCTAAACTGTTTCAGGAAGGTGAGTGAACACCATTGCCTGAATATGTCATCTCCTTTCCCATCTGGTTCAAAGCTTCTGCCTTCACAGATCCCTTGATTTCCCAAGATACGGCTCAGAGGCCAGAGTGTCTGCAAGCTGCTGTGCAGTGTAGCACAAGTCACCCTGGGAGAGCCTGTGATGTCTGAGCTGGAGATAATTGTGAATGATTATGCAAATTTACTTAGAAGACAGAAAAGCAGCCTGCAAGATAAGCTCTGGGAAGGAAAGATGCTGTTGGAGGAGCCAGAGGGTAGATGAAATACAGCAAGTCTAAGGGAAGGCCAGTAAGCTCCAGGAGCACAATGTCAGTGCCCAAAGTAAAAATGAAAAAGCTGATAAAGTCCAGAGAGATGACTGACAAGGATAGAGCTTGGGGTCACTGATTTGTTGTTCAGCCCAGTTTTGATGAATGATGACAAGACTTAAGATAGAGTGATGCTACTGGGTAGCATAGCTTTGCTAAATTGACTCTCATTTCCTGGAAGACGTTGTTGCTGTGCTCTAGTCTGTCTTTGTGAATGTGTTTTGTCTTCTGGGAGTCACACATACTATGCGGAGCAACTTCAGATCTTCAGACAGGTATTGCTCAAAGACAGTGTTTCTTAGCTTAAATGGTTGCAAAAAGGGGGATGTAAAATCTAAGAGTATCTAATGGGTAGACACTGCAGGGGAAGAAGTGTCATCCTGGATGAAATAAGGATGGAGCTGTGTATAAAAAGGAGTGAGACAAATCCAAGCAAATTCAGCATCAGACAGGGTGTCAGAAACAAAGCCACAGCAGAATACCTTAATCTGACAAATTAATAACTTCCCATACCCCAACTTCGTGAAAATCTTGTTTCTTTTGAAAATATAAACTGCACTGCCCATTTTGTGGGTGGAAGCAGCTCTGTGCCTCAAGACCAGGAGCTATTTTAGAATACTTTGTGATACCCAGACAGCTTCTGCAGCTGGAAATAGCATCAAGGTCTTTGGAGTAACAAATGTGTCATACCGTAGGAAGCAACACAGGCTCAGGCTAAGGAGACATGTAGACTAGATTCTGTCTTCCCAAATGACAATCTACATGATGTAGGTAGGCAGCACAACATTCCTTTTCATGTGTATGTTGCTGCAGCAGAGTATGGACAAGATATTTCACATCTGACTATTCTGTTGTTTCGTTTTTTTTTAACAGGCCTGTGCAAAGATTTTCCTTCCCTCTCTTGTCCCCATGTGGCAGCCGCTCTTATGCAAATGAAGTCGATCAGGTGAGTGTGACTGTGGCCTCCAGGAACTAGTTCTGTTCAGCAGGGGTTTTAAAATCCCTGAAGCCTGGTGACCAAACTCATCCTTCCAGTTTTCCAGAAGGACTCCAAGCTGGACCTCTCGAGCATACTCCACATTCTTTCCTAGCACCGAGCTACCATTGACGTAGCACAGCATGTGCTGCTAAGGATGGAAATAAACAATCATACGAGTGTTTTTTTTCTATTTTTGGAACTCGCTCAGCAGATTAAATGTTCCACCTTACAGTGGAGGGAATCTGCATGACAAATTCTTAATCAAGCACTCTTTCTGGAGTATAGTTGTTTAAAGACATGTAAATAAATCAGTGTGTCCTCACCACTTCATCTGGAGACTGGCCCTTTTTAGCAGCCCTTTCCTTGAAGATACTGACTTGCCAGGAACAGTGCCAGGCAAAAGGAAGGGGAATGTTTTGTCATCTTGTCTGTCTTGTGGCACAGCACTATACCAGTGCTAGAGCATGCACAACTCGCTCCACAAGTCTGGAACAGAGTTTTGGAGAAACTCAGATGTAATCCTTGCATCATTGCTGGGCTTCCAGTGTGAGAAGCCTTTGCTTCTTCCACCCTGATCAGTCCTTGAGTATGCTGGGGACAGCTGAATTTATAGTTTGTTAAAAGAGATTAGTCAAAGTGAATTGCAGGCAATTGTTATGTAATCCCACCCACAGCAGCACCTTGGATGTGCAATTATTGCTGTCTGATGCGCTGTCTGATTCACCATCTGATTTTTAGCTTGTTATTTAACTGCTGCCTGTCTTTGGGTTAGAAAAAGGAATTTGGAGACGGAAGGAGGTATACCTCCATTTAAATTGTAAGTTGGAAAAATAGGAAGACCAAAAAAGCCTAACCAGACAAAAAAAGTGACAACCAACTGGTCTTAATTGCATCTGTTAACCCCACTTGAATCTTCTTAGGTGTTAGAACCCAGCTCTAGAGGGCTTAGGTGCTAGAGAGAGAAAGATGAATGAGCAGTCAGTAAGATTACACTATATTCTTTCTTTAAACAACCTGTCGTTTCCATGCCCTATGGACTGCATGCACACAAGAGTGGACTTCTGCCTGCTTTGAACATATAGGAACAGTTCCTGATGAAGGGAAAATATGTCTTGGGAACTGTCTGGTATATTTTCAGGTTTCCAGATGGATATGAACTGCTAGAGCATGGTGGTTTGTTTGATCTGTTTGCCTTGAAAACCTGTTTCCAGAGGTGCTGAACTCTTCCATTTTGGGAAGGCAGTGATCCTGCCTCACTGGAGTGAATTCAGTATGAAAATGTGATTTCTTGTCTTCAGGAGGCACTGGGTGGCAGGAGCTGGCAGTGAGTGTAGAGAACATCCCTGGGACACACTGCTCCTGGCCAAGGACGTGACTTGTTCTGTGCACTGCAAATCACTAATTTTAAATACTCAACTCCAGTGCATTTTGTTCTGTTTTGTTTTACAGATTGGCAGCAGAGCTGTGCTTATAACAGGCTGTGACTCAGGATTTGGATTTGACTTGGCCAAGCACCTGCATGACAAAGGTTTCATTATTTATGCTGGCTGCCTACAAAAGGTAGGGGAAACAAAAGTGTTTTCACCTGTGGCATGTGCAGCAATACATAGCAACTCCAGTCTTCCCTCTCCACTCTGCACTGTTTTCTGCCAAGGAGAGGGAGAGTGGTTGGTAGCCCAAAGGGAAAGACACAGGTGCTTGAATTTCACAGTGCAGAACCAGGACTGAATGGTATCTAGGGAGGTTCTGATTTAAATCACACCATTGTGGTCTGTTCCATGTCTGATGAACTGGAATCCCAAATCTAATTTTATAGGTTTAACCATAAGCAAAGTTTGGTGTCAGACTGTAGTCTGGACCTTTGGCCCTGCTCTCAGACCATATATATTTATGCAGGCCTTATTTTGATTAATTTTGACATACACCAAGGCACCAGCGATTTTATGGCATGTGTTTTGAGCATATTTTTCTATATTAATGAGTACAGCCATGCCATGGTGTGTATTGGGGGTCTTCTGAAACAGTTAGATAGGTGATGGAGTCCCACTAGTGTAAGTGAGAGAAGATTTAGACCACAGCTTAGTAACACAGCCTTGATATGCTCTGAAAGAGAACTTGGTGTGGCAAAGCATTGAGAGGTGGGGAGAGTTTTATTCTCTCTCCTCATGAAGCACTACATTTTTTTTAGCTGTGCAGCCATTTCCTAACAGAAACAAACTTACTCCTCAGGATATCCTGGGGTGGGTCAGTTAGTTTGATCTAATCTTTTTGCTCACTCATCACTATAAATCTATCTTGAACAGTAATACGATTTAAAGAGAATTTTCCAGGTATTCTTTAATGTTATCTGACTTTCTATGGTTTTTTTTTTTTGCATTATTACTAAGTTTTGCTTAAATTATTAATTTGTTTCTGCTGCATTTTTTTCAAAAGAGATATCTGTCTCGATAGCTCTGTCTTGTGTGTGTTCAGTCAAAGATTTATTTGTTAACCTGGGCTCCCTCTACAGGCGTCACAGCAGAACAGGACACTTGGTACAAACTGCTGCTTATCAAAAGGGCTCAAGACAGAGGGTAGATGAGTACTTCTTTGACAGATGTTTCTACTCAGCTTTTGTAACTGAAGATCAACATTAGAGAATACAAGAACACTGCAAACTTAAAAAAACACCGTTTAGGGAATTGCCTGCCTCTGTTTTGACAGAAGTCAAAAACTTCAGAGTTGCAAAGTTACTTATGGGTTTTGTTTGTTCTGTCTGAGCTGCTAAAAAGGCACAATTTTCAGTGGACATGTCTAACAGTTACTGAAACCTCCCTTCTATTTTTGTTGTCTTCAGTATTTGTTCTACTGGATGCATGGTAGTGGAAAATCTTGGCCTCTGACAATTTCAACATAAGCTGACATGCAGCAGCATGCCAGAAGTCTTTTAGACTTTGATCAATATTTACTTCCTCATAGAAAAATCAGCAGAAAGCTTTGCAGTATCACTCTGTATTTATTTGCTTCTTTAGCTGAACACACATGCCGTGTTCCGAAATCTGTGAGGCCGTGCCAAGAATGGTAACAGCAGTTGTCATCAGAAAACACTGGAAAATGCCAAAGCTCCTTAGTTAGCAGAGTGGCCTCCCATGTGTCTTCAGGCCATTATACTTCCTGTAGAACAAAAACAACTCCAGGAGACTGAGCTGATTTTTCACTGTGCTACAGGCTTCTCTAGCAAAACCATGAGCAGAATTCTGATCAGAGTATAATAATTGCTGGTGCTGATTTTAGCAGCAGAAAAAGCTTGGTGTTTTTAGATGCTGGATAAAAGTGGAGGTAGAAATCAGGAACATAATCTTCGGCTTTGATAGATTTGACCTAGCCCTGACACAGAGGAAATTACTCTGAAACTTCAGTGTCATTTCCATGGGTTTGTTTTTCATGGCACACCTGCACATCAGAAGCAGACTGCTGCTTGGGGAGCCACTGTGTCCTCAGGGCATGCACAGTTCTTAGGACTGCCATGTCCTTACTGCAGATTAAAAGTATGTGCAGTGCTCACTCTTTATTAGGAAAGATTTCCTAAAGTGGCCAGATCCTGAGCACCTGACTGTAATTTTACTAAAGGAAACATGAGAGAGGAGTGTAGAGCCATGACTGAGGGGACCCCAAGGATGGATCTGTGCTAATAGTGTATTGTTTCACACACAGTTACTTCCTAATGTTTTCAGTGGCAAATATACTCATGTGAGAGTTGTGTTGCTGCTGCATTGCCAAAAGACAGTGGTAGACTGGATCCAATGAACACTCATGCTGCAGCTGTTTTATTTTTACCTCTTTGGTTAATATATGGAGAAGCCAGCTGACACAAGATGAAGAAAGGTATTCTTCCATCAGTATCTGTTACCATTGAACATATGTGATGTTTGTCTCTGCTGTCAGGAGTGTGGTGGAACCCCTGTTCACTTTGCTGTGTGTGCTCAGGGCTGTTGCAGCTTGCAGAGGAATGAGAAGGCAGAGGTCCTCTGAGCAAGCTGGCAAACAGGTTGGCCACTGCAGGGCTCCACAGGACTGCTCACAGCCACAGGGTGTTAGAGACCAAGGACACACTGATACAGATACAAGCTGAAGCCCAGGAGCCCCAGAGAGTGACCATGGAAAGAGGAAGGCAAGGCAGCAATGTGCTTTTTCAGTGTGCAAGAGCTGGGCCCTCTTGCCACAGGGACAGTGTGCCCTGGGGCTGGCAGCAGAGATATACTGGTCTCTGCTGCAGCATGAGAAGATCCTTTCACTGCTGTGTATGGGCCTGGGGGATTGTGGGACAGGCTGCATCCCTTACCAGGAGACACAGGTCACCAGGTGCCTGACTTAAACATCTCCCATCTGCCCTTGCTGAAAGCCAAGTGTATGGCCTTGTGGGTGTGGGTTAACATCTGGTGTCCAATTCTTGGCCAGGATCCCAACCCCAGGAGTCCCTGTCCAAGCACCCAGCTGCATGTGGGTGGGAAGGCAGGAGGGAGCTGGCTTGCAGAGCCAAACCTGTCAGGGTTAAGGAAGAAGATGCTGTGGAGGTCCCAGCAGAACTGTGAGGCCTCTAAGGCTGGTGCGGCCCAGAGATTTTGTAGTACCTCATAGAACTGGGATCAGGGAAAGAAGGACCTGGGCCTCATTTTCATTCTTTCCTTTAGCAATATCTGCTGTTTTCAAGAGACTTGCATGTTTGCATTTGCTGATTCCCTTATGGCATTCCCACATTTGCCACTTGTATGCTTTCCAGTGCTTTGCCATATAGACTGCTTTAGCACCACAGTGCTTTTTGAGTGAGCAACAAACTTAGCACCAAACTCTTTTCAGTCTAACACCACCATCAAACTGCACACGAGACTTCTAACCGCTCCATTCTGTAAGCAGTGTGCTTTCCTAGGAAGAGAGAGCAGTAGATGCCCTCTCTTAAGGACAGTCACTAGCTGGTGTTAACAGTCTGATGGAATATGGAAGCATGGAGGAGAAGAGCAGGAGATGTCAGGTAGTTACATTAGTGAAATGTCTCTGAGCGCAGTATATAAGCACAGGAATGAGAGGAGCCAGGAAAAGGATTTCTGGAAGACAGGTGGCACAGAGACAGGGTTGTATGGCCACCCTCATGTGGCATCCAAAGTATGGTCTCTGAAGGGAACTCTTGCTTGAGGGACAGATGGGCAGCCTGGGCTCAGACTGTGAACAGGCTCCATCTCATTGACAACTGCCTGCTGGCATCTGACAGGGAGTGCCTGTGGCTTGAGGTGTTCAGAACAATCTAATATCGTTCAGCAGTCAGGAAACAGACCTGCTATGAAGTACTGGCGTGTTCCAGCTTAGAAGAAAACAGCTTTCTAGCCAAAACCCCTTATTTGTCAGGAGTGAAGAGCACTCTGATGCTTGCCTGCTGATGCAGATGCAGTGAGCGAGGCTACCTGGAAGGCTGAACAGTAGGGGAGCAAGAGCTGAGTGGCTGTCAGATGATCCTGTGGAGATATTCTTTGTCCAGCCTGTTAATTGGGAGTAACAGACTTCTGATGAGGGGTGATACTGAAGGAGCTTCTTATAGTAAAGACAGGAATGTTCTTAAAATTGGATAATTTTCAGAGGTAGATATCACTATCCTCTACAAAAGTACTTTGGATTGGCCAGCACAGTTCAGTAGCTTTATAACCATGGGAATGATTCAGGTATAGTCCCAATCTCATCCTGACATACTGTGTCTGCACTATGGCCAGGCTTCACCACTGCAAAGGGATGAGCTCTGGGCATGGCAGCCCTGTTGCCAGCAATGTCTGGCCCGTGTGAAAGTATCTCAGGGGTTCTGAAGGAATGTGTACTGGGGGAAACTGTTGTTCTGAGCTGAGAAAAAAGGAGTGGAGATGGGAATGAGAGTGAGAAAAAGCTGATAGGGGGAGGCAGAGTAGAGAGCAAGATGCTGGAGAAGATGCCAGGGTGAATTGCCAGCAAACAGACTGGCCACGCTCTCAATGATCAGACTCTGTAGCAGTCCTTTGGAGGCAGTAGTTAGGGCTTCTACTGCCTGGAAACCTGTGTCTAGATCAGCTGAGGGGAGAGAGCAGTGGGCAGCAGTCCCTCTTCTCAGACAGTTGTTCCCAAAGCTAGTAGTGTGACCAACAAGCACATGCAATGTAGATGTGCAGCCCTCACTCGCCATTTTACACCATAACCCCCCCTCAAGCAAGTTGCTGTGCCCCGTACAAGCCAAGTGAGGATGGCACCACATTGCCACGTCTGCAGCAGTGGGGCATAGCTTGGCCTCAGGAGCTCCCACTGGGCAGGGGCTGCTTGCTGGGTGCCTTGCTGTGGCAGATCCACCTCTGGGTGGTTGAAGCAGTTTGTACCAGCTGATTAGGTATTAGGATTAGTCCTGTCTGCTCCCCTTCTTCCTAGGGCTGCAGGACTGTCCTGAATATTCTGTGACTGCCCTGTGCACTCTTTGCTTGTTTTAATAGTTGGTATGTGTTTGATATTATGCACAGACTCTTCAGCCAGATTCAAACCAGCACTTTCTTCCCTTCTAGGACAAGGGACAGGGTGGCTCCAAGGAGCTGGATGCCATGAATAGTGATCGAATGAGAACTGTTCAGCTCAACGTCTGTGACAGCAAAGAAATGGACCGGGCAGTGGAGCATGTGCAAAACAGCCTCGAGGACCCAGAGAAAGGTGGGTGTGTGCAATGGGCTCTGAGGCAGCAGAGAGGGCTGGAGCTTCCTTGGCTGGGCTCTGAGAGCACTGTCAGGGCATATTTCAAAAGCTGAGCATGTGATTGAAGGACACGAATTTTTGAGGAGCAGCAAGGCAGAGCAGATGGCCTGTTTGAATATTGTACCCTGTCAGAAAGGAGCTTCCCACTTCACACAGCATCTACAAAGGAAGCTGCTTTGTTCTCCAGTAGCTCCTATAGGGACCTTGGCTAAAACCAGAGTGGTGTTCAAGGCTCTGGGATTAGTGCTTTGTTCCTGTGAGCTGTAGTTTATTGTGACTCCCTTTCTGTTGTAAAACCTGCCCAGTGCCCAGAAATTGGGAATTAACAATGGAAATGTCTCCCCCACTCTTTCAAAAGGCAAAGGAAATGGAAAGGTTTTCCAAAGAATTTCCCATTAAGCCAGCTGGGTATCACTAATGCTGTTGTAAATACTACCAATTTGTAGTTCAGGGGGTAGCTGTACTGATTTTCTTACCCTGCCTACTTCATCCTACTGAGGTGATGACAGCAAATTCTGCTCCAGTACTGTGAAAATTACCTTTGCTCATACATTTTTGAAACCTTTTCGCCCTTTGAAGTACATTTTTTTCCTGAGGGATATTCACATTCAATAAGGTTGTTTTAAAGCAGTAGTGTTTTGGTTTGGATTTTGCAAACCAATTTCTTTGGATTTTCTTTATATTTAATTTTTATGTATTGATCTTCTATATCAATTAAGTTTGGTAGCTCTGTATTCTCAAGCACAGGCCAGGATAAAGTTGCCTTTCCTGGGCTGCTTCTGATAACACAGATCTGGACACAATCAGTCAACAGATAAGAGTGAGTTTTTCTAAATAACAAACAGAAACCTTTCTCAGACTTTTCTCAGCATGTTTCCTGTACAATTAGAGTATTATATTGAGTTCGTTTTATTCAAAGTTCCTTTTTAGTCTTTCTTCTTATTGCCAAATGAGTAGGTAGCTTCAATTGTTGCCATTTTGGTTGCAGCAGAATAAAAGAGAGAGGCCATGGCATGCATGCTCACCCATGCCTACACCCTCCTTCCCAGCACTATGGGAAGTGATAGTGACAGAAGGGATTATGGTGGCAGAAGAGATTTTACTTTGAAATAATTACTCCTTTGTTTCTTACAAGGTCATTCCTATTCTAATTATTTGCATTATATATTTTGCTTTTTTTAAAAAATCATGATGGATAAAAGAAAGAGTGGCAAGGAGAACAGCTTAGACAAGGCTGAAGTTCTCTGTTTGCTGGTCCAGAACTTCCTGGGAAGCCTCATTCACAGTACTTTGTGGCTGCAGTGTTGGGTGGTGCAGGCAGATCTTCATGGTGGTTATATTTGCTCAGGAGACTGAAGTGTGCTCTGACTCCCTTCTGGTCTTTACCATCATAAGTCATAATGAAAAGCTCTGTTACGTGGTTCAATAACCTATTAGCACAACTAATGGTGCTTGGTTTTGTCTTGTAGGGCTCTGGGGACTGGTTAACAATGCTGGGATCTCTACATTTGGGGAAGTTGAATTCACCAGCATGGACACCTACATGGAGGTAGCTGAGGTGAACCTGTGGGGAACCGTGCGAACCACCAAGGCTTTCCTCCCGCTCATCCGAAGGTCAAAAGGTGAGTGGCAGACCTCCTGACTGGCTCTTCCTGTAGCAGGTCCCTCATCCTGTCACACCTTGCTGTGTTAGAGGCCAGAAGGTCTATGGCACTTCCCTCTGCACCATCAACCACCTTCCTGCCTTCAGAGACAGAATGTGGTCCCCAGCAGACACATGGACTGCCTCACCTTTCTGAGTTATACAGCAAGGCAGCAGGGGCTGAAAAACAGTTATTTCTCTTTCCCATATGTGCTGCCTTATCCTGCAACATCCCACACAAGATCTAATCCATTATACCTTCTTTTACCGGTTCAGAAACTGCAGCTCACAATAAATTATAGTGCCAGGAGCATTCCTCCCTGCTATATAAAAACCAGCTGTGCCAGGGTGGGCAGCAGCAGTGTAAAAAGCTTCTTGCAGAGAAGTTGTCATTTTGCACTGCTACTCTGGGAGCCTGTGATGTAGGAAAAGAGGGAGTTGTACAGCAAAGGCATGCAGACCTGGAGCTTGCATGGGTCTCAGCACAAAGGGGCAAAGACTTTCCTGTGCTAGGGCCTACTGCCTTACTAAATGAGAGTATTTTTCACTCTTGAGGCACCCACAGGCATTAACAATGTTGCCCTGTGCGGTAGACCTGGGCTGGATGTGGCCTGGGCAGCCCTTTTTCCACCATGGAAGGTTATCCACTTCTGAGGTCAAAGTTTCTCTTTCTAACACAACTTAGCAATGAGCCCTGGTAGAAAGTGCAGAGAACTCCAACCTCTGCCTAGTCTACAGCAACCACAGCCTCTTACCAGCATTTTCCCCAGCTTCTGGTGAAAATGGCTTCTGGCAGGGAGAAAGACCTATGCCTGGAGCCATAACCCAGTTGTCATGTGGAAAACTGCAGTGGACTTAAGCTGCTCTGCCCATTGGTGGTACAGGAACAATCTATTCCCTTTTGAGAAGCAGGCACTCTGAGCCACCACTGGCTTTTGATTTGCAAATAAACAGGCTCAGCTTTGGTGCCAGAGGCTTTCCTCTATGAAAGCTCCTGCTTTCACTTTTCAGGGCTCAGTCCAAATTGCTGCTGAACAATCCTGTTTCCCTCCATGCAGGCTCTGTCCGCCTTTCCTGTGTTCCCCAGAGCACTGAGCTTTGTGTGTCAGCATGTGTCTGTTCCCTCAGGTAGAATGAGCCAAGGAGCACAAGCAGTGGGCTTGTTCTCCTGACTGAGGGCCATTGCCTAGGACAGCACTGCTCAGGCAGAGCCATGGGCAGGTTCTGCCAGGCAGCCCTCAGTGGGCAGGTAGGTGGATGCACGTTTAGGAATGTGTTGGGTGGTGTGTGCCAGGTACCTGCTCTGGGTCAGGTACCACAGCTCAGCTGTGCTCTGCCTGGCCTCTGCCTAGGTCGCGTGGTGAACATCAGTAGCATGATGGGGCGGATGGGCAGCCCTGCCCGCTCACCCTACTGCATCACCAAGTTCGGTGTGGAGGCCTTCTCCGACTGCCTGCGCTATGAGATGCAGCCCCAGGGCGTCATGGTCAGCATCGTGGAGCCCGGCAACTTCATCGCCGGCACCAACCTGTACAGCCCCGAGCGCATCAAAGCCATCGCTGACAAAATGTGGGATGAGCTCCCCGAGATCGTGCGCAAGGACTACGGCAGGAAGTACTTTGACGAGCAGGTCAGCAAGATGGAGTCGTACTGCAAGAGCGGCTCGAGGGACACCTCGCCCGTGATCGAGAGCGTGGCGCACGCACTCACCGCCACGGCCCCCTACACCCGCTACCACCCCATGGATTACTACTGGTGGCTGCGCATGCAGATCATGACCCACATGCCCGCTGCCATCGCAGACCGGCTCTACGTCTACTGAGGCCTCACACTTGTAAGCTATCCAGGTGGGAAATCTGTTTTAAAGAGAGCTTTGTACACACTTCCCATTAGTCCTTTTAAAATTTTTCTAACCTCATTTCAGAGTACTGTATTTTAGCTCTAAAGGGTTCATTTAAATATCTGACGTAACCTAAAAGGCAGTAATTTGCAAGGGATGCTTCATAGGCAGGAATATGTTATGTTTGTACAGGGACAGTGATTTTTTGCTATTTATTTCAATCCTATCTTTTTTCACCACAAATATGAAGCTATAAACATTATTTAAACTGCAATTGCTCTGACGCATTTTTAGAATAATTTCTGCCGATGGCCAAACACAATCTTCACAATTCCTGCCTAGGATGCAGTCTTCACACCATAAAACAGAATCCCTGCATTCTCTAATGGCAAACCACTGCTTCCTCACGACAAAGAATGTCCAACTGATTTTTCCAGGCCTGGTCACAGTACTCCAAGGCAGAGCAGAGACTTCTTTAATATGTGGATCAGAACTCAAAATGCTCAAGGTGCTGAAACTGAGCAACTGATCCCATCTCTTTCTCTCTTAGAATTATACTGATGCAACATTTGAGAAAAGGAACCAGTCTGCTTTTCTCACATGCTTTCCTGCAAGGGAGTTCAATGGTCCAGGGACTCCAGCTTGCAGACTTTCCCCACGGGAGTTTCTTATTCATATGAGCATTCCCATGACTGTGAGCAGCTTTACGCACAGGACTGCAGGTGTCAGGATTGGCCTGCAGTGACATTTCCCTTCTCTTCACCAGTATCTGAACATGAACTCCAGAGTTAGCTTGGAGAGGAGTTTTGCTTGAGCTCCTGTGATTTGTCAGGAGCACTGCAGAGCAGATGGAGCAGAGAAGGTTATAGTCACATCAGTGAATGCCCTTCTTGCCAGGGACCTCAGTTACAGCCAAGTATTTGTACAGCACCTTATGCAGAAGGGCCTTAACCCCAACCAGGCCTCCAGTACTGCAGCACAGGTGATGATGACAATAACTCCCATTGAAGGAGTCACTGAAATACATGCCACATGACATAGATCTATCACAACATTCATAACAATAAAGTTAACTTCAGGAGCAGTCTCATTTCCATTATGGTTGTTTACATATCTGAGAAACATTTGTTTTGTACTTTAAGAAAAGAAAAGGAAAAAAAAAAGCCTTTCATGGGGAATTTCAGGAAGAGTAAATTTTTTTAAGCTTGAAAGGCAAAAATAAAAAGTAATTAATAACCATTGTTAGTGAAGTTGAAAAGATCTCATGTGCTCTAGTAACATATTGTGACATGATCAAACTCCTTTGGCTTAATAAATGTATACATGAATGGTAACAAAATTCAGAGGCTCCCTCTCTTTATTTTTGAAATATATAAGGTGAAGGCTCATATTCTGTAGTGATGAGATTCATGCCTGTTACACACACACATCATTCAGAGGCTCATTTGCAGTCTTGAGCCTTTCATGCCTGTACTGGGTATTGCAAGACTTTTGTAGGAGTACCAGCTGTGTCCTGCATCTTGTGACAGAGATGCCTAACCCCTGGACTCCATGCAGTCACAGCTCTTAAACCTGCATTTGTGGTGGACTTTTGCAGATTACAAAGGATTATTATGGATTATTCCTAAGGGATCAGGAAAGGAAACTGAGCTCTAAAGAGGGGAGGGTTGTGACAGTGATTCAGCAGGGTAGCACACAACAGGTCACTGACAGATCCCAAATAAATTCCAGGGAGAGAGTGGCTGGTTTCCAGAGCTTCCTGATTTTCTCCAGAATCCCAGCAGTGATAGCTACATCTTGAGTGCAGGGCATATTGCCTGTTTTCCAATACAACGACTCTTCTCTTGGACAAAACATGAGTATGAACTACCCAGCAGGCACAAGGACTGAATTGCAAAGCAGAGCAAAACCCCTGGATAACACTGTTGCAGATGACACAGCAGAGAGAGAAAAGCCTTTACAAGGGAAGTTCTTGTAGTCTAAAATTTAGCTCTTAAGATGCTAAGTAGCATAAAAAAATAATGTAATTCTACTTGGGATGCTAGCTCCCAATCTTACTGCTGGGTTTTGATACAAACATCAGTGGAGTTACATATGGAGGAAACTCAGCCAGATTCTCTCAGTTGAGCTCAGAGACTCAGGGAGCAAACGTAAATGAGCAAAGGTGTTCAACAGCACCGTGCTCATTCCCAGCCAGGATAAAGCTGAGCGTGGATAACTGCACTCACATCTATATGGCATTTCTTCTGGAGCCTCCTGAACTCTCACATGAGGTGGCCCCAGGGAGCTCTGGAGCTGTGCCTCTGCACCAGGGCCGGAGGAGATGTGACAGTCCCACTGCCCTGCAGTGCAAGTCACAGGGAGCTGTGTGGTTTCATATGATGGGGAGGCAATGGCTGGGGTGCTCCTGTGTATTCACAGCTGTTCTAATATTTCTGTGTGAGTTTTCCTGGCACTGGGAGAGTTTGGGAGTGGATCTGTGGTCAGGAGGGCAGCAAGCTGGCTAGTTTTTCTGCTGGGATCTTGGCAATCCCCTGATTTCAGGGTTTGCCCTGAGAAGCGCATTAAAAGCTAATCCCTTCTGGGTTTGCATGATTGTCCTTTTGACTCAGAGCACTCGAGCTCTGCCTGCACGGCAGCTTCTGTTCTCTCAGGAGGAGCTGGGTAGCCTAGAGGGGTCAGTTTGTAGGAGTGCACACCCCTGAGCTCCAGTCTGGTCCCAGCTCACTGGAGGAAGGGCTGTCTCTTCCCAAATTTCTTGCCAAATGAAGACCCTTGGTGAGGATCTCACTGTGCAGTGTCCCTTAGGCAACCTGAAGTTAAAAATAACTTTCCCTTGGGTGGTGGGAAGTAGCAGAGATGGAGTAATTTTAACTACAGCTGTTACATCTTGTTCTGAGCCTTAATGTGGAAATCATGAAGTCCTACCCACTTTCTGCTCCTGGTGATGAGGGTAGTGAGTGCCAGCATTTAGTGACTCCTTACTGCCACCTTATCAGGACGGAGTGCAAGGATTTCCCAATTGAACAGGAGATCATTTCACAGCCAGAAATTCACGCACCTTTAGGAGATCTGCTCCCAGGCCCATGCCTCCCACATCCTGGCAAAGGTCTGGCTCAGGCTCCCTCCTAGGTCTCAGCCCTGTGGGCCTGGCTGAGACTTACCCTGGAGTGGCAGTTTGGAAACAGGACTGCCCTGGAAACAGAAAAGAGGAGAAGACTAGTCATGTTCAGGCATTGTTAAACAGCAGAGCATAGGATGTCATCCCCAATTTAATTAAATATAACAATTATATAGGTCCTCACCTAAACATAAAAGTGGCTCAGTTGCTGAGCTACAAAGTCAAACCCCTTTTTATCTGTTCTGAGGTTGGACTGAAGCCAAGGGGGCCTTAGTTCAAGGTATATGAGCAGCTGCTGTCATTTCGAGGTCTGTGGCTCTGAAAAGGAGGTACCTCTTCAGAAAACAAGAAGGGAATCATAAGCATAACTCATACATCTGATGACATTTCCCTGAGAAGATACTCTCAGCATCACTGCACTGTTTTCTCTCTCTTCTTTCCCAACAGTGATATAGGGTTTGCTGTGCAGCCTTGGTGTGCTGTGGACTTAAACTGGCACTTCCCTGTACGAGAGGAAGTGCTGGCCTAGTATCATCAAAGCAATAAACAAGGAGTTCTTCCTCACTGGGCAGGAGTGCAAGAAACAGGAGATGCCAAGGCCAGGAGCAGCCTGTGCACCTGTCACATGGATGGCCACCCTGTGCTTTTCCCCAGCCACCACCTGAGCATCACGACCCTCTCTGGGTGATGGGTGCAAGGGGTGCTGTGAGTATGCTCTGGTGCTGGCAGACAGATGGGGCAGCATATCTCTACTCTGTCAGCTGCAGGGACAGACTGCCTGGAGCAGGCTCAGCACTCCCCCTGCCAGCAGTGAGGGTGCTGATGGCAAACACAGGGATGCCAGCTTGGCCTGTGTTTCTGGGGACCTCCACCCCCACAATGCAGAGAGGGACGTGCAGTGGCACAGATGCCATCCTGCAGCTCTCATGCAATCAGTGAGGGACAGTGGAGATGGTTGCCTACCATTTTCTACTTTCCAAAGACTCTCAGGACCTCAGGGCTGCCTGAAAACCACAAGTCAGGCTGTTCTGCTTCCATAGCCAGCAGGCAGCTCCCTGTGGTCTGTGGGGAGCATGGGGTGAGGAGTCTGGCTAAGGTGCAAGTTACCTTAAAATAATTTTTGCTAACATAGTGTTTTGTTTGTGGTTATTTGAGGATGCCTTTTTGTCAGCATCTCTCCCTGATCACGTATGAGTATTTCTGGCTTTCTGGGGCTCTACCACCATAATGAACTGCAAGAGGGAGTGGACCTAGGCACAGCCTCCTCCAGTCGTCTTCTCCCTCCCTTCCCTATCACGAGGTTGTGCAATTATTTGTGTGATTTCTACCTTGAGCAGAAAAGCTTGGGATACCTGTGTCACCACCCACATGAGTCCTGGGGAAACAGAGCTCTCGCAAAGCGGGGGTGCTCTGGTTTCTCAGCCATGCAGCAAGCGGGTCAGCCCACCCACAGACCAGCTGGGATCTGTGGTGCTAAGGAGCTGTGCCCTGGGAATTGCAGCCTCCCTGCTGCCACCCCGGGCAGGTGTAGGCCTTAGCAGGGACTTCGGCTGTCCTCCCTCTGCTTGTCTGACAGGTTTCAATGTGCTGGTCCCTGGGGTGTTTCCTCCCCTCACTGCTTACCTCTCCATCAGCAAATGGGGCACTGAAGAGAGGGCTTGTCTTTCCCAACAATCTATCTCATAACTAAAATCCTCCTCCTAATCTTGTGCAGGCATTCATCCTTGAGCTCTATTTTCCAGCCAGAGTTGCAAGTTGGGAACTGGAGCCTGCTCACCTCCTCTCTGAATACCCACACACCAAAAACCCCAGAAAGCTCCTTGCTGGGGGTGAAAGTGTAAATGTTCCCATCCTCATTTCTTCCCCTGCTGTGAATGTCAGAGCAGTAGCCTAAAAATGCAGTAATATCCGGAGCGATCACTGTGGTGGTATTTCTGACTTTGCCTGGAGCAGGATGAACCATAAATCTTGTGAGATAACATGTTGCCACAGAGACTTCCAGCCAGTTTTACAGGCCTTAGGAGTCTTAATGCTGCCAGAGCATCCAAGCCAGCCCACCCAGAGCTGGGTATTACTAGCACAGAAAGCACCAGCTTTCTGTCATATACATGAAAACAGGGTGAGTATTTGGTGCTTCCCCTATCTAAGATCTTGGAGGTATTATGGGGAACTTTATGAGGATCCAATCTACCATACAGCAAAACTGGGGTATTTATTGTCATGAGACTGAAAGTGCGACTGATCTGAAGGAGAGACCAGAAAAATTATAGATTGGTTAAGCAAAACTTTGCGTTATTCTTGATGTCTCACCTCTGAATCTGCACTGAGTTTAAAACCAAAGATCTTACTCCCTGATGGATTAGGACCTTGCCAGTGCCAGCTGGAGTTTCCCACCCTGGCTATGGCTCCGGATCCCATTTCAGCCCTGCCTGTGGTGTGAATTCCACCTGGAGTGGGGATGGAGAACTCTGGTCTTCAGCCTCACTAGGCTGGATTCATCCCTACAATGCCTGCTTGATCCCTCTCTCCAATGGACAGAGCCCATGATCCTGCTCAGGGCAGGAGCAGCACTCTGGAACACGGGGTGATCTGCTCTGATGGGGATGCTCCTGACACGCTGACACTGCCTGCACTCAGCCTGCTGCACTCAGCAATGAAGCTCAGCACCTCTCTCTTTGTCCTGCCTCTGCTTCTTGACCCTCCTGCTGCTTCTCCCTGTGGAGAGGTCCTTGCTGTCCCCCTGCAGCCTGTGGATGTGGCTGTAGTGCATGTGCCTCTGACTGGATGCTGGCACACAGCAGAGGGTGCTGAATCAGCAGTAGCAGAGGGAGCTGCTTTCCTCTGGCTGGCAGTGCTTTCCCTGAAGCTCCTCTGGATGCCACCCTGCTCCTTGCCTCTCTGAGCCTGCTCTGTAGGAATCAGTTGTGCTTGGCAGAAACCTTTGCAGGTGAGGGAATCATCTTCCACCCCATGGAGACAGGGATTTGCATTCCCTTTGCTGATGTTTTGGGACAGCCCTACCTCTCTGTGTTGTTATCAGGAGTTTTCTGTAGTGCTGAGTCCCTCAGCAAGGAGCTCACCTGCTTGGAGCAGCACTCCCCATGAGGAACACCACTGGCCTGCCTGGAAACCTGGGTTCTGCACAGGAGAGAGAGGGCCAAACCCCAGCACAACTCAACCCAGCCCTGCTTGGATTGATAACTGCCTGGACAGCATTCCTAGAGATGCAACCCTTCCTCTTCACCCTTTGAGTCCTTCTGAACTCTTTCCTTGTTTCTCATCTCCTGGGAGTTCCCTTGGGCCAATTCTCAGCCAGATCAATGCAGATCAATTGCAGCTGTGTTGTAGGCACTACTGAGTGAGTGGCTTGGCAGAGTGAGTTGGGGTGGCAGGGCAGAAAGAGGCTCCCAGGCTTTCAAGAGTTTGCTAGATTTTCTTTTTTGCTGTTATTTCTACAAGCAGGTTTCCTGTGCAGACTTCGTGCTGTTGGGAGGTGTGGATGGGTGTTCTGTGGGGCAGCAGGGGATGCTGCAGGATGAAATGGGTACACAGGGATGTAGCAGGGGTGCCAGTGGGGGACAGTGGCATCTTGAAGAGGTTACAGGGATCCTGCCATAGGATGGGTGTGTGTCCTGCTCTGACTGCCACTGGGAGGCAGGGGGTGGTGGTTGGGAGAACAGGCTGTTCCCAAGATGCCGGCCCTGAACTGAACCCCCTGGAGTCCTTCCAGCCACCTGCCATCAGTGCTGTGGTCCAGCTGGGTGTCCTGAGTGCTGGGTGGAAGAGAACAATCATCCCCAGGCCCTGAAAAGTTCCCTTTCAGCCCTGGCAGATGAGAACAAGGGGTGACACATCCACCAGCAACGATTCAGCGCTGGCACAAAGCACAGACAGAGCTGAGCCATGCACTGGTGCTGCTGGCCAGGCACGGGCTGGTACCACACCACGGGACTGAGCCCCAGCCACCGCCCTGAAAGGCCCTTTGTGGCCCTGGCTGCTGCCCCCAGACACTGTGCCACAACCCTCACTTCCAGCTTCTCACTTGTGGCTGCATCCTACACACAGATGCCTTTGTGACTTTCTGACCTGCTGCAGTTGTGCTCTGGCTTGCACCACAATAGAAACCCAGGCCAAAATCCATCAGAAATTCCTCTAAATGGAGTGTGAAGCAGGAGCAACCTGAATTTTTGGGGGTTTCCTCTAGATGTGGCCACTCTCAAGCTGTGCTGAGCAGAAGGGCTCATGTGCCAGTGTCTGGGCTGTGATGCCCTCCCAGCACATGCATCCCGTCCAAATGCCACACGTCCCACATGACACTGAGGGTTACCAGCTCTGTTCCTGGCAAAGGCCTGTGCCAGAGCTTCTTACATGACCTCAAGGTCTGTGTGCAGGAGCTGACCTGGGTCTGGGTGCCCACTTACACACAGCTCTGCCCAGCAGCACTGGGGCTTTGCTTTGCTGCCCTATCCCTCCCTGGAATGGAGAGCTTGCTGCTAATGCTGCTCCCTGGGAGCAAATGGAGCTGTAGGTGGCCCTAGGCTGGGCTCAGAGATGTGGCCTGGCATGTACGGGGTGTCACACTGGGGAGGCAGGAGTGGGCAAATGCCCTGGTGTCTGAGAATAGCATCATGCATTTTTCTTTCCCATTCCAAGAGAGTGTTGGGGCCTGGAGGACTGCATCTTCTGATTGCTGTTTCCCCTCTTGTGTAATTCTTTAGGAAAAACATCCAGGCAGGCTAACTCCATCCCAGAAATGGAAGAAATGCACCATAATTCCCAGCCCAGATGATAACCAGGTCTCTGAGGAGGTGGTACACACGATACAGCCTAGCATCTCCAGGGAATGCTCACCAGGCTGAGCTCCTGCTCCTGGAAAGCTCAGCTCCCTCACAGCCATCCAGCTCCCAGCCATGGAGATGGGACTGCCAGGATTGCTGAGATCTTTTCAAAGTGCTTTTTGATAGGATTCATTTTGGTTTGATAAAGCAGAGAAAAAGGGAATCCCCCAGGAATTTCCCAGTGCCCTGTGAATGTCTGTTAGACTGCAGTGAATATGAAAGCATTTAAAATTTTTTTAGAGGTTGGCTGAAACATTCTTTAGGCTTCACTCTCGGCAGCACTTTGAGCTGAGCTGGCAGCTTTGATCCCTTGAGCAGTTGGGAGCACATGGGAGCTTCTGAGGCACTGCAGTGGTGAGCAGAGGGCAGACAGGGATTCTGCTTTGGCAATGCTGCTATTAGCTCAGTCACAGCTATTTTGGAGGATTTCTGACTGCAAACAGGCAGAGCTGGACTTTAGCCAGCTGGTAACCAGGTGGTGGATGCGTCTTCAGCTGTAACTGTACTGGTACACATTGCAGCCCCACAGCAGATTTTTTTAAACATCACATTCCTTAAAAGACCTAATCTTGGAGGAAGTGTGAGTGCCGTCAGTGGCAACACCTACTGACTGAAGTGTCTGCAGCAGTTTCTGTGTATCCAGAGGGAAACGCAGGTGTGGCAGTTTGGAGATGCTCCTCCCAGCCTGGGGGTCTTCGCAGTTGGGAACCAGCTGTGGGTCCCCCAGCAGAGGCTGTGACCCCTGACAGGCAGATCTGTCACCCTTTCAGGATCAGCCCTTCTGCAGCCTGATTACAGGCCTGGCTGGAAATGCAGACAGCGTGGTTTTAGTGTGAGTCACAGAGGGTTTGGTGGCTTCTCCCTCCTCCAGCTCCCTGCTCTCTGCTGCCAGCAGCAGCTCCTGGTCTCAAGGAGCAGATCTGCAGCAGATCTCTTTACTTATGGAGAGAGGTTTGTATGAGTGCTGAGCAGGCTCAGGGGAAGCAACTAAGAGTTCCAAGTATTATTCTGGAGATCTTTCATCTTTTTTGGGAAAAATGATCCCAGAGATGGGTGATGAAGAGGCTGGACTTCCCAGAGATCCTCCAGAGGATGGTCTGCTCCTGTGGACTTGGTGCCTGCCATGCTCCCTTTCCCATCCCTGAGGCAAGCAGAGCTTCTTGTCTTTCCTGGGAGCACAGAGACCTGTCCAACTTGCTCCTCTCTGCCAACAGGAGTTCCTGATGTGCTTGGTTTGCAAGTGGGGGTGGGTTTTTAATTAAACTGAATATTACAGGTGAGGGACATGAACAAGTGACAGATAGAAGAGCCTTTCCCTGTCAGATGGGAACAGAAGCAGCATTTTTGGTGCAGTGTTGCTCCAGAGGTCACATAACATCTGGGAGGTGAAGGGAAGCCTGACTGGACTGGTCAAGGAGCACTTCAGGGGCAGGATTTCTTATCAGTGTGATGTATACTGACTCCTGCATTTTATTTGATGTGCTGTGTAGGGTGGGCACCGAGCTACACCAAGGTGGGGTTCCACAGCTCAGCTGCTGGGAACAGGCGCTGCCATCAGACATATCCTCTACTCCCCGGTCTCCTAAACCCTGACAGTACGTGTTTGAGCACCAAGTGTCCCAGGGCTGTGATGGATCCTGGTGCTTCCAGACACAGCTGCTCCAGACTGGCTCTCACCTGGAGTTTGCTCAGGTACAACTGTGTCTAGACCCCACCTTCCACTCTGCAGCAGGCAGTGGCTGTGCAGGACCCCAGACATCCCTCATCCCCTGATTTGCAGTCCTCTTTGTCTTTCCTCCACCCCTCACGCTGCTGTGAGCCTCCTCCCTGGGCTGCAGCTCAGGCGTCTTGGGCTCTCCTGAGCTTCCTGCTCAAAACTCTGCCCACCTTCACCAAGGCTTCTGCACCATTCAAGACTGTTCCCAACCTTCAGAAATGCTGATGATGCCCCACTTAGTACTCAAAGGCTTACAGAATCTTGCAGCAGCTGTAAATTATGGGAGATGTCTTTTGTGTAGAACAAATGTTATTTTGTGTATACAAGAAATAGGTTGGAAGAACTGTCAATTAACAGCTTTGGAAACACATGCCAAAACAATATGAAGTATCTCAGGGTGCACATCCACAATGGGTGCCACCAATGTCCTGTCTGAGAACCCACTGTCTCCAGCACCATGTCCCCAGCTCCAGCATCAGTTCACAACATCAACATAAGCATCTGGTATAATAGCAGCTCTGTCATTTGTGCTCAATTATCAGTCTGTCTGTAATATTTCTAATCAAGCCCATTATTTATTGGTATAAAATAGGCTACCCAGAGCAACTGAAGGCTGCCCAGGGTCAGGAGGAACATGAACACCATTTTCTAACTCTGACACTCTGAGGCTCCCCATGGTAAAGGCTGTCAGTACTATTTGCAGACATCACTGTGCAAGAGGAAGACAATTACTGCAGGAGAACCACTTCTCCTGGGTTCAGTGATTCACCAGCCTGTGTGGGTGCCACTAATCCCCATGGGAGCGGTGGCAGGAGGCCTCACAAACATGCTGTTCCCTGGTGGAGCATTGCAGTAATGCTGGCAATGCCATAGAGAGGTTCCCCTGCTCTGGGGGAACCTTTTCCCTCTCAGAAAATACTTAGAGAGGG
Organism: Toxostoma redivivum; assembly: GCA_013397375.1. Classification (NCBI taxonomy): domain Eukaryota; kingdom Metazoa; phylum Chordata; class Aves; order Passeriformes; family Mimidae; genus Toxostoma; species Toxostoma redivivum. Next base: position 1,154,435 of record VXBI01008138.1, on the reverse strand, counting down.
TGCAGGACTGCTCTGCAGCTCATGGCACATTAGCTGGACCATGCTGTGGGCTTTTTCAGTGATTCCTGCCATCCTGCAGTGGGGATTTCTGCCTGGCAGTCTTTGCCATTGAGCTTTTCCCTGCTGCAGCAGCTGTGCTGTGCAGAGTGAAGTGAAAAGCTCATCATATTCACTCACCTTATAGGAGTTCAGGGAGCTCCTAGACCCTCTGTGGTTCCCCACAGGAGTCATCACAGGTAACTTTCCTGGATGAAGCACCTTGAGCCCTTCCCTCACAGCAGCACTGTCTGTGTTACAGCCCCTGTTCCAGCTCCTGGGCTCTGCTGGGGGAACTCCTGGGTCACTGGGGATGCTCCTGTCTGCCCTTGCACCCCTGGGGTGTCCTGGTTTTGGCAGTCAGGTCCTGCACCATTCTGCACCGGCTGGCCTGACACACACAGCACTTGGCATGAGCCATGGAATAGTCAGTTTGTAATGAAAATGTTGCTGGCAGAACTCCCTCTGCTCCTCAGCAACACCTGAAATCTCTCTGCCTTATTTTACATGGTTTGTATGAAAACATAGGTGATATCTAGGCACAAAGGGCATGATTAAAGATAGGATGATGCACAGATGAACCTAAACAGGGGTGCAACCTGAAGAGATTCTCCTTCTCAGCAAATGCTTGTACTGTAAAAAATCTGTAAAAATTATTTACTGACTACCTTTGCAGAAAGGAGGCTTGTAGGAAAAAAACCCAACAACTTCTTTTTCTCCAGGCTTAAAAAGCCTGGTAAAACTCTGTGTTTATGTGTTATTTATTGCCAGAAAACATTTGTCTGACAATTATAATCACTGCTAGTATCTCCAAAGTGTCTTAAAGCTTAATTGCCTGATCATTTTTGTTAGCAGTGACATAATTCTTGCCTCAACTAATAATTATCCCATAGCAGCTTATAGCACCTGTGTGCAGCAGCTCAGTGTGCTCAGGAAAGGCCATTTGCCACCTCTGCTGTGAGCCTCCACAAGGCATGGCATGGGCTGCAGAGCTGTGCTGTGGGTGGTGATGGAAGTGAGGAAACCCGGGGGAGGAGTGGCTGTGGGGATCAGGGAGGCAAGCAGCAATACAGGAGAGACACAAACATGTAGAGTTAAGCCAGTGTGGATTCATCTGCCACAGAGATCCACTCAGAGAGTGATGAAGTGCCCGTGGGCTGGTTTGTAGGGGTTCCCTGGCAGAGTGCCACTGGGGTCGGCAGGGAGAGGAGGTGCTGCTGCCCCTCAACACAGGGCAGAGAGAGCTGTACCCTCCTCACCCTTGCAAGAGGCGCTTTTGCTCACCTGAGCCCTGGAGGTGACCCGGTGCTCACACAATCCCTGCAGCAACTCCATCTCGGGGCTCCCTTGGCAACGGCAAAGCCAGAGGAAGAAGGAATTGCCCTCTAGCATGTTCCAAAAGGCAGCATGCCATTACCCTCAGACTAGTTTTAGCCCTCCTGTAAAATACATTTTGTGTCTAATCTTGGTAACGCATCGTCTCTTCGCTACCAGCCTGGCAGCGCGTTTCACTGCCGATGAGTAAGGAGAGAAGCCTCACTGCGGCAGGCACATATGGTACCCTACTCCTGGAAATGTTTCCAGGCTGCTTTGAGCTTTCTTCACTTGAAGTCAGGAGCCCTCGTTTAACAATGCATCCATCCCGCGGCAGGTGCCATGCCGCCTCTCCGGCTCCGGGGGCGGATGGATGTGCCCAGGGATGACGAGCGAGGCTGAGCTTGGGGTCCAGCCCGGGCTCCCACAGCCCGGGGGGGACACACGGGGCTTGCATCCTTTCAGGTCTGTCCTCCAGAATGGGCTGTGAGGTCTGTGTCGCACCAGGACACAGTTCATTTGTCCTTGTGGGCACCTACAGCCCGTTTAATTCTATTTGAAGTGGTCTGCGGAGCGGAGCATCCCTCAGGCTCGGGGGCTCTGCTGACCCCGGGCACAGGAAATCAAACACCGAGGGAAGGCAGAAGAAATGCTGCTGCTTGTGGGGAACCTTTGTTGAGCGAGGAAAGACAAGCTCTCCTGCCCTGTACGGGCTGATGGATTTAGCAAGGAGGAAGCCAACCCCCGAGGGGCTGCAGAGCAGCCGAAATCTGCGTGCCCGGGGCCGCAGCTGCAGCGCTCTTCGCCCTCCGAGCCGCCGCTGCCTCCCGGGCCCTCCTCGCCTGCCCCGAGATGATCCCAGCCACAGATTCCTGCTTGGTTCCCTGTTTGGTGTAAGGGAGAAGGTTGTAGCAGCCGCCTTTCGCTGCCGTCCGTGCTGCAGAATGAGTCACGGTGATGAAGGAGCCGAGCGACAGGCGAGAGGCTAATTGGCCTTGTGACGGTGATTCAGCCCCGGTGTGGGGTGGCAGCGTGAGCAGAGCTATTGTTTCTCCCCACCAGCTGATGACAAAATTGTTCTTGCCCCTCTCATTGTAGAGGAAGAAATATGAACAAATGATGTGTAAAACAGTGATGAGTGATGCCCGGGATGCCGGGGAACAGCCTGGGGTTCTCGGGCTGCGCTGCACGCAGGGCACCCTGCTGTGCCAGCAGCCAGCCCCCAATGCCTCAGGACGCTGCTGCCAGGCCAGGAGCAGCTCAAGGCACGCACAGGCTGGGGCTGCGCAGGACTCAAAGGGACAGGGCTGCTCGGTCGGTGGCTGGGACAGCCTGGGAGTGCCACACCAGTTGTTCCTGCGGAGCTAGCAGCAAGTCCCTGCAGCTGTGTATGTCACCCAGCACCCTGGAGACACCCCCTGGAGCATCCCCTTCACGGAGGGATCTTCTGGGATCTGCACAGCCACACACTGCGAATGCGGTCTGAGATTTGGGCAGGTCTACAGACTACAAAATCAGTGAAGTCTGCTAAAGCCTGGTGCTATGACCAACAGGGAGTGGTTATCCTCTGCTTCTTGACAAACGAGGTCTGGGGGCACCAGGTGAAACTAGCAGAAATATGTTCATCACAACAAAGGAGGAACAACTGGTTTACAACATTTAAGTTGTTGTCTGTTGCATAGCAGAGAGGCTATGAAAATCTTACCAAGATTCAAAAAATGATTCATTGTATTAAGAGAAGATAATACCTGGTGGTCACTAATTCAAATACAACCCCTCAATTAGGAATTCCTTGAATCAAGTGTCAGTAGATGTGAGGAGAAGATGCAGGAGTCATGTTTGCAAACTCCCCTAGACATTCACCCTCCCCTTGGCACATACTGGGGGACTGGAGAGGTTCTTCCAGTCCAACTCACTGTTTCCATGTCCCTTTTCTCAACATATGTGTGAAATTTATAGGTTCTTGCATAAGTAATATGTGGACTTTAAAAAATGCTCCAAAATCCAGCATGGAAAAATTAATATGAAGCTGAACTGGAAAACCATAAATCATCTTTTACTGACTTTAGCATTTTATTCTCCCAGTTATTTACATTTTGCTCATTTTGTACTTGCAATTTAGATGAAGCCCAGGGAGCTGCATGTCAGATCAACGCATGACTGATAGCAGCTTCGGGATATTCAGACAGCAGCAATATGTGTATCATTGACAGTGAATATTCATAGGGATAGATCAGCTTGGAGGATTAAAAGCCACATCCTAGAGCAGTGAATATAATGAAAACAGGAGTAATCAAGTAAATGAAGCAGAAAAGGTGTAGCTTTATTGGCTTTTTATAGTCACTGTCTCAGAGTCTCCTTTAGTTCCTAATTACTGTTGCCAGAAGATAACAGCTCTTAGCAGTGGCTACAGATCCTGGGCTCTTTGAAGTCCTGAAAAATAGACCACAGGAAGTGCTACAGGACCTTCTTCATCTTCTCCCTAGACTACACCACCCCTGGATCATGCAAACTGCTGATGGCTCTTTCCACCAGCAGCATTCCCGATCACCTTTGATTGCTGCCACCCTTGCAATAGCTTCAAGGAAAAGGCTTTATTTTGATGGAATAAAAATAATTTGTTGCCTGATCATATCAAAACAACCCTGAGGAAGGCAGTCCCTGTATCTGCCTGGGCAGGGAGGGAATGCAAACTGTTTTGGGCAGTGCTGAGATCTCACAGGGAACCTTCCCCCCTCCTGACCACCTGGTCCAGCCTGGTGACAGCAGCACCCCAAATTTGCCTTGGCTATGGCTGTGTATGAGTGTGAAATAAATCATCAGGCTCATTGTCAGATTCAATGGGCACAGTGAGATGCAGAGTGCACAGAAAGTCAGCACTTGTACCTCAATTAAATCTGCAATCTAAAAATTTAAACCAAAATGGCTCTTTAATTCAAGTGTGTTTTCCTTAATTTCTAGGAACTTATAGGTTCTTGTTGTACACAACAAGAGCCACAGATATGTTTAAATTTCTCCATAAGACAAAAACACCTTCTAACTGTTCACCATGTGTTTTTGCTCTAGTTTCACACCATTAAGATGTTAGAACACACAGCCCTTTTTCCACACACCACTTAGGTACAAGCAGATGTTTGGTTGCCTTGTCCACTGCCAGGTGATTTAATCTGTTTTGTCTAGGGCTTTGCAGCATCAGTAATAAATGATTCACTCTGAGCATGGGGTTTTTCTGCTTTCCATGTGCAGGAACTATGAGAAGGATGGAGCTCTCCCTTCCTATGTACCTGACACCTGCCAGGTGCTGCTCAGGACTTTCTGCAGCATTTTTGCACAACCCTTGTTCCAGTCTAGAAGCCCCAGCACCAGTGTGGCACAGCCTCACTTTTTACCTTGCTCTCATTCATTTGCACTGCCAAAAATCCTGGTGTTATTTACTGATTAACTGTCACTCCTCACTGCTCCACCTCTTCATCTGGCCCTGGGCTGTGCAACTTTTCAGGGCTCCCTCCCCCATGAGCTGGAAGAGGCTGTGTGGATTTTCTTGTGCTACCAGCAAGTCTGTTTTTCCTCTGTGTTTGGGTTCAGCTTTCCCTGGGCTGTGCAGCACAGAGCTGCTTGGCTGCTGGTGGTGCTGCAAGCTGTCCCTGTGGTCTGGAGCTGCCTGTGATTCTGCTGTGTAAGAGGTTTCCTCACATCCCTGTTACTCTGGATTTTCCCTGCTCCTGTTGCTTTGCCAGGAGCCTGCCTTGCCTGAGAAAACAAAAGGAAGCAGAGACAGTGATGGCCCAGCTGTGTGCTGGGGCTGGCCTGGACATGGACTGGCTGTGACCTGGGAATTAGCTGGATAAGTGCAGGTCTGTGGGTGGATGTTTGCTGGGAGGACATAAATGAGGAGCTGTTGGAAGGAGTCTGGGCTATGGTAGATTTTATTGCTGGTCCTGGCAGCTGGGAACTGGGGCAGGAACTCACCTCTTTGGCAGCCCACACTAGTGAGTGTTCCCTTTTTCAAGCCTTTTAATCAAAATCTCTAGATCTTTGTGATTTTTCTGCATTCTGGACTTGTGTTTCAATTTCTGATGAGTTGTATAAGGCTGTTTTTTGCTGAAGTGTTTGAAAGCTTTCAGGTGTTGCAGATGCTGCTTCTGTCCAGGGGTGAAGCACTGCTCTGTGTTGGTGATGGGGAGCACTGCCCCAGGGCTGGGGCTCCAGCGTGGCTCCATCAGAATCTGGCTCACAGGAGCATGCCAGGCTGACAGCAAGAAGGATGGGAGAACAGAACTGGGGTTCAAAATAATGACAAATTGAAGAATTCTGCGAATCTACACTGTATAGCAACAGACTTGCTATATGTGAAAACATCAACTTTATTCAGATTTTGATGACATAAGTTGCTGTCAAATGACTCTTCCTCTTTCTCTCTGCAGTCCTCTACTGCTGTAGATGCTGTCCTGCAGCAGGAGAAGCTGTCCCTGATGGCAGCACAAGAACTCTCTCTTGGGTATATTGTAGTGAGCGGCTTGTTATGGTGTAATCACCATAAGGTGTCACAGGTGTTACCTACTGCACAATTTTTTGTTTTGTCCTTTTTCCTGCCCTGGTGAAGACCCCCGTGTGTCCTGATACTGTTTTGGCTTTGTTAAAGCTCTCACCCTTCAAAATGCTCTGTTACTTTCAGGTTAGCCATCACCTCCCAGCTCAGTTAATCAGACTCTCATTAGCTTTGGTCCCCTGCTGCTTTTTCCCACTCTGCTGCTTTAATCCTGCTCTGATCTGACAACCAAGGCACATGGAAACAGTGGCTAGGACATGTTCTGGAAATAGTTCTGCCCTTTAAAGCCCTTGGTCATGTTTTTCTCTTTGGTCCTGAAATCCTTCCATATTGACCACTGTAACCTGCCGCCAGAAACCTTCTTGTGGAAATCACTGGTGCTTACATCCTCCACGATGGCTCTTGGGGACCCAGGGGGAAAACCACATTATTTTGACTGCAGTCAAGATGCAGGGGAATTGTTTCCTGAAAGGCAATCCCGTGCCATGTGTGCCCAGGGGCTCCTTAGCTCCCTTGCTGGCAGCTCAAAGGTCTTGGCTCCTTCCTGTTCAGAAGGAGCAGACAAACATCAGCTTGTAACCAGCAGAGACTGGGGGTGGCAGATCATCACAGATGGGGCTGGGAGGAAGGAGAGGGGCAGCTGCACTGCTGGTGCTGGGTTAGAGCCCTCAAGGGAGCAGCCTGGGAAACAGGGAGGGCTGAGTGGAGCACTGAATAGAGGCTTAAACTTTACAGTTTTTTTAGGATTTTGCAGCTCTGATATTCAGTCAGAGATAAGTGTTCATTCACTCGATATTTTAGAAGCTATTGAGAAAAAGAAACATTATATGGAGTGCTGCTTTGCTTAAAGAATAAATATTGATGTAATAGTAACAAAATTGTTCCAGCATCAGCTGACATATGCTAGTCAAAAATCTATTACGTGGAGAATCCAGAATCCAGTGATGGTACCTCTGTGACATGTGGCATCCTGTTCCTGCACATTCATTTTTTCCATGCTTTTGAGTTTTCATTCTCTTCAGCATCTGATGTGTGATGTAGGAGAGATGAATAAATCAGAATAATGAGCAAGAATATTTTCTCTACTTGCAATTCAGAGTTTTGAACAGCCTTTTTGATGAAATGCAGAATGTATGAGTGCTAGTTGTCAGCAAAGAACAGACAATTAAAAAATATTCTTTCCACAGGAAAGGGCCTTGCAGCCTGAGGCAATATTTCCACAGTTTTCCAATGTCTCTGGTCACTTATAACAGGTTTTCTCTGTTTTATGCAGCTGTGGTCTGGCATGCTGTATGACAGGGAAAATTTTCAACTTATGGTTTGCAGACACTGGATTATTTAATAAGTCCTGTGCAGACAGAATAATGGCTGCCTGTGGGGTTTTTCTGGTTTGCCTTTTTTTTTTTTTTTCCTTCCTTTCCCTGAGTTGGAATAATTTCTTTCTCAAAACAGCTCTGAATGTCTTTGCCTTTTCTAAATGCAGGATGGTTCTGTCCTCTCTGGTGTGTGAAAACATGCAAAGAGTCATGCCACCTCCACTCCTAGCATGCAGGGTAGGGTGGAAAGGCTCCTGGATTTTGACTTCTGCAGAGATTACATAACTAAGTCCTCTAGTCCTTTTTTGTGCCTATTTATGCTTGGGACACTTACCTACATAAAGCAGCCCTGCCTGAACTGGGGTTCTTGTGCTGAAGACATAGAGAGCAAACAGCTGCTGCTCTCCTGTCGTGGTGGTGAGGGAGCAGAAGTGACTGGGCAGTATGGGGCTGCTCCAGCAGCCAAGTGCTGTGCTCAGATTTGATGCTGGCAATGTGCACTGTAAGGTATAGGCCTGGGACTTCTGTTTCCTAACACTGAGATTTTACTTTACAATTTGATGGACAGAGCTAACTCTCCTTCTCAGTGCTATAAACAGCAGAATACAGACAGATGCACCCATGGCTTGGTGGGGCCCAAGCTCATAAAAGACAGGTGTGATTTGCACAACATTCCAGCCTGCACTGACAATGTTATTGTGGGGTGTAACTGCAGCTTCAGAAAATGCCTCATCCTACCAAGGAAGAGCCCTAGGCAGTAATGCAGAAATAACAGGTCTGTATTGATCCATAAAAGGGGAGCTCACCTGCCAACAGGCTGGGTTTAGCCTGTACCACGGCACAACGGCAGGTGTTTGCTCCTGATATTTCCCTCCTTCATGCCTGGCTCCTGGAATCCCACCTCAAAGTTGCATAGATATAATAGTTCAAAAGACTTGTGTGGAAGAAAAATCCAAGGAATGAGTAAGGTAGCAGGAATTCCACTTAATCTTTATGATAAAATTTTTCTTGGGAGTAGCTCCCATACATTCTTAAACTCACAGAACATCCCTGAGTGTCACTGGGGCTAGTGTCTATCTCTAGAACTGTCTTGAACCATGTCACCAGGCACTGACCCTCTCCAATGCCTTGTGTCTCTGCCAGGTTTGGATTTGCAATGGAGGCAGCCCCTACCATCCCTCTATAGTGCTATATTAATATACAGTGAATGGCAAAACTGTGCATTAATAGCACTGAAAATTCAAAGCAAAGCATCCTGAAGGGTGTCCAGTTTCACCTCGTGTTGGAAAGGGAGTTTTTAAATCAAAATCAGTGCTGCTGGATTAGTCTGGAGTAAAGAAAAGAGCAAGTTAATTATTCCCTGCTTGACACAGAACTGGTTTTGCGTGATTTGCAGATTCTGATCCTTGTCTCCTTAATCAGCCTCTTTTCTCTCTCACCACCCACACAAAGCTTCTCTTTCTACCTACTTCTAGTTCCTGCATGATGGTACTCGTTATTACTCCCATTCATGGTGCCAGGCTCAGAACACTGATATCAGTCTCCTGCCACAGCTGATGGAGGCAGCCCTGTCCTGCTGGGCACCTGGGCAGAGTATCCCATAATCCAGGGGCTGGCCTGACCTGCTGCATGACCACAGGCACTGATGAGCACCAAGATCTGTCTGTCCTTCCACAAGCACAGGGATTGCTGCTGTGCCCAGGGCATTGCTGAGTGCTCTGCAGGCAGCACAGCTGTATGGCCATAGACAGGCAAAAAATAAGGATAACTGATTGCAGCCTGGAAGATTCTATTCAAACCTAACCCTAGAAAACCTGTCTGACTCAAATAGAGATTTACTTTTGTGAAAATTCTTTACAACACCTCAGTTGCTCCTCTGTGTGCTCATACCTGGAGGAATGTGTTGGTTTCTGCATAAATACGCACAGGTACAGCAGCAAACAAATTTCAATATAAGAATAAGATAATATTGTATATGTGAATTTTTGCTGATGTTGTTTTTCAGCCAGAGGTTATACTATGGGTTATGGCTTGGGTGGCCCAGAAAAAAGCCTTCACTGTGGATTGCAAGAACTCATTTTCTATGAACAAGCCATGTCAGAGATTCCTAGGAGATAATTCTACAGCTACTTTCTGTACTCAGAACAGCTGAGTAAACCTCTTTTACTGCAATATAAAGTAGTTCAGCAAATGCATGTCATCTGGAAAGCAGTTTTAAGACACAAGATCATGAGGCCAAATTCCAGGAGCTGGAATGTTGATGGTCTTGTACCAGGACATTTTGTTGGAAAATCTATCCCCACCTCTTTGCTTCCTGAAAAGAGATGTGATGCTTATGGATTTATAACAGAGGAAACCCTTGCTCAGATGTTCTGACTTTTTAGAAGAAACCCTTCTAATCTGGAAGTCAGATGGGGGGGGGCAGTAAACACACAAATGATACTGCTGTAGGAACACAGGTGTACAATCTGCTGCTGCCCTGAAGAGCCAAGGCTGGATGGGGGAGATGGTTTAGTGTGAAAAAAGATTAGGTTATGCTGACTACAGGGTGAAGCAAAGTCTTGACTCATATTTATCTGGTTGGAGGCTGTGCCAATTAGCACCATCTCCTAACCTGGATCCCCAGCCAGCTTTCTATATCCACTTGGTGGTCTCAAAAAACATCCACCTTCAATGATGATGAACCCCTCAGCTCCTGTTGGCTTTAAAGGTGGTTATTTTGAGGGTTTTTTACTGCTTGGTACACTGACTCATGTTTCAGGTATTATTAGTGTGTACTTAAAGGGTATTTCCTAGGTGCTACTTTTAAGATCTGTCTCACTGAACCAGTACAATCCTGTTGTGTTTTTTAAAGTCAACTGGTAGAAAAGGTATTGCATGTGCTCATGAGATCCTTGGTTCTGCCTTGTATTTCTGGTAGGAGGAGAATAAGGAAGCTTTTGGAGATTCAACTCAAAGCTGTTTCTCTACCTGCTCCCTTCTCATGTAGACAACAGCACAGAATCAAGGTGTACTGATTATGCCAAGGAATTGCTGCTTCAGACAAAAATTAAAAAGAGAATTGGGGGTACAACTTGAAGCTATTAATGTGAATTTACATATGAAAACTTCTTTTTAACAGCTTTCCACATCACAAAAATTTCTCACTGGAGAAATAGGTCACTTGAAAAAACTTACCTATTTGAATATTTTTCTGGTTCTCCAGGAGGCTTGCTATTTTGACACTGTGCAAATATTTTGATGTTAATTCAGCTGGCACTACAGTGAGTTATAGCCGTTGTTGAAGTAAGTGCACAAGAAGGGAAATAGAAGAACAAAGATGTTTTGAAATATGCAATTCTGTGAACAGAGTTACTAGAGGAGACATGAATATAAAACTAAACTTCTCTATTAAAGTGAGTGTTTATTATTTCTCAAGGTTGTTGTTTTACCAAAAAAGAACAAACATGTATAATTTTGCTACCCAGATGTTTCCAGAGGTCTCTGTCGAGGTTATTCCTGCTGAGTGCAAGGCAAGTGATGCAGGGAATTAATGGGCAGCAGAACAGAGAAATGCTGTGGTGCTTGCAGGGGAGAATGATGACCCAGGACAAACCCTTGCTGTGCCCCAAATGCTGCACGTGCATCTCCCTACTGGGTCTTGAAAAGAACAGCAAATTATTCTCTTCTGAGAAGGGTTTATGTAATTGCTACTCCAGGTGAAAGAAACCTTGTCATGAATTTCCAACCAAAACTGTAATTTCCAGTTTTCCCCTGCCCTAGCCTTCTGTGAGAAAGAGTCAGGCCTGTTTGGGGAGCAGGGGACTGGATTGCTTTGGTCTCTGGCTGTTGCTGCAATAACGCTCATCTTCCCCTCCTCCAATCCTGTCCCCAGGGAGTCCAGATGGAGCAGGTGGGACCTTCCTACCCTTGATCCATGACAGGCAGCAACAAGTACACCACAGAAATGCAGATAGGGTGTATTTTTTTCCCTGTGGAAGCCTTTTGGCATGCCTGAGCTCCCCTCTCCCTTTGAATCCAAGGACTGCTCCTAAAGGGTGGGGGCTGCTCTGCAGTAATGGGTGGGACAGGGGTGTCTCTCCTCTGGTATGTCCCTAGCTGTCCAGCTACCACTTCATCAACACTGCTTGTAGTGTCCCTGTCTGGTTCTTCTGATCACTGCCACAACCTTTCCAATATTGTTTTTTCCCCATCTGTTTGGCAGTTTCAGTGTGACTGTGACTGATGGAGACTGCTAACCTGCAGGAAGTGGGGCATTACTAAGAGACAGGATTTGGGAGGTAGAAAAGTTGTCCCAGATTGCAGGGTTTATAGACTGTGAACAGCATTCATTTATAGATTTAATTGTGATTTCACTCTTTTGCCTGGCAGAGCTGAAGTTGGATGTTATCATGGACATGGATAGCTCAGGTAGATGAGGAGAGCTTTGAGGGGTCACAACTTGGGGCTGTTGCTTGAACTGAAGGGCTTGAAGGCATGGAATAACTGAGGGTCCTACAAACACATACAAATAATAACCAAAACTTCCTCTAATAAGCTGCCCCACTGCAATGGCAAAATGTCCTGATGCTCAGACCCTGTGGATAAATTCTCTTCAGCTCCATGAACTGAATGTAGCCTCTCCATTTATGTTCTGTGCCATCAAAAGCTGAAGAAACCTGGTGTGGGCAGCACAAGAGGAGGTTGGGGAAAGTTCAGCTCTCCTTCCTAAGCATGGTGGTGGTGCCAGTGTTGCTACCCAGGCTTGCTGAGAGCTTGCTGAGCTGCAGACACTGAGAAATTGTTGTAGGAGCAGTGCAGGAGCTCTTTGCTACCTTGACAAAAACCACACTGGCTGAGCAGTACTTGGTGTCCTTGTAGCTGTCTGGTAGAGCAGAGGTGCTGATTTTTCAATTGTTATTATTAGCAGTGAGTTATAGTATTCAGCCTCTGAAAGGACTAGTGGTGATAAAGCAAAACCCCAAGAGATTAGTGCTCCTGCTCTCACTGTGGCACTGCTGAGATGGGTGTAGGCCCATGTGGGGACACCCAGAATGGCCCTGCTTAGATCAAATTCCTGTCTGAATATTGTTTTTTGTAGAACTATGCTTTTTTGTTCAGTTCTGTAATTCTGAATTGCAAAGGCACAGTCATGACTGACTACACTTCTAAATATTGTGATAGTAAAAGTCTTTTCTGCTGCTGGCCTGACACAAAGCACTGCACCACTAGCAGGCAGCAGCAGCTTTAGATGAGCTCTGCAGACTCGAAGGGACAAGATGATGGCTCCAAAGGGGATATAGCTTTAGGGTGAGGGCTGGACAGTCTGTATGACCACATTAGTTAAATAGTGATGGGGAAATGGCTGGTGAATGTCTGAAGCAAGCTGTGAGGGAAAAGGACTAGGTGGATAAACGTGTTGGGAAGTCTGGTCTCTGAAGGAGATGCAGAGATCTCTGCACATTTCCCACAGTTGTTTCAAACCAAGGATTTTTAATTTTCTGGCTATGCAATTAGCCTTGCTGTGAAGCCTCAGTAATAGATATTTTACCATATCCCTTGGGAACATTAGTTCATTAGTTAATTAGTTTACAATTTTAATTAAAATTGTACTGCCTAATTTCTTTGAACTGTACTGACTTCAGTGACGCAGAGCCATTATCTCACAGAACAGAAGGACACACCTGATGCTGGCTGGTTCTCACCATTGGTATGTGCAGTCCTTAAGGAAAAGCAGAAGGTCCAGGGACTTTTAGTGCTTACAGGCACATGGTGTTTCTGAGAGCGTTTCCCTGATACATGGTCATTTCACCTTCTGCACCCAGCCAAGGCGTCCTTGGGTCCCATTGCTTTTCCCACCCTTGCTGGAGAAGTCCTGGATTTACTCAGTGCTGCAGAGCTCTGGACATGTCTCTGGCGATGAGGAGACAGGGTAGAGATACAAGGGGCAGGAAGACAGGCTGGGTTTGTGCAGTCTCACAGCGTGTTGCTGGCTGTGGAGATGGGAGAGAAAAAGAACCTATGGGCAAAGAGCCTCCTCTACACCTTAACTGGCGGAGCCTGGCTGGTACTCAGCCACATCAGTCACAGCCTCTGCTGGAGATTAACAGGGCAGAGATGTATTAAGTGCTCTGCAGAGCCTGAACAATGTAATTACCTTCCAAGTGAGGCAAGAGTTTGTGCCAAGAGATTTTTATCTTCCATGAATGAGCTGGAGGGTGAAGGGCTCCTGGCTTTTATGAAAGGCAGGAAACTCCAACTCTCCAACTACTATTTTATGAGCCAAGAGATTTGACCACCATGAAGCAATGTCTGTGTCATTAGCTTGGCCAGACAGCCAGAATATGTCAGGACAAGGGTGGTGACTAATGCTGCTAGAAATGCTCCTGAACTACTCGTAAGCTGCTGCTCCTGGAGCACCTGCTGTCACCAAGGGGTCTGTCCTGACAGCACCAGAGCACCTCTGCCAGCTCCCAGCTCTTGCTGGCAGTGCTGCAGGTACTGTGGCCCTACAAGCACTTTGACACAGTCTGAAGTGAAGCTCCACAGGAGGAGAGAAGCAGGCAGCAAGAGAGGAGTGGTGTTTCTAGGGAACAGGAGGACTTTGCTGGTGTGGGTGTCTCTAACTGCACCCATTGTCCTGCCCTGTCTGCTGCTCTTCACAAGTGAATCCCTTTTGATCTGGAAACTCATTTGGCTTCTTGCGGTGGTGGGAGGGCTGCTGCTGCACCCCAGCCAGGCTGGCCACCACTCTTGGTGGCTGAAATAACTGTTTCCTCTCTTGTGCCTGCTCTCTGGTGTGTTCTACAGAGGAATGAGGTCTCCCCTGATGTGTTTTGCAGAACTATCCAGCCATTTAGTCCTTGCTAGAGCAGGCTGGTTTCCTGCTGGTCTGCTCTTTCGTGTCTATTGAAATTAATCCAGCGCTCCTTAATGTGGGCAGCAAGAGCAAACTTCCCTTGCACCAGAGAGACAAACTACACATCAGACTTGATGGCAGACCCTTATGGACCCATGACAGTGATTTCTCTTCAGGCTCATCCTGCCTCTCTCAACACTTGTTTCTGTTTCCTCCCTTGTAGCCAGTTCCTTTTAGTTCCTTGTCTTTTAGCAAAAGCATCTTCAATTTGTTAATCCCCCTTTGATGGCAGGTCAGCTGCTTCTCTGAAGTCCAAAGGGATGAGCTCCAAGTCTTCATTTGACTTTCAAAGGAAGGAAGAACAAAGTATGGCAAAATTCTTCTTTGCACAGTCCACATTCATTGTTACTGTGTTCTTCATTATCTATTTCAAAATTTGTTTTAAGATCTGGCTTTCTACCGCAGTTAAACTACCAAGCCTCAACCTTTCCTCATCACTTCTTCCTTCTTAAGATCTTCTCAAGATCCCTTTTTAAGTTTTGCATTTCCCTAGTCACATCCTAATGCCCCAGATGTGCTCAAACCTTGCTATTTTTGCAGCCTCTTATGTCAGTCCACTCCAGTATGCAAAACTATGTTTTTTTCCCCTGAAGATGGGCTGGAAAATGGTGAATTAGTGTTTATCACATTATCCATATTGCTTCTTACATCATATCCAACATTATTGGTTTTATATTGTAAACTAAGGCAAAGAGTTAACTTGGCTTGGGGCCATCCTGAGATTAGCATTTATCCCATTTTCTCTGTAGAAAGACCCTCCCTTCTCCTTCCTTTGATCTACTTTTTCTCATGTGGCTGACTAAACTTGCCTGCTTGTGTAATACCTCCTGTGAGGTGTCATTTGGTCTGAGGACTGCCGGAGGTGATAACCAGATGCTTTTGACTCGAAGTGTGTATTGGTGCCTTTTCTCTTATTCCCTATTCCATTCCATTGCAAATTTCTGCATGCTCCAGCTACTCTTCTGAGGTGCTTAAGTGTGCCTTTGGCTGCTCTGCTGCTTCAGACCCTTTACCTCTTTTGCAGGAGATACAAATACCACAGCAGCTTAATAGCTTTTCTTCCACTTTTGGTGTTGAATTCCTCAGCTTAGCTGATTTCTCATTTCCTGGAGATGATCAATTTGCCTTTTGGAATTGGGAATTTGGGATCATGTTTCTTAGAGGTTTGTTGTAAATTAGTATGTGCTCAATCGATAATAATTTATTGTTATCTACTCCTTTTCACAAGCTGTGCCAGTGCATGCTGGAGCACCCATCACCATGTGTCTCTCTGCAGGGTTCTATGGATCCCGTAGCACTGCAGTCTCCTGTCTCTGTAATCATCCTCACCTTTGTCTCTGCTTCAGAGGCAGATAAATCTCTGCCCTCCTGTTCACTGGCTGGTGACTGCTTAACTCCTTGGCTCTCCTGCCTGCATCAGCCCTGCCCTTTCAGTCAGGGCTCAGCAGTTCATGGTCCACCAGCTGCGAGTGAAGCTTAAAGAGGAAAAGGCCTATTCATGCGGATCAGGTGATGGGGCACTCCTACAAAGCCTTGCCTGCGGAACAAAGCATTTTTGGGGCTTGCCAAGTTGCCTCTAAGGATGCAAAAACCACCTCCTGTGCAATACCTTCCCTTAACAGAGGGAATTCAAACCTCCCCACACAACCATGTGGCGCCTGTGATTATGTGGGCACAGTGCAACCTTCGTGGCTGCTGTGTCCTTGGAGGAACTGGCAGAGAGGATCACAGCTGGTTTCAGCCTCCTCTCTGTCAGCTTTAGCTAAAAATTAATAGCATACAAGATTCCTCCATACCCTCAAACTTGGACAGCCAAAGCCTTCCCCTGTGGCAGTTTGCAGATATTCACATTCTGGTTAATGATATAATTGAGATGTTTCCAGTGATTTAAAAGACTTCTGACTAAGCTCTTGGCATAAAGAGGAAAAAGTGAAAGCCAGAGTCGGGGGGAATCAAGAATTCAACAGAAGCCTTTTGATTTACATATGAATAACATCGATCTGCAAAGGGAATTGTGTCCAGTCATCTCCAGCAGAGGCGCCAGGCAAGAGCTGGTTCCATGCTGGGAGTCTCCCCCAGCTCCTGCTAGGATTATTTTCTCCACCACGCTTTTGTGACTGTGCACTTCTACTTACTCACACAGGATCTCACACAGATATGAATTCCCTTGATTTCAGGGGCAGTGAGCCACAGAGTCCAGAGCGACTGTGGTATGTAGAACAGGGATAGATGTGCAGTCCTGGAGGTCTGGGAGGTGTCACATGCTGATACAAAGAGGGTGTTAAAGAGCCTCGGTGCCTGTGCTGGTGGTGGGACAGCCCGGCAGGGACATCTGCTCTGCTGCCAGGCAGTGCCTCTGTGCTGGGTGCTGACCCTGAGACCTGCGTCAGCTCCTTGCCTGGCTTCTTGTCAGTTCTGCTCCTGAAGGTGTTGGAGATGAAGGGTTTTGTGGGTTTTTACTTAGAGGGGGCACTCGAGCAGAACGTACAGCCTATAAACTGCTTAGAAGCCTCTAAGCTTTACTTACCGTTCCTTCTGGGGTAACCAGCGTCATGTGCCAATCTGACTAATGCTTTTTAAAATGCACTAGATTAAAGGTGAATGTGTTGTTATGGATTTAGCATTGGAATGACAGCATTTCTCACTGCTGTTCACATACAGGTTGTCAGGGATGATGAACACTTCCTCTTCCTGAACTCTGCCAGTCATCTCTGAACGTGACAACAGCAGTTCAGCGATTTCATCCCTGCCCTTTCCACACACATCCATGAAACACACCTGCATGCTGTCATCCCAGCCTCACTCTATGTGAGAATGTATTAGCAAGCCAAACCTTGAATTCTTGTATCTAGGTGATCTTTTTTATATTTCTGTTTTTTCTGAATGTCAGCCTGCACAAGTTGACAGTCCATCCCTGAAAGAGTTCTGCAGCTGCACATCTTCACTCCCAGCTGCAGTAATGTTAGCAATGACTGTAACTGAGGCTGAAACTGAACTTTAATTCCCACAGGAGCTGTGCAAGCCTTGTTTGTATCTGGGTGTCACTCCAGATCCCTATGATTGTGTAGAAGGTAGCAACCAGTGCTTTCAGACTACACCAGGACACTCCCTACTCACTTGGCTTCTTTCCTTTTTGGTCACTGTTCCCTGTGTTTTACTGCTTCAAAACTTATCTTTTCCAATTGCTCCAAAGTATTTTCAGCACCAATAGCTTTTAACTGAACAAGACTTTGATTTGGGATTTCTTACTTTGGTTGCAGGGAAAAGAGGGGAGGTATTTTTACTTATGAGCACTCTGCTCTCTGTGCCTGCACTATTCTGCAGGACACCTCATTCCTGTCTTGCTGGAGCTGGTTTAGACCAACCTTACATTCATGGCAGTTTATATTTAATCTGCTGTCCAGATCTAGTGCTTCTGAGCCACTTCAGTTCACGCGCCTCCTTCTCCTTCCTATTTTGGGCTTCTGGGTGCTTTGACGCTTCTTCTGTGTAGCTCAGCCTTCCAAGCTTCAGCTTATGTGAAATCCCCAAGACAGCCAGCTTATGTCACCATCATCCATCAGGGACAGCCACAAAGAAATCTGCAGCTCAGTAGAGCTGCTCTTGCTCCCATTCCTCTGGAAAGGGACAATGTAAGCTTAGGGAGAAGGCAGGCATCCTGCAGAGCTGCATATGTGATGTTATGACATTTGAATCAAAGAAAATATTGTAAAACTCATTTGCTACAAACCCCACCTTTGAGCATATGAGTGTTATATAAAGCAATCATTTATTGTGGTGTTAGAATAAAGAACTGCCAAACATCCTGTACAGATGTGATGGTTCTTCTCTCAGTAATAGAATGTGTCTTTGCTCACAAGATGAGGTGAAAGAGAATTTGTTGAGCTTGTCTGAGCATATGTCCAGGGTATCAAAACTACAGACAATGTATGTCTCCTGCCCAGCTTTGGTGCAGCCTGGATTTATCCCATTCCCCTTTTTTGTCCTTCTGGCAAAGAGCTATTGAAGGCTCTAAGTGAGAAGTTGCAGCTCTTTCTCTTGCTCTGCCAGAATTTTGAAGGGTGTCACCTGAAGGACTGTTTTGCAGAAAGGCTGGAAACTTGTGTCCAACCACAAATGAACTGTCCCTGCCCTGGAGAAGACTTGGGGCACCATGTCCAGATGTTGGTCATGCATTCAACAGAACCTTGCACGTGGCTCTGCTGGTGGCCTGCTGGGTGACCTTGCTCAAGTTACTTTGCCACTCAGGCCACCTCTTTCGGCTCTTTGCCCTGCCAACACACAGGGACAGGACTGCTCCTGCAGTACAGAAGAAAGACAGCCCAGAGGTTCAGCTGCACCATGGGCTCCTCATGGGTACCAAGGGCAGGGCACAGAACAGCAGCTTTTGTGCCTGCACTGCCCAGAGCAGCAGGAACCTGGCCTTTGTGAGAGCAGGCTGCCACTGCAGATCTCATGGAATATAACACCTCCTGTTACTAATCAAGTAGCTGTTACCTGTCTCTCCAATCCTCCTGGTCCCTACCAGGCTGGAAACCTGTTTGTTTCTTAAACAGCCCCATACCATGCTGTTCAATAATGTGAGAATTTTCTGCTTGAGGAGCTGGATGCAGCGCTGCTCTCTTAGATGGCTGTTGTCCTGTGTTGCAAATTAACAAGATTGCACTGGGTTTGTAATCAACAGCAATTAACTTGCCACAGAGGTTGCAAGAGAAATCTTTTGCCCACATCACAGGCTCCTCTGATCTTTTCCACAGTACCCAAAGCCATAGTACCAATGTCTTGCACAGAGCTCTTTTCTGAGCAGCAATAGGGCTTGGGGTGTCTGCAGGGCTCTGTTCCCTGAGCCAAAGTCACCACTGGGGAGTGGTGAAGAAGAAGACAGCCCAGAGTTACTGGTGTCCCACAGAAACCTGCTCTGTGTCCCTCTGTCCGTGCATGAGTGACCCCCGTGCCGGCCTGACCAGCTGGAAGGTAAGTGCCCACTGGAGTGCTCCCAGTAACAGTGAGGTGCAGGCTAGCCTGAACTCCCCACAGACCCCCTGGGGAGGATCACAGCATGCCCACTGCCTTTCAACCCCAACTTAGCATTTCTCTCACTTATTCTCATGATGGAAAGACCACCTGGAAGCACCTAGAACACCTGCACCTGAGCCTCCATCCAGGGACCTACTAAACTTCAGTTGAAATTTCTTTTAAAAAGGTCTGACATCCCTTCTGAGCCTCCACTTCTGCTGTGCTGCTGTAGTGAAACCCCTCCAGTAGATCCACGTTGGTCTGAGGAGATCTCTGACCCCTGGGATGACATAGCATGCCAGGCTGTTGCTTAGGGAATGTGCCATCCCTGGAGCAGAGCTCAGTGCTCTGCCCTTCCAGTGAAGGGAGGGATCCAGCTGAGCAGCCAGCTGCTTCTGCAGATAATTGCTGTATCAGTGAGATAGAATTAGATTACGTTTATTTCATGATCAGTTACGTTCAAGCTCTTACACAGATATCTTTACTATGTTAAATGAAAATTAATTAATTGCTTATTCTGGGAAAAGATTAACATCTAAAAGCTACATAAGACTTTCAGGACTTGTCTATTTAGTAGCGCTTGACTTGCTTCTACAAGGCCTGATCTTGCCAAGTCAAGAATGAAACATAAAGTGTATTCACTACAAGTGAACTGGATGTAGCACTTGAGTTTGTACTCCACACATTGCTGGTAATTGCCTGCTTTGTTTTTGCTGTCTGAAGTGTTCTGGATATAAAATGGCTCAGAGAATGGATGACAGGACATCTGTAATGTGCCTGAGAAGGGCAGCCAGGAGGCAGTTCCTTTTGGGATAGGGCAAGGGGTAATTCTTTCCCAAATCAGAAGTGCTTCTGCCAATGAATGTTTCCCTCATCCCTCTCTGCCCACTGCTGGGAGACAGGTCATGTCCAAGCAGATCCAGCAGATTTCTCGAATGTGAGAAAGTATCTCAAATTTTGCCTTAATTGTCCTGAAATTTCAAGGTCTTAATGTGTCATGGTTGTCCAGGCAGCTGGAAGAGAGACCCTCTAATCCGTATTCTCTACATCCACTAACTAAAATATAGAGCAGCAATCCTCTGAAAGACTCCTGCTAATGCAGTATAAGCAATATATTTCAAAGTAGAGAATGCTGCTCCTGCAGAGGCCAACAGGATATAGTGGATAGGCATCCTATTCAGCTTCTGTACATGGGGCTCACTATTGAATGTCTGTACTTTTCAAATAGCTTTTGGAAGTAGATTTTCATGGTTGATCACAGTTTTTGTAGCCTGTTCTCCCTCTTCCTGCCTGTTCCCATATCAGTGTTGATATTCTAACAACTCAGAGACTGGTGTTTTATTTCTGTCATTCCAGTTTTTCTCATGTATTATTAGATCAAGATGGTTGTCTCTGTCTCTTTTTCTTCACTGAATCTGCTGTAATGTAAAAGCAGCACTCACCTCCTCTACAAGTGTTTATCCGGAAAATTCTCACCCCTAAACCAGGGTATAACTTTATGCTATCTGTGTTTCCTGCACCTTGTTGAGAAGGGGTTTTCCACTTGGAAAGCCACAGTGATGGACATGCCCTGGGTCAAATGCCACAGAGTGATTATCTCTTTAAGCACAGATCTCAAAAGGCGATTTGCATCCCCACTACACAGGCTTTCCCCAGGCTTTTCATACTTTCAGGCAGAGCAGGCCCCATTTTTTTGTGGGAGTTTTCTTTGCAGAGGGACTTCAAGGACCTATGCTGTGCAGAGAAGGTGTGACCCCAGCTCTGCAGCAGATCAGGTTTGCTGTGAGCAAAAGTAAGATGTCCCATCTCCTGACACTCAATATCATTAGATCCAAAGCAGGATGCAAGCCCCTTGTCCCCAGGTACCTTTGGCTGACAAAATAAGCACAAATTCATCTTGGTTTTCTCACCTCTCTCCTGCTCATGTCAAAGATGAGAATGAAGCTGTATGAGCAAGTGCACCAAGTCCACCAGATTCTGTGTTGCATAGATATTGACTGTTAACTAAAAACAGTCTCCTTTTGAGTGTCATAGCAGTAGCTGCTACTTAACTCTTCCTTCTCAAAGTGGGGGAGAATTTGCTGTAGGAAGAATATTGGGAAAAATAGCCACTCTTTTTCTTCATTTTTCTTTTGCCTTGCTGGAAATGAATGACAAGGCTGCAGCTGTCAATACAACATTCACACACACTCTTACACACATTCAGACACACTTTTACACAATCACACACACTCAGACACACTCTTACACGTTCTTACACACACACATTCCCACCTTTGGTTGACAAGGGTCTGCCCTGGCTCATACTCCCTGTGTAAAGTCATGAAATCCACAAAGTCTCTGTTTCATCTCCTTGTTCCTTTCCCCTGAAGGAAAACAACCTTGTAAATTCTTATGCCTCTTAGGAGAGGTGGGAAGTGGGTATTGACTTCCCTGCTGGTGTAGCTGCTTTTCAAACTTCCCTCATCCCCACCAGACAGTGGGTCTATACTGGGTAGTGCCAGGAAGTGACAACTGCAGCCTGTCCCTTCTTGGGCTGCAGGAGTTCACCTGAATACTTCATTATAGTATTTCACAGCACATTTAGACACAGCTAAACAGGTTCAGCTCCTTTGGTTCTGTGGGGTAGGTATCTTGCTCCAAGCTTGGCTGTGCATTTTTAAACATTATTAGAGTTCAGATGAAACTGCTTCCAGCTGCTTTCACAAAGTTTAAATATTGCTAGGGTCCCATATAATGTTCCTTTTCTGCCAGATTGTGGCAGAAGACCTCTCCTATAGAGAGGTCTTCAAAGACCAGTTTCAACAAAATCAAATTATTTTAGAATATAATTACCTCTCACCCCCTTAAATTTCATTGTGTTCCCAAGAGTTTCCTGTAAAGACATCCCACTCTTTAAAGGAGCCATGCTATTCTGCAGTGCTGGTGGGAGCCAGCCCTCACCAGGCTCCCCTGCATTAGCAATTCTTGGACAGGCAGTGTCTGAGTAGCCTGTTATGTGATAAAACGTCACATTTCTTCTCCCCAGCACTGCTTGTGCTGATATTCAGCTCCTGCAGGAAACCATATGGCTTCCAGAAGCCTACCCACATACCTGTATGTGCCTACGCAGTCCGTGAGTCACTTTTACTGTTTGGATGCCCCTTGAGTCATCTGAAAATCTGTGAAATTTCCATGTGTCTTTTCCATGCAATCTCTTAAGAACTTTAGACAGTTACATATAAGGATTTACATATGCATCTTTTTTTCTATTCTGTTTTTGGTTTCATGGGTGGTAATACACTGGCAGTTCTTATTTTGAAGGAAATTGAATCTTGATGAGAGCAGAGCACTGGCTGCAGCTGTCTGGGGAAGGGATTAAACTGAAAAAGTGAGACCCTTTTGAAAGAAGGGCTTTAGGAGCAGGGAGTCCAACACACTTGGGCTTCCACCTGTGCTTTCTGCTCTGACAGGACCATACCTGATCACTGCTGACCCTTGGTGTGTTTCTACGTCCAAAGGCAGCTGCAGTGCTGCCTTCAGTGGGATGTGAGTGCTTTGGGAGCCCCTGACAAGACTTTGCAGCACTAAGGAATGGCACAGATGGAGCACATTTGGGTCACTCAGGGCATTCTGGGGACTGATCCAGGGCAGCAGGGTTTGGGGTGGATGTCTGTCTTCATGCTCCTTCAGCTTCTCAGCTGCAGGGACTCCAGCCTCAGACAAATCTATCTGTCCTTTATCAATCTCATGACAAGATGATTTTGCTGCCTCAGGACAGCACAGGTGATGTGTAAACTTTGCTGCTTTTGCTGATGAAAGTAAAGACAGTTCTTTCTCTTTCCTCTATGATTGGCCAGCACTGAAGATGCATTATAGTCCAAATTAAAAACAGCATCCCCAAGGTTTGTTGCAGCAGCATGGAATGATGTAACCAGCCTGCCAGAACCAGCAACTTTTGCAGCTGTACCCCAAATGCAGGCAGTGTTGGATGTCTAACAGAATAATCTCACAAGCAGTTGAAGGGGAAGGAATGTGTAGATAGATTGTTCTGCTGTGGAGTGTAGGAGCTGACTGCATTAAAAACATCTATGTCTCCTCATAAGCATTCTGCAATCAAATGGTGATTCTTTGGCCTTGTAGAGCCAGAAAAATCATCAGAGGTACGAGTATGAGTGTTTTGCACAGCTGGAAGCAGCAGTGTCCATTTGTAGATAATTTTTTGTTATAATTTAGCTTAGTACAATTGCCAATAATGTTCATTAGAGCAAACAATCAGGCTACCTCACTCTCTTTGAGGGAGATTGTGCTGCCTTATTCACCTATCCCAAAATGCTGCTTAGTACAGGCAGGGACGTTCCTACTGTTTCTGTTCTGTTGAGAAGCATGTGTGACCTGGAAAGCTGAAACGAGCACACAAAAGCATTGCTAATTTATACCGCTCCCACCCTTCATTCTGACTGGTACTGTTTAAAAAAATTGACTCTATGAAATAACAAATGAACCCCAACCAACACAACCATGATACATTCAAAATGTGATGGTAAACCTGGATAACTTGCCGTATAGTGTTTAGTCAAACAAATTGGTAAAATATGAGTTTTAATATAGCTACAAGGTGTATATACTGGTATATAGTGCATGCAGCACGTATACATATACACATGTATGCAAAATGTACAAGGTATGCTCCATAGAAATAGATCAGGAATGTGAAGAGCAGAACTAAAGGAACATGAGAGGACAGGAGAGCTACAAGAGAAGGCTTCACTGAAAGCTACTTCAGTGCTGAGGGTTCTGGGGTGCTGAACCCCTGACACAGCCCTGCTGGGGAGCTGCTCTGCCTGCAGATGGAAACTCACCACTGAATAGGCAGCTGCTTGAAATACTGGCAGCAACGTGCTGGCTAATAAGAGGAGGAATAAGAAGTTGAAAAAGTAGAGATAAAATTTCCTATCTGAATGTATGCTTTTGCACAAGCAACAGAAATGAGATGAGTGGCTGTTTTTAGGAAGGTTTGTTCCTCAAGTGTTGCTGGAGGGATCAGTGTAACAGATCTAAGCCCATGTAATGTGCTCCTTAGTGAGAAGGAGAAAGTTTAAAGGTTGTTTCTGGCAGAGTCTGTTACAGCTCACGGCAAAAGGAATGCTCTGGTGGATGCCTGTGTCCCAGGAAGCCTCTGGCAGCTCCCAAGGGCCCCTGGTGCCTTGTCAGCCCCGGGGCAGCTCTGTAAGAGCACACCCCACTGCCTGCAGCCCTGCCCCAGCTGTTCCCATTCCTCAGGGCACTTCTGGAGCTGCCTCTTGTTCAACGCAAGAGAACTTAACTGATCTTGGCTATTTAGGGGAGCTTGGTGTCCAGCTGAGCCTCTCAGTAACTCCTAGGGAATGGTGGTGTCTCCTTACAGCTTTCCAGGATGAAGAGGCCACCGGGAGCACCGAGCTTGAGATAGAAATGATAAGGCTGGGCACTCTGGATACCTGCTGGCTTGTGCTGCTCCATCAACAGACTAGCAGAGACTCATTTGCACTTCCCAAACACCACCTCATCTTTCCTTCCAGCTGAGTGGGGGTCCTCAAATGATCTGTGGATGTCTGTAGGATGGGCTGCTTTTGTAAATTTTTATATGGCAAACGTGCTCTATTGTTTAATGTGCCTAGAGATGACTCTCCAGACCTGCACAGATATTGAAAATATTTTAGGGATCTGTAAAATGAAAACCACTGTCCTGCTTTCAATATATATCACCGCTGAAACTGTCATGGACCAAGGCTGGTGATTTCACTCTGACTGTAGTGGTTATGGAGTGATTTCCCTGGCTTTAGCAGAGATGCTTTTGTGAGACGTTGGACTCTAGCTGCCTGGACCTGAAGTTTGCTTTCCTCTGCAGCTACCAGCAATGAAATGGAATTGGTCTGTGTGTGGGATGGTAAAATCTGCAGAGGAGTGATATACTTTCCACATTTTCAAAAGTACTTTCTACCCATCCAAAGAATTTACAGAAATAACCTGCTGCAAAATTTAAAAAAGCAGCAAGTGTTTGTATTGTGTGGAAAAGTTAAACTTACTGGGGGCTAGACCACATTGCTTACCACACTGCTTGGGTAGTGAAATTTCTGGGTTTCTGTGAGTCAGTCAGGGCTGAGGGCTGAATCTCTTCCTGTCCCTCCCTGGTGTAGCTGCAGCCACAGGGTGCTGTGGCCCAGCATGGACAGCACAGGGCTGGGAAGTCTGGGCAGTGAGGAGCAGGGGAGCAGCAGAACTGAACTCTTCCTGACTAACTGCAGAAGCTCCAAGAAGTTCACATAAGGAATCAAGTGAGAGCAGAGGTTGTTTTATACTCATGCAGTGTTACTTCGATGCTTTCAGTTCTGTGGGCCTATATATAAAACAAACACAATGGGTATCTAGCAGCTAATTCCAGCCACAGATATAAAAATTAGCACACCTCAGTTGCTAATTCCTTGAAGGTATGAGCTGCTTCTGATGTAATTATGAGCATGGGGCTTGCTCAGAAGAGACTAGCCACAAAATTTTCATTTTTCATGCATCAGAAATTCACTGGAAGTACACTGAAGTTGTATCCTACATAAATAGCCTTAGCAAACAATAATTAACACAGCCAGCATGTTTCATTGTATTGTTAAAGAGAGTAGAAACAGAGATAATCCCTTCTGAATTGTAATGTAAGGCCATACATAATGGTTGGATTGCTAGTTTTGTTTTTCATGATGGAGTATCTTCAGAGAGTTTAAATGAACTGTTTGCAATGAAACTGGATGCTTCCTCCAGCATGAACTAATCATAACCAAATCAGATTTTAATTAATAATTGAATAAATCCTTAGTGAGTTTCTGAAATAGAAGGCATGCTCTACATCTGCATGATGCCAGGATATCTGTGAGAATACTGAGCTTTTTCTTATTTGGAGGCTGAGAACTTGCCCTTGAATCCAGACCAATGATGGTGGACTGAGTTCTTCTCTTAAGCCTACCCTTAGTGCACAGGCCTGGAATTTCTCAGCTATCCTAAAGCAGAAATGTAAATTCAGTGCAGCTTTGGTAAGCAGAACACTATCCTTTGTTAGTAGCCAATTTCTGTTCCATCCTTGATAAGACCAAATATAAAGCAGTAAAAAACCAAACCCAAACCTGTCAGAGGATTTATCCTGTCCCCTCCCACTCACCTGGGAGGAGCTTATCTAGTGTTCTGCTATGTAAGAGATGTCCTCAGCAATCAGAATAGTCCTTGGGACCCCTGACTTTCAATAAGTTGTCTTGAAGCTGCTGTACACTACAACACTGTCCAAATCACCTACCAAAGGATCCCAGACATGTCAAGATTAAAGGCCCAAGAACAACTCTTTATGAAAAAGAATGTGCTGGAATGAAGCCAACCCAAAATCTATCTTTGTACTGTGTTATCCTTCAATACAGAGCAATTTCAATGTAGATGCAGCCCAAATCTGGCTGTGAAATTTACTCTTCTATTTAAATACATGGTCCAGTCTGTGAGTACCTCAGGTGAAAGGCACCAAGTCTCCGGGAGATGGAAATAAAAGGACATCATGTACTTAGAGAGAAACATTTTTCTGTGCTCAGTCTATAGTGATGTGTGACTGCATCAAGTCCCACCTTGAAACCAGCTCAGTGACTTGTCTTCATTTTTCTAGTTGGAAGCAGCTCCCAACCTCACTGCTCTTGTTCCAGGAAGCTTTCTGGGGGATCTTTGTTCTTTTTTGCTCAACAGCCTTATTGACCTGAAGGTATCCTGTGAGGTTGTCCACTCTGGAAATCCCAGATTTCCTGCTCTGCCACCTTCTAGTGTAAATGCACTTAGTTGGACACAGCAGGCCATGGTTATAAAAAACTCTAGCGGAGGTCTCAGTCTCACTAGTGTTTTGTGCAGGACCATTAGTATACCCCAATCTGGTGTAAATCTCACTCCTGAGGCCCCTTCAATTATCTTCCCCTTTCATGGCCTTAGAAGGGCTCACAATCATCCTTTGTTGACTGCTTTTGTTTCTTTCCTTTCTCTCCTGTCTGGTATGACTTTGATCTCTTCTATTCCAACTTCACAGTATTTCTTTTTGCTGTCACGTTTCATGTCACCCCATGCTTCTTCTATAAGCTTATCTCTGTGAAATATAAAATATTTACTGATGAAAGAAAAAGGAAAATATTTTACCTCTAAGTCTTAGTCCACATAGTCTCTGCATCCATTTAAAGAAACTTTGCTGATTTCAGCATTAAGTAAATACATAAATGCAAACCATTCCAGGACAGAGGCCTGCACACCATCAAGTTAATGTTTTATTTGGCCACATTTCCAAATTATCAGGAAAATGGGACAAGAATTGCAAGCATACACCTGTCTTCCAACTTTTCTTGTCCTTATGAGTTAGTCTTGGTATTGGACAAACCTATTTACTCAATGCTCTCTGCTGTTGCAGAAGTGCAGTTCTGAGAAGGAATGTGGTACAGCCCCTGCTGGTATCACTTTTTACCTTGCAAAAATCAGGTAAGTAATCTGATGGTAAGTGGAAGATTTTTTTTCCCCCAGTAATGAAAATCTGAAAAAAAGGAAGGTTGATGGATTACTTCCAGAAATGCTGTATTTTGAGGACAAAAAGCAAATAAAAGGAATTATGTTGTCTCTGAGTGTGCATGTTTGATTATTGCAGCCAGCTTCCCTGTAGCTTTCCGGAGCATCTAGCTAGACCCTTGGACCCATCTGGAGAAGTTAGCTGTCCATGCAGCTTTGCCAACAGCAGCAGACACTTGGGTCAGTGTACTCAGAAGTAGTGGGAATCTAGTATAAACTCTTTGGGAACTTACAACCAGAAGATGTTAAAATTTTCATTGGTCTCAACTTGCAACAGTGTTTGGTAAAGAAATTGGGGAAAGATAAGTGATATAGAAGCAACAAAGCTTAAACAAGTTTTCTATAATAGAGGATTTACTGAAAGGACAAACAAGAATCTGCTTGTGAGTCAGTAACAGGTCTTTGGACTCTGATAACTTCTTTTACAGTCAGTAAGAGTAGGCACAATACCACTAGGATTTAAAGTGGTTTTTACAAGACTCACATGAAGGCCCTCTGCAGAGGCCTCTCTTGAAAAATGGGCAGGTTTACAAGGATTTTCTGCACCTAAACACATATCAAAATATAACAGAAAAGCTGTGTGGCCACTGCAGGATCTCAGCACCACTGAATGCTTACTCCTGGAGTGAAAGGCATTAACTGTGGGCAGTTCCCACAGCCCCTAGGTCCTCTTTATCAGTAGATCCCTGCAAGCTGGACAGTTTCCCAGGTTTCTTCACTGTTCCAGCTCTGCAGTTGTTCAACGAGACACTGGAGGATTCACCCCACTGCTTCAGTCACTGGCAGCCTCTCCCTTTAATTATTTGTAAAATTCTAAACAAGACTAAATTTTTTCTTGAATTATCCAGCTGCATTCCATTTTAACACCCCTCTTTTCCTTCACATATCTGTGGTACATATTTGCTTTTATCCTCCCAAAGCTTCTACACAAACAAGAAGGGAAAAAACCCATTAAAGGGAAGGTGTGCCTGATAATTCAATTACCTGCTCATCACCAGTGAGCCAGGAGGGCCAACTTATGCTGACTATGGTAACTCCTGCTCTCAAGTGATCTCTGCAGAAAGCTTCCACAATCTCAAGGAGCAGGGAGTGGGGCAGGCCAGGAGATGGGAAACTTGGGCCCTGTGTACCTATAGCCCAGCTTGTAGCCAGTGACAGGCACAGTGCTACAGATGAAGGCATGATCTGTGAAGGGCTGCCAGCAGTCTGCCTGTTGTGCTCCTGCTCCTTGTCCTCAGATACGTATTTCCCCAGCTATTGGGTGAGCTCAAATGGTAGGTGTTAGCACAGGAAGAAGGAATTTTAAACAGGTTTAGCTGTCTGTCATTCCAGGAGAGAGAGGGCTTACTATACAAGCTCCACACACTCGGTGTGTTTCTGCAATGTTCAGAAATACTCAGTGTTTGGTGTGAAGTAGAATGTCTAAATACATTGCAACAAAACACTTTATTTGGAGAGTGACTCTTAGCTTTGAAACAAAGTACTTTCTGACAAGTACGATTTTGATTCCTATAAAAATCACTACCAAACTCCCTTTCTATTTTTCCCACTCACCTAATCTAGGTATACGTGTCTGTAATCCCAAAATACAAAGATTTTTGTCTTTTCAGGTGCACGATGATGGACAATGTGTGGTAGCAGAGCATGGATCTCACCCTTGTGCAAGAGGCATAAGGCTGGGCACAATCCCATACTTTCTGTTACAAATACTGCATTGTTTGGGTTGGAAAAACAAAAGTGTCTTGATGTGGTATGCTGTGATGTCATTTTGCTGTGCTACTGGATCTCGTGGTTCAGCACACCAGTTTCTGTACTCCAGGGGTGGTGAAAATCAGCACACAGCAAACTGAGCCATTGACTGCAGCTCTGTTTCAAGGCATGCTGGGGACTGTGCAAGAGAAATAAAGAAAAAACACTTCCATGTTATTTACCCTAATTCCATAGAGTAAGAGTGGTTTCTGCCCTTCCTGGGAGAAGGTGCTACTTTACATAGCCTGTCTGAATCCCACAGTGAGGTTTAATAGCCCTTTCTTGTGCTTTGTCTGAACTAGACTGCCTTGCTATTTTGGGGGCATTTGTTATATTTTCATGGGATGTGAAGAGTTTAATTAATTTTTAGTAGCTATTATTTTAATTGGGTAATGTGTTCATAAAATAATCTATGAATTTACTTTCTAAACACTCTCCTTAACATCTGGTCAGGCAAACCCCACAGCAGCTGCTGCCTTCCTCCCAGAAAAACACTGCTCAGGAGCCTCTAATATGCTCTTTGAAGGTTTATTTCTTGCATTGGGTTTTCACATAGACAAACTCATTTCATACAACACACCAACCTCTCTGCTTAATTTGACTGGGAAAGTTAAAATAGGCAGGTTATATAATGATGTTTATCTTTACATCAGGAAGTCAACTAAGAAGCTGTTAAGCTGATATTATATAACACAGACCTGATTATAGAAAGTGTGGAGGAAGATGGTCTAGGTTTATGCATGTCATATTGGCAGTAATTGTTAACAATTATAATTAATATTGTTTTGTATGCTTTTGTTTTTGATGTTTTGCAGCCTTCCAGAAGATGTTGGACCATTAGCAGCCAGGCACTGAATTTTAATTGTTTATAAAGATTGCAATTGCACTCCTCTATACATTAGGTACATATATTTAAATAAAACATTCTAAATAAGGAAATAGAAGTCTCTTATTTCTTATAATGCTCTAGTTACTGAGGTTGCTGGAGTAGTAAAACTTACTCTTTTGTAGGATTGTGAACTGTCCCAAACCCAATAGACAAATCTTATTACAAGAGCAAAAGAAAGATGAGTTTGCTGTATACACATGGCACATAATCCATAATAGGACAAGAGCTCAAACAACTCCAGCACACACAAACTGCACAACAATATAGGAAAAAATTGTCTTTTAGACAAAAAGAAGTCCAGTTTTCTCTTACTCTTCTTGTAAACAGGAACACATTCATCTACTAGCCATGCCCAGCTGGACTCCCTAATTCTAAGGATAAAGACATCCTTTTATTCTGATGGAGATCGAATTAACCTAAGACAAGTTTCAGTTATGAGGACAAACTGGATATACAGTTCACAAATGAAAATTATGAAGATTGTATTACTGAGAAAACTGTCTTCTCTGTATTAAAAAAAAAAATAAAGGATAAAATTAAATAAGCAGAGATGTGTAAGAGGATCCCATAAGAATTCCATTGAGTAGGCTTAATTAAATTTGCTGAACTGTGATTTTTTAAAATAGAACTTTGATTTTAACAACTGAAGATCAGATCCTTTCCCATATAATAGGCAGCAACTTATTTTATCCACAAGAGTGAAGATGATAGACAAAAGTGAGCTGGTATTCCAACTGTTAGCAGTATCTATGACAGGCACATGACTCATTGGGTAGTGTGACAGAGTAACTCCAGTCTGTATTGGAAAGAGTAGCTTTAGTCTTTAGTGGCCTCATGAAAATTTTCCATTTATAATAGCTTTTGCAGGGAAAAAAAGACACGTTACCATTCCACGTTTTGATTCAAGTGGAATGCTTCTACAAGAAGTTGTTTGCATCTCTTATAATCCACAAAATTACAGATGATAATGAAAAGATGCCCTTCTGAAAAGACAGCTCCTGGAAGGTAAGGCTGTGGCACATGATCCAAACTTATCAGACATCAGAGAATCCAGATGAGTGGAGGCATAATGAACAAGCTAACTTCACTCAGGCTTCATTCCTTGTTAGGCAGGGGAAATGAGGCTTCATTAATTTCATTGCTTCCCCAGGTAGCTGTGAAGCATTGCACTGAGTTTGCAGGGAAGTGAAAGCTTTTCTGCACCTGTCTAAGATCCTTTCATGAGCATGAACTCCCAGTTCTAAATGAATAAGGGAAATAATCTGCTTTGTATGGTGACTGCTAGTACTATATGGTGACTTTGGACATTAAATCGTGACAATTAAGAGAGCACCAATTTTAACGTTCTTATGTTTTCTTTCACTAGAAAGCCCAACATTAAAAAATCTTGAGTTTTACTCATTATTCTTCAACAGCTAGCATTTCTTTTTACTAAAATTAATACCATAATTGGGTTATTCTAGAAATATTTTACCTTATACACCAGTGTCCATCTTTAATTATGAACAGATGTACCTGTATTTATTTAATCTAGCCCACCTTCTGTAATGGAGTTTGTCTCAGCTTGTAACTACTGTATTTTTTTGGTCATACTAATAACTGTAAATTCTTGCCATATGATGATGTCTGCAGTCCTTTTTTCTTGGTGTTCTTGTGTTGACTGACATTATGTGTGGATCTAGGGGTTGTTCTTTGAAGTCTCTTGTTCTGAGTTCATTATACCTCTGCACTTACTGTGTGGGACACCAGCTGCAACACATCCACTGCCACTGCCAGTTTGAGAAGCCTACATTGTCAGCTGGCTACAGTGGGACTTAGGGGGTTCACCAGGTAGCTGGCATGAAGGCAAATCCCTCCATGTCCTGCTGCCTTGCCTGTGGCCAAAGTGTGACTGCCTCAACACATAAGGAGGCTGGCAGCATTCATTCTCCCTGTGGTGTGGTGCCAGCTGACCAGGTGATGTTTCCAAAGCAAAAAGAGCCATTTTTAAAGTGGACTGCTTTGAGGAGTAGGAGCTGGTGTAGGATCAGGTACAAATCTGTGGCAGAGCTCACTACTGTGATCAATTGCCAGAGCAGGCAGCTGCCAACAAGCTGTGGCATCATTTCTCAAAGTGGGAAAACATCATATCTGTTTCACTATAGTTTATGAAACTGGGATTATTAGGCTCTAACACAGGGCTGCCTTTTCACCATGTACAAATGGCATGGGCTAGGATCAGGTGGCAGTTACAGAAGGTTTTCCAGGGTATGCTGTGCTGGCCTCCCTGCTGCCAAAAGCTGCCTGGGCCTGTATCACACATCCCCCCTAAGCAGTATGTGTGCTGTAACAAGCTGCCTATCCCTGCCAGAGACCGTCCCAGGCAGAACATCCCAGACATGCTCCTGGCAGCAGCTGCAGAAGAAGGAATTTTAAAGGGGAAATCTGAGGGCAGTGACGAAAGGCCATTGGTCACATACTCAGATGTCTCTGAGGACTAAGGTGGTGATGGGATGCTGCTTTATGTAATTGTCCTAGAGTTCCTATACCAAGGGTCATTTTGGACCAGCCAGGGCATGTTAAGCACAGCATCATGCTGACTTCTATACTGACCACACCAGTCACAATTTAAGTACAAGCTTTTTTGTATGCTGCTTGTAGTGGTTTGGTAAAAATGATATTGCTTAAGTTGTGGCACAAATGGTGCTCTGGTTGACATTCAGTTTTCCCCTCCTGCAAGGGACCTACAAAATTTTCTGGAAGCGGGAGCCTGAGAAAGACCATGTGCAATACAGGATAGTTTTGCAATGCTGGGTCTAGCTGCAATGTTGCTAGTAAAAATGTCATTTGCCATACATGGAATATTTTCTGTATGTGCTGGAATTTCAAGCCCACTTTTCATACTGAAGTTTAATACTGTGCTTTCTGGCTCAACTGCTTTCAATCAGCAAACACAATCCTAGAAGAGAAACAGAAGTGCCGGGAACCAACATCATTCTCTGAGGTACAATAAGGCTCACCTAATTGCTTCCTGACTTGCTGATCCATCATCCTGACCCCTTCTTTGATGTTTGTCTTTTTTTTTTTTTTCCTAGAGCATTAGTAACAAGTGAGAAATGCTGTCTCAGGGTGTTATATATGGGATTATTTCTCTATTCCCAGCAGAGTGACTGTATGTAATGGGATTATCTCTTATTTAAAATAAAAAAGATTTGGAAACATCAAGTACTGTGTACAAAAAAGTAGTTTCTTTATGGAGGTTCCTGTAATTGTAAAAAAGTTCCTTTTTTTGTTTTGTAAAAATACATTTATGTCAGTCAGCAAAACCAACCTAAATGCTGCAGATGTCTCCTTTCTACAATCTAAATTTAGATTGTTCTTCCCCTCCTTCTGTATATATATTCCTCTGACATCAAGAGGGCTATTGCCCCTTTACAGCACATTTATTGCTGTTGTAAACACTGAAAACTGATGAGGCCAGATGATGGAGGCTTCTGCCAATGTCTCTTCTTAGCCTGCTTTCATTTCAAAATATCTGAACTGGTACCAGCTGGTGCCAAAATTTTGAGATAAGAAAATACAACTAGAAAGGAAGAAAATGGGCAATGTGTGTCAGCACTAAATGTCTGCTTGCTTCAATGAGATATGTGAACACTTTCACAGTACATAGCTATGGGAGGAGGAATAACTCCTGGCACAAATCAAAGAACAAAACGTAGGACTATTGGGGAGGGAAAAGTTCTTTTCTAGATCTGGGTTAGATCTGCCACGGTGTAAGTTTCCTTAAGATTAGGTCTCTGCCAAAGAGAAGTCTAGCCCTGATTTTTAGACTTCAAATTTGCAAGAGTTGCCCAGGAGACTCTTTTTAGGTTCTTTGGATAAGTTCTTGAACATTTTCAGTTGTGCTTAAATCTAAGAAGTGTAAATGGAAATGCGAGCTTGGATTAAAAAAAAAAAAAAAATCATATCAGTATTTGCCTTGAACTTTCAAGTCTCTTTCCGCCTCTCATATGTGTATACATGCAGGGTTTGAAGTGTATCAGATCAGAGGCTCTAGTTGATTGTCCATCTGATTGAGAGAGAAGTTAAATTCCCTCTCAGAACAAGAGCTAACCCTACATCCTTTAATACACATTACATTACATCCTTTAATATACATTTCCTTTTAATGGGTATACAGAATAGGCTGCAAAGGCCATTTAGCTCTCATTTCTATCCAAGGCATCCATTTCTATGCTCTGTCACCTCTTTGCCATTTTGCGAAAAAGCAAGCTGTTCTGCCTTTGAAGGTAACTCCTTACCATTTCCACGCCAGTTTTGAGAAAGTAACTATCATAATTCTGACCAGTACCGGATGTCAGACTATACAGCCCATTTCGTAAACTTTTCAGGAAGCAAGGCTTTTCCTGTTTTCTCCCATGATGTCCTTATGTCCTCTGTTAAGTGCAGCAAAGCTATTTCTTTATCTTTCTTCGAGTTCTTCCTCCTTATCCTGGTCTTCACCAGGATGATTGAAAGAAAAAAAACACAGCAACAGGTGGATGCCAGTGTCAGTGTATTACTTATTGTGGGGGCCGGAGAGGTTTGTGAGGTGTCTTTGTGCTCTGTTTGTCCCTTGACCTCCTGCCCCGTAATGCGGCTCTGGGCTGCTCGTGGCCGTGCACGGCTCTCCCTGCGCTCCTTCACCGCAGGAGCCGCTCCATGCCCGGCACTCCCACAGCACCATCTCACTTTGGTGGTGTTGCCCAGAAACTGCCGCGGTTAAACAGGGACGAGCGATACCGCAGGTACCGGCGCACACCTGGAGCTGTCCCGCCCTCCCGCAGCCCACACCGGGCACCACCAGCGGCGCGCCGGGGACGCTCGGGGCGGGTTCCGCCGGGGGCCGGTTCCCATCGCTATCCCGGCGCGGTGCCCGGCGCTGGCCGCGGGCGCCCCGCGGGCCGGGCGCGGCGGGGCGGGGCGGGCCGGCCCCTTTAAGGCGGGGAGCGCTC
>VXBI01008138.1:1084560-1119017 GCA_013397375.1 Toxostoma redivivum | reverse complement strand
CTGACAGCGCTGCCGCGGCGGGACGGGCAGGGGGGCGGCTGAAAGGAGCCGGGGGCGTTGCGAGCGCGCCGAGGGCACCGTCCCGCCCGCGCTCTCTCGGCTGCGAACAAAGGAGCTGCCGCGCCGGGCTGGGGCGGTCCCGGCCGCGGGGGGCTTGTTGCATCGCCGGTGCTCCTGCCCGGTGCGCTCCGGTCAGCCGTGTGTCTGGTCTCCGCTTGCAGATACCCAGCGAGCCCTGCGCCTCCTGGAGGAATACCGCTCCAAGCTGAGCCAGGCGGAGGATCGGCAACTGCGGAACTCCATCGAGCGGGTCATCAGCATCTTCCAAAGTAACCTTTTCCAGGCTTTGATAGGTAAAGGTTGGCTTCTTTCAGTTTGTGCCAAGCCGGTCGGTTCTTGCTGATGCTGTCACTTGTGGTGTTCAGAGCAAAAGGTGTTTTGCCCGTAAGTTAGAAGCCATGTGCTTCTTTTCGTTGTGTTTTTGTTTTGCATAGTAACACACGTGTTGTTACAGATCAACAGTTCACTTGTTACGTGTACTTTCTTTATTTGAGGCTTTTAACTGGTCCAAACTGCTTAAAACCGCGGAATAGATTTAAATTCTGTGAAATGTTATCCTATATTTCTTTAGATTTAGATGCATGTTTCTCTATGCATCTTTATTCGCCTAATAAATTTGTAAGGAGGGTGGGGTTTTTTTCTGTCTGTATGTAACAGGTTAGTGAATGAATTGAAATGTTTTTAGTCTAAGGAATAAGACAATTCCTGTTGAAGAGTCTCTAAAAACATCACAAAATGTATAACTGAAGTGCAAATTTAACCTAAAGTAAATGAGAAGGAACCTCTAATGCTTCAGGGAGTACTACAGTCATCTCTTGTCCTTTGTTGAATATTCAAGTATAGTGAAAACACTATTCATTCTCAGTTTACAGTTCTTATAGTGCTTGACTTAATATGTTCCCATAAGTTCTTAGAAGCACTTGCATGTAATTTTGAATTTCCTGCCGGTCTATTTGTAAAAAACCCCTGAGCATAAATAGAACTTGCAGAATCCTGTCTTTATTTGGAAGCTTCTGCAGAGAAAGAGTGAGAAGTGGTTTCTTCTTGATTGATTGTCACTATCTTTATGACAGCTAATGTTAGTTTACCCTCAAGAATAAAATTTGTTCTGCATCCTTGTCTTTTAATAGTAACCAGTGTCTGAATTGGACTGATGGCAAACATTGTAGCTATATTTGTTACCTGACTTACTACTTGGTTACTGTGCTAGGGTGCACATCTTCCTTCGCAGGGCTGCAGCTTCTTCGAACCTGTGTTGTGGTGAAAGCACAGGGACAGGCAAAACATAAACATTGCTGCTGAATGCTTTCTTCTGGAGCATTTATTTAATCTTGTGTAGATTTTCAGAAAACAGTGGTTGTGCTGGGTTTTTTTTCTTATCATGTAACTTCATGATGGGTAATTATGAAAATAGGTCAATTTAAAGAATCTTTTCCTTATAAGAATTCTGCATTTCTTTCCACTACACAGTTGCTGCTAATCAGCTTCATGATAAAGAGCTAAACACAATCTTTGTGGGACACCTATGAACAGATTGACTCATTGACAGATCAGAATGTTGAAATCTTGTGTCAAATATTTGAAATACATCAGCAGCACTTTTTATTTTCACCCAGAAAATTTCGGGGTTGACCGCCATTTTTCTTGTTCTGGGTGTGTGTTTATGTGAGGGCTTTTTATTTTAAAACTCTTCAAGGTCCATGCAGTACTTTGTTTTCTCGCCTTCACTGAAAGATACCAATCTGTTAACCTTTGACATTCAAACTGCAAGATGTAGTTTCTTCTCATATCCATGTATGAATCTTTGTTTATAGCTCCACACTTAGTAGTAGTAGTGGACTTGAAAGAGCAGGCTACCTCATGTCAGTTGGCTTTGTTCTGCAAGAGCAGAAGGGAGAAGTGTGTTGTCTGGGTGGGCTCTGTGGTCTGTTTTCTGGATTTGTAAGAAGCTGCACATTGCAACCACAAGGACCCTAGTTTTTGTTGAGTTCAGTTTATCTGTCCATGCACAGCAGGTACTTCTTGGGCATGTTGCATTAACTTCATTAACTTTGCATTTCCTGGGTCCCTGTATGATTGTTTATTAGATTGCTGTGTTTCCAAACCAGCTGGCAGAAGGCTGGTACTTGCAAAGCAATTAATGCTGTCAACTTGGATCTTTATCCTTTAACCTGCTACTTTCTGTGGAAATATGTCAGGGGAGTTTTTGTTCCTAGCAGGCTGCTCCTGGCTGTTGTTCTCCTGGAAGCACCTTTTATGGTGTGATTATTGGGGAGACTCCCTGGAAAAGATGTGATCTGGAGGATGGCTACAGTTACTGGGAAGACCTTGAGCTGGCTTCTGCTTGTCCTGTTTCCATGAAGATCTGGGAGCAGACTGGATGAAGTATTCCATTGTGCTGGGGGTTGGACTAACCTGGAATTCTTCATTGGCCATTGCTTTATGGCTGAAGTGTGCATTTTATAGGAGTTGTGATGTGCTCCCAACTGAAATAGCCAGTGCTATTGTGACAGCAACTTTCAGGCTCAACAATACCAAGTTATTGCTCTTATAGATACTTCTTCCAGAAAGTGTGCTACTTCTAGTTTCTGGTTTGGGTGCTTTTTTTCCTTTTTCTTAAAATTAACAATACTAAAAAAATCCCTACTAAACTTCATCCATTTATTTTCTGCTTTTTCTGCCAAGTTACTGTACTATATCCAGGACTTGTTTGCCCATAGTAGGTAGGCTTGTGAAGGTTGTAGTCAGGATCTGCTGTCAACTTCATGTATCTTTTTTAGTATAATTTTTGACTTGGCAATCAAATGCTGTTCTTTCAAGGAATAAATAGCATTATACACAGAAATACATCTTTGGGTTTATAATGGAGGAAATGAAATATTCCTGAAAACTACAGATTTTAACAGTGTTTCATGTTTTTAGATTAAAATGTTTTAGAACGTAAAGAGGTTTTAGAAATTGAAAGGGTATTTTTTGTAATGCCCATTTGGATGCTGTAGTATAAGTAATATTAATTTTTCATTTGAACCTTTATGTTATTCTCTCAGTTCTCTCAATAAAATTTTAGTTCAGCAATCTACAAGATGACCTTGTTCTTGAATAATGGCTTTAAATGGTTTGAATTAGACCAGTAACTAGTCAGTGTGAACAACCATTGTCACCAGATCAACATTGCAAGTGTTACATTTTAAGTAATGTAACTGTAAGAACTTTGATTCTGTAACAAAAGTTGTAACCACATGTGACCTCCTTAAAACAGACTCTGAAAAAGCCCATTTTTATCTTTTCTGTCTTCCATAATGTGGTATTTTCCGTTCCGTCAATCGTGTGTAATAATGAACGTCTAGAACTTCAAATAAATGAATACTAAGGACCTGTAATTAAAATCATCTTGAGAATAGTGTCACTTTTAAGTCAGTTTCCTTTTGTACAGGCTCAAAAATGTGTGGTATCTTTACTAGTTTTTGATTTCTTGTTTTCAGTTAAAATGGCTTGTTTCCAATATTCTGATCATTGGTGAGCCAATTTATTAAGAGACCAAAGGAAAATATCCATATATAGAACCACAGAGTAGACTTATTTCACTTTGGTATGGTATTTGATATTTATCTTCAAATAGTGAGGTAATAATTCTGCAGGTGAGTTCTCTTCTCAGCTTAGGGACTCTTTTATCTTTTCAGAAGCTACAGGTTCTTGAAAAAGTACAGATATATTTATCTTTCTGAAAATATAGGAAAAAAAACACTTGCATGCAAAAGTAACACTTCTGAGAGAAAAACATATGAAACAGACTTCTTTTTATACACATAATATTTTTATTTAATTAAGATCTGCTTTTAATAGGTTGAGGTTTGCCATATTAAAATAGACTTCTAAAATTAAAAATATTACAGCTATAGCTAGAGACATAAGGTAGTTTGCTACTTCAGAAGCATTCATTTTCATGACAAGAACTAACTCCATGTGCACTGGTGCCAGAAAAAGGGAATTCTAGGAGAGTCTCTACATACACTGGCAATGCAGTTGGCTGTGTTAACCATCTTGCCTGAAGTAAGGTGTTTTTATCTATCTGTTTATCTAAATATCTGTCTAATTTTGTAGCTATGCATATACAGGCCTTTTAGTATAAAATGGCAAATCTGACTAGGAAAGGTTCAATGTGTTGAATTTCATTATGTAAGCAGTCTCATATGTTTCACTTGGAGTCCCTTTGCATGGAGACCTGCCTTGAAAATTGTGCTTATGCACTGGCTCTTCCTCTTCCTAGCACTAAACATCCAATGTAGGAAATTTTGAATAAAAAAATGTAGTTTTTTCAGTAATCCTTACTAAACCAAAGAACGGCTTCTCCTAGTAAACATGAAGGCGCTTTTAACCATAGTTTGCATGAGCCTTATTAATTGAACAAAACATATTACAAATGCTGTTAATACATTTTTACACCCCAGAAAAGTAAGTCCTGTCTCTGAAAATTTTGAAAAAAGTTGATGATTGCATAAAGTAAACTCTTTGTTCAGGTTTCTCAGCAGTATGATTCGGACTGAAAATTCTAGGGATATAAAACAGTCTGTTAATTTCTCATTTCTATCCACATTGGCTTTCTGAACTAAATTAGGAAAACAACCCTAGATTTTAGGCTGAAGTAGATTGGGTTAGGTCAGCACTCCTCAAAGTTGATCCATTTTGGAGTGGACTGGCCGCATTCCTACTACCTGGCATGTGGTCTCAGCTCAGCTGTGTGTGGCAGCTCTGGAGTTCTTCTCGCTCCTCCTCACTCCTTCACACATAGCCACCTTTGGAATATTTCCTATACTTGCTGACTAACTGGAAATCAAACACAGTTAAACACAAGCTCCTCTTCTGAACTGAACCAAGAGTACTTGCTCTTGGGAGACCTCAGTTAGAACTTTTATTTCAGCAGTATAGTTAAAAGAGCATGTGCCATGATGACACAGTTAACTCTGCAAATCCTTCCTATTTTCAAAGGTTACTGCAGCCTTAGTGCCTTTCAGACTCTGCTAAATAAGATTTATATTAAGAATCCCTAAGTTCTTGACAGTTAGTTGAGGTTCTTGTTAGATAGTCAGTGAATATTGCTGGGGTTTATTATTAGTGTATTTTTCTTAGAGGAAGGTTTAGGGAGAATTGGATCTTCTGTAACATTGGATAGTACTGAAATTGTTGCAGATGCTAAGTAGGTTATTTTCACATTGAAATCTTATCCTTGCTGCATTTTTGTGAATTTTTCCCCAGATTGCAGCTTCCGTGATACAACATCTTTACTCACATTTGAGGCTGAAACATCCATGCAGTATAATCCTTGCAACTTGGAGGTGTTCATTGACTTCTGGACAAGTTTCCTGAGGCTTATACTATGGTTATGCTTGCTTTGGTCTCCTTTGAATATACAGAAGTTGATCAGTTTTACAGAAATTTGACTTAGGGTTGTGTCTACAAAGGTGGTTAAGTACTTGATTACTTTCATCCAGATGGAGGGAGGATAAATATTTTAGTTGGTGTCCAGATGTTTGGAATGTTAATTCAGTCATTGTTAGTATGTTTCTGCTGTGTAGTTTGTCTGAATGTCCCAGTCGTTGGAAGAAGTTCCTGTTTTACTCTTAAGGAACTTAATAATAAGTGAGATTATCTCATTGCTCCTCTTCTTTTTTTAAAGGATTACTTACTATTTTGTATGTAGTGCAGTTTGATATCTAGCTTGCTTTTTAAAATGTTTTCCACCCTGTATTGCATGTGTGTGTGTGACAGGGCAATGTATTGAATTTTTGGGATTAGGTGCTGCTTTTGGTAGCCTAAAATAGCAAGTAAGTAATAAGTTGAGTAGCTACTGGTATGCAGATAAATAGTATTGTGGCAAAAGTTTATCCTTGTGGTATTTCACTGACTGTGTATTCAGTGTTGAATAGCTGTACTGTAGAATATATCAGTTGCAGTATTCTCTTCCCAGGCTTACCATTGAAAGGCTCTGCTGACAAAAAAACCTTGTCAATAAATCTGCTGTTCATCCAGGGGCTGAAAAGACAGTAGAAATTTTGAATAATTGATGTAGTTTCCAGGTTCTGGGAAAGTTTGCCCTCTGGCCTGTCCTTGCTTTATTTCCCATGTTCTTTCACTTCTTTCCCTAGGTGTGCTGCCTATCTCCTCCCATGCTTCTATCTGTATTCCTGGATTTGCTCCTAATCTCCCTCATCATTTGCTTCAGTGCTGGGTACAATGTAGAAGAAGAGGGAAAGCATGAGTGAGAATATTTGTGCTCATCTTAGTTTTGCTTCCATGGTGGTCCTAGCAGCAAGGGCAGAGCAACTTGTTTGAGTTTGCAGCTGGAATACCATGTGCTCCCTGTGCTTCTGGTTTGCCTATATTTTGAGAGATGGAGCTTGTTTTGGTGCAGAGGGAAGGAATCTTTAAAGAAACTGAACTGCAGCAGCTGACTAGGAGTCTCCTGGCACAGATGGTTTCCTGAATTATAACTAGGCCAAATTTACAAGATTGTTAGGAGACTGCAGAAGGTGTAGGGCTGACACTAGAATAACCTCCTTAGTTTCATGCTCTTTCCCGAAGTTAGGGGAGGCTTTAGAGCTCTCTGGTAAAGCTTTCATAGGAATCTTATCATGTGCAAGTATCTTCCCAGCCATGCCCTCGAAACAGCTGACTTATTTTGGCTTCAAATGAAGTAGTCAGCCTAAGACAGAGCAGCATCAAGGACAGCATATGAGCAAATTGTAAAAGCACTGCAACTTTAAGTGGTTTTCAGAAACTTGCGTTAAAATTTGGCTGCAGGAAAAGCACAGGTGTTAGTGCTGGAGGAGATGCTACTCTGTGGCACACCCAGCCTTGTGTTGCCACTGCTGCCACATAATTACCTTGGAGCCTGAGCTTTTTGTAGGTAGAAGAAACTAATGCTTGTGCAGTCTCATCTAAGCAAAGCTATGCACCTGTATGGAAGCTCAACTAGGAGGGTTGAGTGAACTCATCCCAAAACTAGTTTGATTTTTTTAAATGCATTTGTCTGGTGAGAAACATCATCAGTCCTGTATACTGACATTATCTAGGGGACATACTATAAATAAGACTTAATAATAAGGTTTTTGTTGCCACTGAAGACAGTAGTAAATTTTTTTTTAAGAAAAAAGTACATTGTTGTAATGGCTGCTGGTTTGCAACTGGTGTTGATATATATGGGGAGGGTAGATACCTGGGAGTTAATTTTTAGTTTGGATGCTTGTTTGTTGGGGGGAGTTGGGAGGTTCTTGGGCTTCTTTTTAAGGCTTAGGCTGATGACTAAGTGTGCATGAACCAATATTAAATCAGAAAGTTTAGACAGCATAATATTGTGTCAATTTTCATCTGTGAGTGACAGTTTTTTCTACCTTAATTCTGGACATAGAAGACCCCGTGAGTTTCTGAAGGAAAATTGTGTAGTGACAGTGTAAAGCACTTTTTAAGGAAAGATTGGATGTGACATGTGGTGTAGTTGACATGCTGGTGTTAGATCATAGATTGGACTTGATCTCAGCGTTCTTTTTACTAACCTAATTGATTCTGTGAACATATGGTGAAGGAGGGATTAGGAAGCAAAGAGGAAAATATGAATGAGTAGTTTGGAAAGTGGTCAGGCTGGTAAGGAGCTGAATTTGTCTGAGTGTAAAAAGCAGCTGGAGGAATAAAAGCAAACAGTTAGATTAAGCACCAATTAATGAGAACTGGAAGTGAAAAGTGGAAAATAACCTCTTCTGGAACTTGAGTTAAGCAGAGAAGTGTGTGCAGAAAGGATGTTCCAAGAGAAGGACAGCTACTGAAGCTGGTGAAAGAGCTGGGGATCAGTAGCTGGATATTGCAGCTTGCGGCAAAGGGTCTTGTAGAACAGAATGTGTAGTGAGAAAGCTGCACTACGAGTTGCTCCTTAAGTTTTTAAGAAGTCTTGATTGTGCGCAGCAGTTTTAAAGAAGAAAGAGATCTCCAAACAGCCAACCTGAAAGGGGCTCTGCAGGGGTTGTGATGAGGCTGGTTTTCAGTTCTCATAGTACAAATGCAAACATTTATTTTTGATCAGACACACACACCATGACAACACAACCATTAAATACACAAAGAGAATGCTTACTTAACTACGGTCATTGTCTTGGTAAATGGACATGAAGTTTTTCTTGGTCTTTGTATTTTTTTGTTGATCACTAATCATGCACTTTTCGAACTGTGCTCTACTTGTATTAAATGGATATTCTTAGCTTGACATAGCAGATGAAGTAAGCATGCATGATTGAGCCTTCCTTGGAGTTAGTAGGAGTTGCTTTATAACTGAAAAATGAAAGT
This sequence comes from Toxostoma redivivum, assembly GCA_013397375.1. Lineage (NCBI taxonomy): Eukaryota > Metazoa > Chordata > Aves > Passeriformes > Mimidae > Toxostoma > Toxostoma redivivum. The sequence goes on along the minus strand of VXBI01008138.1, from coordinate 1,110,626 downwards.
CTATAGTGTTTGCAGACTCTTTGGCCTGTTTTGACAGTGATCATGACTGTTTTGTCTATATATTTGTTATGTTGGGCTGTTAAGAATTTGGCAGATGCCATTTATCTCAAATTGCTCTGAACTGAAATAGCATGTTGACCTTTGTTTTCTTTCTAGTAGTTTTAAGACTTGAGTTTTCAAGTGCTTTGGGTGCTTTGGCAGGAAGCTCTAGGAAATAAAGCTCTCTTTCCCTCCTTGCCTTGATTTAGAGAAGTACTTAATTTATAATGGGATGACACCTTTTCCTGGACAACACACAGGTATTCTTAACACACAAGTTCTTAACAAACCTGTTTATTCAAATATGGGTAACATCATAAACAAAACCAGGCATTTTCATGTGCTCCATGTAAATGAACAAATGTCTGAGAAGAGGCAGACCAGTGAGAGATGACAAAGGATTTGCTTACACGGACTAAATGAAATAAGTCAATTTCTGATGGAATTCATAAGCTCCTTGGTTGCTTGCAAGTCTGAGGGAGGGCAGTAGCTCTGAGAGATTCTCCTGAACGAAGCTGGTATTGAAAAGCTTTGTGTGGTAAAGCCTGTATGGTGATGCTAAGTTATCTAGTGTTTTGCTGACTTGCTGGCTTTAGCTGAAATTGGTTTGTCCTGCTGTTGAAGATCTATCAGAAAAGGAACATCTGTCGAGTGCAGGATTAACTAAGTAGCTGAAGTGTGTAAATCCTGGCCATGCTGCCATGCAGAAGGACCTTGACAAGCTGAGGAAACGGAACGGACAAGAACTTCATGGAGTTCAACTAGTAGAAATGTAGAGTCCAGCATCTAGGGAGGAATAATCCTATAACCAACATATACTGTGTGTCACCCAGATGGAAAGCAGTGCTGCAAGAAGGGATGTGAGGGTCCTGGTGACAAAAAGTTGATCATGAACTATCAGTGTGCCTTGGGGCAAAGGTGGTGAATAGTCTCCTGGGTTGCGTTAGATAGCCAGCATTAGAACTGCCAGTAGGTAAGCTCTTACCCCTTTGCATTTTAGAATGCAAAACATGAATTTAGATTTTTATTAAAAAAATGAACAAACAGAAAAGAAACATGAGCTTCCTGAATTAATTCTTGCTTGTATGCAAAGCTGTTAACTACATTAAAAGTGAAAACCTTCAGATGGGAATACAATTAATACAGCATACACAAATGGGATTGTTAAATTCACATATATTGTGGTAGCAGTTTATATCTTTGTGTAGTGCATGATGTAAGGACAACAGTTCACTGGTTCACATGGACAGTGTCCAAAGCAGTCTGTTGTAGTAAATGTGTTACTGTTTAAGTTCATGAAATGCTAAGCTTGTGTGGAATTTCCTGGCATTTATTAAGAAAAACCATCTATAACTCACGAATGGTCAAGATGCTTAAAATGTAAAAAAGCAAAGCCCAAAACCAGTAGGTTACTGTGATCATTAGAGGAATATTTTCAATTTAAAAAAGAATGAACCACAGAATCATTGAAGGTACAAAGGACCTTTATGATCATTGAGTGCAACCTTTCACACAGCACTGCCAAGTGCACCATTAAACCATGTCCCTAAGCACCACACCTACAAGTATTTTAAACACCTCTTGAGACTCAATCATTCTCCTGGATAGCCTGTTGCAATGCTTGACAACCCTTTCAGAGGAGAAATTTTTCATCATTTCCAATCTAAACCTTCCCTGGCACCACTTGAGGTCATTTCTTCTTGTCCTATCACTTGTTGCTTTGAAACTGACACTCATCTCAACTACAACCTTGTTTCAGATAAATAGTAAATGCCAATGAAATTTAATTGGTTTCCTCTATACCATAGTACAAAGGTTCAGTATCAGAAATCTGAAACTAACACCATATTAAAAAATTACATGCAGTTGCTTGATGCTTGTTTGAAAACCAGAACATATGAAAAGATGGTCCGAGAAACAGGGAGTGGGAGACTGAGTAAAGGGAATCTTTCCCATGGAGGTGTGTAGTGTTGACTATTTCTTTCTCCTCACTGTTATGTTTTGCTGAGGTTATTGTTTGCTGATATATGCTATGCTTCACTCTTTCTTCTCTACCTTGCAGTTGCATTTGAATTTCTTGTATATACTGTGTGTTTTATATATGCTGGATGTTCTTTTTTCTGTTACCCCTGAACTTTTTTTTTGTCCAGTTCTCAAGGTTGGCTTCCTTTAACCAGTAATTTGTAGTTGCTGAGTTGTTTGTAGACTTAAGGCCTCTGATATCATCCTGTGTCTTTTTTTTCAAGGCCTCTCTTGTCATGCTATGCCTCTGCTCTTCTATGCAGCTTTTTACTCTGGGGTCATAGGTAATCCATTCTCTACAGAATAACCTGTTTTTATTGGTATGTATTAGCTGTTACGCACACAAATGTAAATTTATACATTCAATCTCTGTGTGTGTGTGTACTTGTATTTATGTACAGCTTTTAGTTAGCTTTGGACAATTGTGTGATGTAATACTGAATGATTTCACATATATTTATGTATACTATTTATGGAATATATGTAGCAAATATTTGTGTGTTATATAAAAAAATATTTATAGAAATAGGTATTAGCTCACACAGCTGTCTGAAGCTAAGTAAAAGCCATGCAAGTTAGATGAGTCACCTGGTCTTTAGATAGTTTGGTGGTAGAGCTGGACAAGTTAAAACAAAGGTCTGGGCAGGCCAGGACGAGTGCGGAGGCCTGGTTATTCACTTAACACAAGGCCCATGGCCTGCTATCAGCAATGCCAACACCTTGTATATGGGGTTAAACCATTCCCTTAAGAAAATGCTGCTGTAGGTATCCCATCTTTCATTGGCAAAGTTACAGTTATCAAAAGGTTCATGCATAACTGAACACAATGAGATTTTTTTTTAGCACATGCACTGATCTTAAGTTATCCTGATTACAAGTACTACCCACTGAATATACAGCAAAAAATAGCAGACACTGCACATACCTGTAACAAACGATAAGCAGAGGCCTTATGTTTGATTTCCAAGGAGCAGGGAAGAAATTGATCTTAGAGTGGTGTCATGTTGCTAGTTGGAATCCTTGTCCTTGGAGGCAGATTCTTTAGACAGAATTGATGTAGCCTATTGAAGTACCCTCAAATATACTTTAGAAAAGAATTTGTTTCTGCAGTTCTGATGTTCTTTTAATTACTGTGCCGTGGTTTTTAGTGAAGCTGGGTCTCCCCTGTAAAGTGGATTTGGGTTCCAGTTTGTATCTGGCAGATAACTCTTGCTTGCTTTAAAAGTGAGCAGTTTTAGCTTCTGTCGTATCATGTTACTGGTGAAAAAGCCTGTTCAAAGAACAGAACTAAGATGAGTGGAGAATATGAGAAGAGGGTGAACAATACAGCAGTAGGTTTTCTTTTAAGAGTAAAAAACCCCAGTTTGTCACCATTCCTTAATTTTTCACGCTACTAATTGGCTAAGAAATATAGTTTTCTTTTTCATCAGAGTCCTCCATTGCAGTCCTGGTGGTCTGTCACTTGCTTTGTATAGGCTTTTATTCTTTGTGCTGTCAAACATATTTCTGATTTGACTACTTAATGTGGTTTTACTTGTAGGCAGACCAAATTCCAGGATGGTTTTCTCTGTTGCCTACCATTCATCACTTTTTGTCACTTTGGAGTCCTGAAACTGTGCTTCTGTTTTTCAAGTTTCAGCTGTTCTTTTCATGTTTCCCTCTAGTTTTTAAATGTTCCCCATCTGTGTTTTCTTTTAGTGTTGTGAGATACCTGGTTTGAGTCAGTTTTCTGTAACTTAGTTTGAGATATAATCTCTCTTGGAATTTATATGGGAGAAAAATGATGTAATATAAAAATAGCACATCCTAGCTTGAAGAGGGAATCTGACCATAAATACAACTAAAACTTAGTATTTTTGCTATCTGCTATTTGTAATAATTAGGAAAATGTTAGAACTTTTCATATGCTAATGCATCCTCGCATCATTAACATGTGTTCAGTACATATTCAATTGTGTTGATCAAATATTTAGCTGTAGACAAGAAGAAGAAATTTTTAGATTTAATTTAGTATGGTCTAGGTTTCTGGCTTTATAAAAGTGTAATTGTCTACTTTTATTCTTGTGGACCTAATGCATTCAGAGTTTATAGGTGGCTTGCCTATACTTGTACATACTTAATGTTTGCATTCTGAATAGTAAAAATGGAATTTTTTTTTTTTAGAAGGTAGATATTATCATATGGACACCAAGTTTGTAGAAACTTTGTGGATTTGGCACGAGTCCAGGATAAACAGAAACTAATCCCCTCATTAAGTGGTGCATATATGTCTTGCTATCTTTCAGTAGCCAGTTTATTGTGGTGTCCTCCTTGGAGAAGTGGAGATGAGGTATGGGAAATGCTGTGCTTTTTGAAATGAGAGTTCTGCAGGAGGAATAAAGGCTACCTCCACTGGCAGGGACTTAAAAGAATAGTAGCAGAATTGAAAATCAGTGTCCTAGATTTCTGTTGCAAAATACTTGCACAAATAACCGCTTCCCATAAATAATGTAGTGATTTTCCTGGCTTGGTTGCTGTGGATTGCAGCTATAGAATCAACTTAAACCACTGCTATTTTAATACACAAAGTACTCTCATTGGGGAGAAAAAAATCTTTACTGGGTGTGCTTGATGGATGTATTGATGTTAATGCAGCTACAAGACAAATTTGCAACTGAGGGAGCTAATGTGAAAGATAGATTTAAAGGCAATTTGTATCTCTTAGGCTGCTTTGCTCCTGTATATCTAGGTCACTTAACATCTTCTGCAACCCTCACTGCTATTTCTTCCAATCAGCAGCGCTAAGAGCACATATAACTTTAAAAATTAATGTAAGCTGTTGGTAGGAATTCGACTCTTGCTCAGAGGAATGATACAAGTGGAGTTTGAGGATTTCAGTTTACTGAACTGGTAGAGAGCAGAAATGCAAAGTCTATAAGAACACGTAAGACTGGTATTCCAGCAACAGTAGTTGTAACTCTTATTTGTGTGATCTTTCTTTTGTGGGGTGGCTCTAGAAAGGAATTGGTTGTTGAGCCTCTATTACTGACTCTGGGCTGTTGCTGGAAAGCTACTAAACTACAGCTTAGACTCCTTGCTCATTGTTGGGTCCTATTTCCTTTGGCTTACTGTGCTTGTATGTTTATCTTCTATGAAGTTGGTGTGATTAAAAATCAAGAGTTTGCAAATCTGTTTAGCAGAGTTTTACTTTGAATAAGAGACTAAAAGCTTTACAGGACAACTTCATTTGTTTGCCTTTCCCTCAGCCTGTACCTTTTCTAATTTGTTTTTTAATGTGTGTGTTTATGGATGTGACTGCAGTTGTGGTAGCAAGTTTGATACACCTGTACTTCATAGCAACACCTTCGGTGCTTCTTTATATTATGTTATTTTTATGAATGCTTCGTGGAGTGAATAAATAAAGTAATACAGCCAAATTTTTGTTTCCTAGAAGTTTCCAGCTGAGTCTTCAGGTTATAGAGGAAGCTGTTAATTAGTTCATAGCTATGATGATAATTCATACTGATAAGTTTCATCCTACTTCTGGTACTTAGACTGAAAAAAGCAGATGATGACCTGTCCTAATCAATTTTCCGTTTCCTAACTTCTTGCAGCTTCTCTCTCTGTCCTGCTGATTTCATCAGTGTACTTCTATTTCTGTGGTCATTTAATTTAAACATGTACAAAATAACCTGCTAACATTGCCCTTGAATACTAGATTTCAGCTAACCAAAGGCTACATTAATTGAAATTATGTATACCAGAACTTGAAACATAGACACCCATCCCTTCTACTATTCCACTGCAGTTATTTCATGTGCTTTTGCTGTTCCTGCTGCATCTTGTGCTCCTGGTCTCAGTGGCAGAAGCCCAGAGTGAGTGGGGGCACAGAGAGTGAGTTGTATGTGCAGTGGGGGAGGTTCATGTGATCGTGGTGATCCCTACGAATTTACCCATGACAGATGAAGCCGTGTCTAATTTGTTTTGCAGGAGGAAGATGTAGTTAAAATCAGAATATTAGAGTAATTATCAAGCCTAACTAAAAATTTTTTGCATGTTTAGATATTCAAGAATTTTATGAAGTGACCTTATTGGACAATCCAAAATGCATTGATCACTCTCAGCCATCTGAACCAATACAGCCTGTGAACACCTGGGACTTCTCCAGCCTTCCAAGCACAACAGTGACATCAGAAACATTGCCGAGCAGCCTTAGCCCAAGTGTAGAGGTATGATCTAGAAATCTGTTTTATTTTTCTTGTTGAGACCATTAGTTCAACATTGTTCTCTAAATTTCCTTCATTTTATAAAATATTAATTTTCAAAGAAAATGTACATTATTAAGATCAATAGTCATAGGGGATTTAATTATTGAAATGTTTAATAACATGTATGCATTTTGCTTAGTCAAAAATTTATAAACTCATTTGTCAAATGTACCATTAAGTGACCATTAAATTGGATTTATGCTTTGAATTTGGAACCTCGCTGACAGGTTTAGTATGGTTATACTCATCCATACTTGTGACTCTTGAGTCATTACTTCATTAATTATTTGGGAAATCTGAAGCTGTGTCTTTCTGGTTAGTAACCTTTTCAGTCTGATCATAAGAAATTCTCTGTTACTTCTATATATATGCTCTAGAAGGACTTGTTTTTGTAAACTATATGCAGCCAATTGTCACTAGGGAGTGGTGAGAAAGCTCATCAGGAAAATGGGCATTGATGTACATTTGTCACTAAAACAAAATCACCCTGCTCAATTTAAACTTAAAATGTTCCTTGAATATTTTCACATCAGAGCTATTTTTTGTTCCCAGAAGGGGTGAACCTAAATCGAAGTGTGTCCTGGAAACTGACAGCACTGGAAAAAGTGTGTGAATTTCTCAGTAACTGAAGACAGTGTGCTTTGTTGATCCATTTTCATGAAATGATTGTAGAGCTCAGGAGGAGCACTGGGAGAGATCAGCTGAAGGGCTGGTGCTGTAGCCTGCAGGGAAGCTTGAGAACTTGTACTGCTCAGCAAGATAAAGTGGCTGGGATGCCTTAATGAGTGAACCTTTATCAGGAGCTGTTGGGACTGTGCAAGAAGGTTCTCTTAGCTGCAGATCATAAGTGTGTGATGTACTAATGAGTTTGTACAGTTAAAAAAAATGCTTGTGCTCATTCTAGCTTTTTTCAAATCTGTCATGCTGATGCTAGTATGAAATACATCAGGAATGCTGTAAAGGAAATTGTAGATGACATCCAAAACTTGTATTCTTTTGGAAGATAAAAAATGGCCAGTAGATAAAAGGTCAGCCAAGCCAGGGGCATGAGTTACGTATTGCAAAGAACAGCCATTAAATATCTTTAAATGAAAAAACTGAGCAGCCTAGGCATACTGTATTTTTCAGGTTTGTAAGTAATTGAATACTGAGGAATTAGAACTTGTATTGTGGGAATAGATTATTTTCTTTGATTTTTTGTGAATCTTGGTGACACAAAATTATTATTAAAATTTTAATTGTATGTCTCTATGGAATCTATTAGCTGAAATTGCATAGAGAAGGCTACTGTCATCACAGTCACCTTAATGAATTGTCATGTTTGGAGGAAATGGGGTAATGCTAGGGTATATGAGAAATAGCATATGGAAAGGGCCATTGTGATGTTTGCCTGTATGCCATCATTTAAATCTAAGGCTTAGAGCAGTAGAATGTCCCTTTCTCCAGGTATGGTGGGAATGGCATCTCTTAGAAACAGGAGCAAAAGGAGCTGCAGACAGAAGGAGAGGCAAGGCTTGTTTTGTCTCCTGAGGTAATTTGAAATAAGCTGGTTCTGATGTATTTCATGTTTGCATGTGCAGAGAACTTAATGAGGCAAATTGAGAGTTATTGCAGTTGCCCTTAGTCATGGAGGATGGATGAAGTTCCTGAAAATGGCAGAGGGACAAATAACAAAATTTTCTTTTGAAAATGGAATACATTAGAGTAAGGCAGGAGAGGTGGTGTAGGTTTAACTGGTACAGGGAATGATTCTACAGTTTTTCTGGTGGTTCTTTGAAAGTCATAAATGAGTTAAATAATAGCTGAGGTAGTTATTAATGACAGTTTTGTCAAACAGTTTCTTTCTACTGTGGTAATAATTCTTGCGATAGGAAGAAACCATAAATGTGATAAATTCTGACTTGAGTAGAACTTTTGGCATGGTTTAACAGGTTATCTTTTGAGATAATATATCAGTTAAATATTCTCAGAAAATGCATCCTAGTTCGAGTTATTAATGAAAACATTCTGATTAAATTAGAAATTGAACCATGGGAAGAGATGGTATGTTGCTGCTTCACCAGCTAAGACTAGAATGAAGCCTTGGGTAGTTAAAGTAATTAATGAAGTAATTAATATTCTACATTTTGGCTAAACTAATAGAAGTTAAATAGTTAACAATTGGTTTCTCAGAAAAGGTCTAGATAATTTTTGAACCTTAGGGTGGGTCAGCCATGGCATGTTATTAATAGATGAAATGAACACATTATTGACATAAGTATGGTGTAAAACTCTGCTGTTCTACTTGGTCTGCATAAGGCTTTACTGAAGATACTGTCAAATTTGAGGTCCCATGGTGTGAAAAAGATATTTAATTTCAGTGCTTAGAAGAGATTGACATGAAGGATCTAAAGCCTGGAAAGAAGTGAAGATTGGGAAGGTTTGCTGCTGCTTGAAAGAATTGAACACTTAATTGGGAAAGAGAAACTTCCTGTATCTATAGAATGTGAAAAAGATAATATTTTACACAAAATGTGCTAGACTTAAATTATAGAGATAGACTTAGAAAACAATTTCAAAATGTTTTCCTGTGCACCAGAAGAGCGTAGTACATGGCCAGTCTCCCTTACTGAGGGTCTTCTGAGGCAGCATAATGGTCTTAGAGGGCTTAAATGTTTTGGGGGGTTTTTATCATCACTGTAATGCACCTAAGAACAGTGTAATGGAATTGAATATTCATGTCCCTACCAAACCATTTTTTTGTTAGTAAATACACTCTAAATTCTAGCAGCCTGGACTTGAAGCATGTATTTGCTGTATGAGATTTGTCTTATGATGTTGCCACTCTAGGACGTTTTGTGCTTCCCCTATAGGAGAAATGGATGTCTGAGTTTGGGAATAGTGTGTGACATTAAATCCAGGCTTTGTGATTATTCACTCCCAGCCCCCTGCAGAAACTGTTACCAGCCCTATACAAGTGTAGTGTTGTCCTTGTATCTTTCCATGTTGTAGATTAAGTGTAACTTAATTACAAAGTTGCATCTTTAGGTTTTTTTTTCCTCACGTGCAATTGAACTGCCAGGAATGCAAGGCCTTGTCCTTAACACTGCACCAATGGCAACAGGCACATTATCATGGCAAGGCCACTAATGGCTAGAAAGGAAAAATTGCCTGGTTTGGGAAAGCTCACCAGAGATATGAGTGTTCTCAGCTGCACTGTTTGCTAATCCACTACAGTCTGGTGGCCATGCTGGTGTTACCTAACAGAATCTGATATGGTGTGGATTACTATGTTATTTTTCTAAGTGGCTTGGATTTGAACATTTATGACAAAGCTACGTGTCCTCCTTCATATTTTTTGTCTTGAGTATCATGTGAAAATCACAGTTACTTGACCTTCAGTATATGAAAGTCAGGTTTTAGATTTACTTCCAGTATTTAAAAACATAGCTGCATTTATTGGTGTTGATCCCAACATCCATTCAGTTTCATGTGAAACTGAAAGCAAGCTTTTCTCCCCATTTCTGTCACTTACAGTAAATGTTACCTTGTATTTCGTTAGTTAGAATACTGTTTCCATATTAAGTTGGAAGGTGAGCAAATTTGAAAAATGGTAGTTTGGTGTTGGTTTCATTTTCTAGTATATCTGAATGTCTTAGTCGATATATGAAAATTGTTACATAAACATATAATCTTGTACATTTTTATCGACCTTAATTCCTTCTTCATTGGTGACTGCTTTTTTTTCTTTATACACCTGCTAGGCCATACTTTTCCCTCAATATTTTAAAATTTAAAAATTTTTTAAAAAATTTATTTAAAAAAATACAAGGAGAAATTCTCATTTATTCACAGTTTATATTCCACATACTTGCCATGTATAGTCTGTGAAAGTTTATGTTTTAATGATTAATGCATTTTAGTTTCAGTAATGCTTTTTTTAGCTACTTAGGATATTTTAAAAATTTATTTTATATTTGGTTTTAATAAACCCAAGAGCATAATAATTCCAGTACAGCATGTGTTTAATCGAGTGATTTGTTTTGATTGCTGAAATTTACTAGAGACTGGGGGGACTTGGGTTTAGTATATCTGATTTTGTTCATAGCTAGCTTTTTAAAAATAAATTATCACTTTTCAGACTTTCAAGGCTGCTGTCCAGTTCGATGTTCATTCATTAACCAGCCACAAGCAGATTGGCACGCTGTATGCCCTTTGAGATTATTTTAACTCTATTCTGTGTCTTGCCAGGCTGGTGAGTCTCCAGGTGATATGAATGGAATGGGTTTTTTCTTTCTTGCACATTGTTAGCCTTTGAAGTAATGTATTTCAACTCTGTTTCTTTTACCTTGCTGATAATTTTTTGCTGTAGTTATTGTGGGCCAAATGAATATTCTTCCAGCTGACACTTCGATGGTATATGTGAGAGTTGCTTGAGAGTGGGAATATAATGCTCCCCTAAAGAGATTGAGGATTGAATTACAAGAACTTTCTACACAGCTGACTTTGGGAATGACTTTTTAGCAATGCGTGCTTGTGTATATACATAGAATAGTGGTATACAAGCTTAGGTTGCCTGAGGACTTCTCACGGCACGTAGCCTACTTCTGTGTTTTCCTTCCTGCTCCTGAATCCAAAGACTGGCATTTGAAATCCCCATAGGTTGTGTATTAGAAGTTTTCCTGCTCACAGCAATCTGCTTTCTTTTCCATGCTCTATGTTCCCTGGATCATTAACAGTTTTATTTGTTTCAATTTCCAGTACAAAATGATTAGGAAAAAAAACACTGAAAAAAAAGAGGGTGATTCAAGAGGGTGATAAAGCCGGAAAGGAATGTTAATCCTTTCAGTACTAGGAGCTAGTTTAAAAAAACGAATGTATGCAATCTGAAAAGGACGAATGGTTCATCCCTTTCCCTGTGTACATTAAATACTGAGCTCAAGTGTGCCTGGCAAAGCGAACAAATGTGAAACAAGATCCCGGCGCTGTGTGAGAGCAGAGCGGCAGCGGAGGGAGCAGCCTCAGGAGCTGTTTGCAGTGAGCTGTGGTGCCATCTGTAGTTGGGACACTTGGTGTCTGACAAATACACGGTGAAACTCGAATCACTGTAAGAAATCCCTGACCTAACTGAGTAGTGTATTGCTAGTCTTATGATATTCTTTTTTATCTTTAAATCAGTAGAATTTGTTTTAGTATTTTAATTGTTTTAAGCCAGAGAAGTTGAGATGTCTGCTGTTTAGCTTGAATTTAAAAGTAGCCACAATAATTTGATTTTAGATTTTGGAAAAAACCCCACTGAACAATGTCTCAAAGGAAATTTTTTGCTTTAGGAGACTGAACTCAATCTGGAGTGTCCTACAGTTGGATGAGGACACTTGTATTTAGTGGGTAATGGTGTGTGAAGGACTTTGGTCTGATCTGTGGTTTTCCCATCTATTTGCACATGCCCGTGTGTTTAGTGTCTGGCATGTAGAGACTGGCTAGCTCACTCTCTTCTAGGACCTTTTGCCAAATTATTTTTTCAAACAAAGAAAGCAAAAGAAGAAGTAATGAAACAGCTCATATGTCTGCAATTTCAGCTAAAATTTGATGCCAAGACAGAGTGGAAAGGAAACTCATTAAACATCATGCAGTTGCAAAATAGCTCAGCATCACCTATGAGATCAGTTATATTGTGAAGGATTTTGAACAGCTAAGTCTTGAAAATCTCAAGGACTGGAAATGCAAAACTTTTCTGGTTAATCTGTTCCAATGCTTGACTATCCTTATGGTGAAAAAACTTCACCCGATTTTGATTGAAATTTCTGTTTCAATTTATTTGTAGTTTCTAGGATTTTCCCATCATGCAACATATGGGTTTGGCTTTGTCTTCTGACTAACCCCACTGTAGGTACTGGAGGGCTACTTTTAAGTTCTGAGTTCTTTCTCCAAGTTTAAAGAAGTCTTGTACCCTCATCCTCTTTTTAAGGCTCAAAGCTTCCAAAAACTCTCTCACCATCTTAATGGCCCTCTGCAGAACTTGCTCCTCCTTGTATTGGGGCCCCAAAATGGAATGCAGTGTTCCATATGCCCTACTGCAAGTGCCAAGCAAAGGGGAATAACAGTTTTATGTTACTACTGGCTAGGTTTCTGTTAGTGCAGCTCCTGTTTGCCTCCTTTACTGTTAAGGCCTGCTGAAGGCTTGTGTTTGCTTTGCTTAGCATCTGTCAACATGAGTATTTTGAAAAGGGATAAAGTTAAACTAACCTCATTTTCACCTACAATATGGGAGTTGTCTTTGTTTACAAAGCAACCAGTAATGTCTTAATCTTTTAAAAATGGTGATAATTTTGTATAACTTCTTAATAAGATAAGCTGATGTAGTCTGGAAGAAAGAATTTTGGATGTCTGGTTCCTAGTGCAATGAAAAAATCTGCATTTAATCAGTAGCAGTTTGTATTCAAAATGGAATGGTACATCAAGCAGTTAATCAGGATCTTAGTGTAAATCTTGTGAGGAGATACCTGCATATGTGGAGTACGTTATTAAAGTGCAGGATGCTCTAGTTCTGTTTTTCTGTTTCTGAATTTTAACTCCAATATAGTCAGCTTCACATTACAAAATCATTCTTACCTGTTGTATTAACAAGCTGTTCTGGTGAAAATCCTTGACCTGTTGTACTATGTTCAAATATCTTCTTTGCCTTAAGATTTATAAAGACTCAGTACTGGTTAGCTTGATGATATGCTATGTCTGATTGTTGTGCTCCTTGTTATTGTACTGGTCCTTTGTGCCTGTATCTGTATGTGTATTGCCTGTTATTTATATCAACTCTTTCTCTGCACTCATGATGTGCTTGTTTTATTTCAGCAGCTAGTATAGTCCTGGGTTACTCAGGAGCTTTATTGCTTTCTATGTGTTAACTGTACAGTGAGGAAATGGTATTTGGCTTGCTTTGTATTTTGCCTTCAATACTTGAAATCCAGGCTCTTTGTACAAAGAAAAGAATGTAAGTCTTGAACCAAAGCTGAAAAAGTCTTCCAGCGGCAGGCTTCTCATCAAAGTGAATTCAAAAGCAAATAAACAAAACCCTGATGCTCAGTTCAGGATGTATACATAAGCAATAAACCCCTGCTATTTCTAAATTTGTCAATTTAGATGGAAATAGACAACTCACAAATTCACTTTAAAAAAATCTACTTGTTTTTTATAAACTTTTCATAATTACATCTTGCAGCCAGATTCAAAGGTAGCTATATAAGTTAGTACATCTTACACTTTTAGCGCTTTCTTTACTAAAGTAGCTGAGAAAACGCTTGCAGATATGATAGTGCTTGATCTTTACTGAGTCTTTGATATATTTCCTCAAATATGCTGAATTTGGGCATTTGACATGCCCTTGTGAGGCTGAGCTGAGCCTGCTTCTCTGGTTACACCTGTGACAGCTCAGTGTTGTGTGGCTTTTCTCATAGAATCCAAGAGCAAATTAGCATTTAAATAACCACATCCACTTTTAGATTTGTGGATAGATGAAGAAATTATTTATCTGCAAAATCAGTATTTTCGAAAGCACTGTTTTCATTTGCATGATTTATTTCTGTGCATAGTTTATCTGTGCATGAATTTTCTTTTATTTAGTTACCTGGTGGCTTTGTAGATAGAATCTGCCATATTGGAAAAAGAATAAGACTGTGATGGTACAAAAAGTGACTGCCAAACATAACCTGAAAGAATTCATAAGTAATTCAAGAAAAGAAAAACCCATCTCTTACCTTTGTGTTTCTCACATGAGAATCATCCTTTGTTTCTTTAATATTAATGCCATGAATAGTGGTGACTGGAAATGCATTTTTTCCTTCTGACCAAGCTGTTACTGGTTGCTGGTGAGATCCCTTGGAGTTGACAGGACAGAAAGATTTGTTCATAATAAGAATGAATGACATTGAAGAAATCACAATGTTTCTCACAAATTCAGTAGAATAATAATTATTTTAATGACTAACAGCACTATGTGAAAATGTCTTACTCTTCAGTGCATGAAAGAATGACTTAATGCATTTCATGATTATGATTCAAGTTTTGGTGTATTCTTTAGTATCATTCTGCTCCTTCTCCCAGTACAATTTAAAGGAAAGAAAGTTCTTTTATTAAATTGTTTAATTACAGTAGTCTTACTTCTGGATTTTTTACCCATTTCTCATTTTGAAAAACTTTCTTCTGAACGCATACTTGTTCATTCAAGGAGTTGTATGATTTGTTTTCAAAAAGCTGTATTAATTTTTCATATGAAAATGCTAAACCGCCTGAATATTTGAGTCTTGGTCAATATTTTTTGAACGTTTATTTCTTCTATATACATTATATCCAGTGAAAAGGCTGCAGAAAATGCTTTTGGGCTAAGAAATACATTTTTTTAATGCATAGTGCTCTTATCTTTGAGTGGTTATCTCTCTGTACACTGTATTTATGAAAATGTGTATTGGTGTTTGCCACAAAATCTTTTAGTCTGCTGGTATGGAATTTTTTCCCCTGTGTTAGCCGAAGATGGGTCTTGAGAGAGCCATGTACAGTTACCAGAAGGACTTTAAATCAATGGTAGTGGTGCAGTGCTTGGTAAGGGCTCTAATGTACCTCGGTTGTGCATCCTGCTCCCATTTGGGCAGTGCATGCGTTACTACATTTCAAGCATGCTTGTTATGAGATGACTTTCTGTCTGCTCTGAAGTGTTTAGAGTGCTTGTTCATGATAAGCAGTCTGATCCACAAATCCTCAGCAAAGAAATGCCTTTTCTTCACCTCTCTGGATAGGTCTCTTCTACATCTCAGAGTCTGCATCAGCAACTTGAAGGCACTTACGTACTTGCTACGACAGGACTAATGCGTCTTGGGTCTTGTTGGAAGGGTGGTGGCAAGTGGGAAAGGAGAAAAATGGTATGATAATGATCCTTAGTTCTGAAATTGTCCCAAAGAAGGCAAGAGAACAAAAAACTGAGAATAAAAGTGATTAATTCTTAATTTAAGCTAATTGTAGCCAGGATTAATCTGCAGAAGCTTAATCTTGTACCAAGGTGGCTGAGAGAAATTTCAGTGATGAGCAGGATTGTTAATCTTTTCCCTTCATGGACAGAGCATGAGGGACAAGCCAAGTTTCCACGTGCTATCTGGGTTCTTAGAGCTCTTTGTGCAAGAAATGTGCATTTGGACTGACTGCATGTCTTGTCATAGTCATTGAAGATGTTTCTGGCCTAGATGCTGGACATGTGCCAAGTTACCTAAAAAACTTTCTGGATACTTGCACTTTGTTAATTTCTCCCAACCTTGCAGTCTTCCCAAAAGAATACTTGGGATATGCAAGAATTTCTTTGTGAGATACCTTTTGTGCATTCAGCTATGAAGGTAATCCCTCCCTCCCTTTTTCTGACACAGGAATGTTTCATAACCTTAACTTGTTCTTTTTTTGTTTTTTGAAGTTAGAACTTTTAGCCTTCTGTCTGGGTTCAGCCAGTTTCAGCAGTCTGAAATATGCATGTTTTTCTCCTTGAGGCTTTGTAGTAGTGATAACTTCATCTACATGATCACAGCACAAATTCTTCACAGATTTTATAGACAATGTAAAAAGGAAAAATATCTCTAGCTTGATTTGGACACACAAATCATCGTCTTAGTTGTTGAATGGTGTAAGATTTATCTTAAAATTGCATTCAGGTTTGTCCTATAAAGAGATCACCTGCCCACAAAATAAAATGTGTGATATTGGAAAGATTAGTTTCCTTATATACCAGGTCAGCCCCTTCCCCACCTCTAGTAGCCTCCCACACCCCACCAGTTCTCCCAAAATGTATGGAAGAGCTGGGAGCAAAATTGCAGAAAGTTTAAAAGGAGTGCTCTAGAAGCACAGTATATTCTAGAGTTGTTTTGATGCAAAATACAGTCAGTTGTACATCTTGGGGTAAAAGCAAAATGATGCAGATAAGATTTAATAGCTTGAAATTACTCATTGAATTTTTTCAATATACTTCATTATGTTTGCAGCAAAGGTGTTAGTGGGGGACCTAATAGGACAAGATAGTGGGAACTGAGTTTATGAGCTGCTTTCAATGCCTCTTGTGGAAAACTAATGTAATAAGGTTCTTACTTCTGTATGGAACTGTCAGGTTAGTGTTTCAGAGTACACAGGAGGCTGTTTTGTGCCCAAGTGTTAGACTTTTCCCAGCCGTGCTAATTAGGCTGAGAAGACAATGCCTGCGCATTCAAACTTTGCCTTGTCACTGCATTACAGCCTTACAAAAGGAAATGAAATTCTAGGTTAATTCAAGGCTCAAAATAGCATTTCTCTTGCAATATGCATTACTCTTTCCTTGCCACTTTCTTCTCTCCCGGATCTACATGGAATATTCCATTCATTACTGCTTAGGAAATCAGTTATTTTGCAGTCTGCAAATGCTGAAATGACGTTAGAGGAGAAATACTTGTTTGCAACCAAAACTATTTTTGAACAAATGCTTCATTTTAGAAATTGTAGCCAGCTAAGAAGAGCTGAATTGGGATTTTTTGCTCTAAAATAATTTTGTATTGCATTTCATCAAATGATTCCCTGTGATGCTCATGTGTTAGGTAATCCTGACAGAGGAGTATATGAAATAGAATACGAAGAGGTACTTAACTGGTATGGAACAGGATTTGACATCTTTTGTAGAATATTTGCAAGGATACATTTAAGTTTTTCAGACATAGATAACCAAAACAGGTTAAGAATTTTTTGTGAAACTTAAAGCATTTGTATTTTAGCCTGCTGCTTTTTCTCCACGGTGTTTCTACCTCTGAATGAATCCAAAGGGAACCCTGGCACTCACTCAACTGTTTTGACTATTAAATAAGTGTGCTTTTTCTCATTCTGTTGAGATGGTGTTTAGCTGTGACTGAAAATAGACCTTTTAAATGTTTGGAAATATACCTGCTATGCTGAAACGATGGATTGCTTATGCATTGTAACAACAAAGGTAAGATGATAAAGCTTTTGATTAATGCCTACAATCTTAGAAGTTCTTGTTGAATATTTCTTCCAGTTTTTAGTACCTGTAATGAAAATGCCTTGATGGTTTTCTGGTTGATATTTTTTATACTTTAAACTGCACAGATTGTAAAAATAAATTCCTTGGTTGTTGCTAAGAACAATCATAGATGTTAGTGTTTTGAAGAGCTAATTATGCACATATTGAAAAGTGTAGTAGAATGATTTTTTTCCCCCTCATTCTTCAGCAAGGCACTCTCTTGTAAAAATTCACTCTCTTTAAATGTGCTAAAATAGTAGTTTGCTTTTTATTCCAGAATAAGAAATTCCAAATTATGTTTTACATAACCTTTATCAGGACATGTTTAAAATAATCATCAAAGAGAAAAAGATTAATCTGGCAAATTGTGTTAGGGATGGATATATTTCAAGATGCTTTATTATTTTGACATCTTGCTGCTTTGAGGTGAAGCCACTCAGATAACTTAGTGTTATTATTTCTGGGATAAAGTTTTTTGTAAGTTTTTTTTTAATGCAATCCACTTGTAACTGCTAAAGATAAAATCTGATACATAAATGTAATATATTAGTACTTTGCTTGCGAAATATTGGCTTGGTGAGTTTGTTTTTTTTGGAGGCTTTTTTTTTTCCCTTCAAGTAGTAAAATTGTTCTATATTGCTCTCCTTTCCCTGGATGTTGAGATAGTTGCTAGTTTAATTTTTTTTTTTTACAAACTGATTTAACTTCTAGCATTCTTCTGGATAATTTGAAGCCATAAACTTTGCTTATACGAACTTCTCAAGAAGTAGAATAAAATTGAACATCTTTGAGAATATTTGGTGGATTTAATGATAGCTTTTATAAAAGGAAAGATGCTTTCCGTGTTTTTTGACACAAGGAAGCAAAGGCTGACTGTGGAATGAATGAAATTACCTTGTCTCTCACAAGCAAAGGAGTCTTTCTGGTGTCTGAGCTGTCACAATTCTTTTGGAAGTTAAACGGACCCTTTTAAGTTATGTTTGAGTGATATTAATTTGTAGCATTTTGGTTTTATTTATTTTAGAATATTCTCTTTTGTACAGTGAGATGGGGATTGGATATTGGTTGCTTCACTTCATTCATATTGATAAGTACCTTAATTTTATTGTACTTATTTTTAAAAAAAAATAAGCTCTGCAGAGGCAGAGCTGTCATTTTTATAACTAAAGTGCTTAACTTTAGTTTTATTTTGTGCATTTGTTCATCTTCACATATCTACTTGTCTAAGAGCCGAAAGACAATTTATATGCAAAGTTAAGCCAACAGAAAACATTCTGTGAAAAAAAAGTTGGTTTTTGTATGATTAACCTAGCTCTGTGGGTGCTAAGAAAGTAAGACTGCTCACAGAAATGTTCAGGAGAGGGAGAGATCATCTCTGCACAGCACAGACTTACATGGGGTTAGACTGATGGTGCATTTCCACCTGCAGTTATAAGCACTTCATCCTTCCTGCCTGTTCCTGGTGAAGTTTTTGCCTCATTTAACTAAATGCTGCTGTAGTACCTTGTAGCTTCAACTAAATCTGTTTATTTAAAGTGGGGCTTAGAAAAGAACTGTTTGCTTCCCTGTGTACCTGTATGTAATTAGTCAGAAGTTGTCATCTAATGAAAAGTACGTTCCTTGGTTTTGTGCATAAACCTATATTTCAAATCTCAAGAAAAATCAATGCATGCAAGTAAGACAATTTTGAAATCAGCATTATTGTAAAATGTATGATAGGATTAGTAGAAATGTTAAATGCTTCCCCTTTCTCTACCTTGAGTGGAGGCATATTTGAAACAGTTCATTGTTATTACTCTTTATTTCTGACTAGGGAAGAGAAGAATTTGGCCAGTGAGATGAATTTTCTAGTGGATAGTGGAAGTGAATTTTCTAGTGGAAGTCTCTTGTAATTTGATCTTTGATATTTGCTTTGCTTAATTCAGAATTCAGATCTAGTCACAATAGATAAACAGGTCCTTAAACTAATTTCTGTGCTGTCTTCAAAGGTTCTAACTGGTTTACTTTGCCCAGATCTAGTGCAAAGAATACTGATTAATACAGTATTTTTTCCTTCTTATGTGGGCACGTTGGTTTGATGTAGGTAGGCAAATTTGCATCACTGCAACCATGGATACTATTAAGAGCAGGCACGTGGGCTGAGCTTACAGTAATGATTTTTATTTAAGTCACAGTTTTAAATGAATTCATGGCACTTAAAAATACAGAATATGAAAAGTTGTTGATTTTTCCAGAAAAAGCAATTTTTAGCAGTCATTCTTAACTTTGTTCCATAGTATATTTCCAGTAAAGCAGTTGAATTTAAAATGACAATGATCTAGAATAGCTTTAAATAATGTACCTAGCCTGACAAGTGTGAAAAAACAATTGTTTTGTACCATTTTTATTTCAAAATACTAAGAAGCATCCTGCTTGGACTGCTCCAGAGCAGTATCAGTGTGAAACTCCTTTTTTCTGAGAGTAGCCAAACTCCAGGATTTTGGGAGAAGAGAAATGTATAATGCATTAACCTGTTACTAAGGGAGAAAGGTGAAGGCTTTTTCCTAAATTGTAAAACTTAAGCCTCATAAATTCTGGATCTGAGCTCATGATGTGGGTGCAAAGTGCCTGACCACAGGAGCACAGTTACAGCTGGCATGGCTGAAGTGGGGTACCTGACACTGAGTTTGTAATTCCTGCAGCTTTCCTCACTTGGCTGTGCCTTTCACTGTAATTCAGAGCCCCACTGTTGTTCTAGTCAGTTTTTGGAATTTGCCTCAGCTTAAATGAATTGTGCATAATTGAATTTGCACTGAAATGATGTTGTCCAACCATCTGCTTAAAGAAGGGGCAGCATCAACTTAGACCAGATCACTCAAGGCTTTGATTTGGTTTTGTAAGCACCCTCAGCCTGTCTCACTTAAAGTATTCTCTCCTCCCGCTGTGCATAACAAGGGCCCAGTTTTGTTTTCTTAGTGTTTCCTCTTAGATATGAGAAGGCTGTTATCAGCTCCTGCCCAGTGCCTCTCTCTGGGTGAACAAGCCCAGTTCCTGGAACCTTTCTTCACTGTGCTTCAGCCAAAATACCATCTTGGTGGTTTTCAACTGTAACAGATCCTATATTCCAGGTCTAACAAGTGTTTGAAGAAACATAAAGAGAAGTTGCAATGCAAGTTTTAACCTTCGGTATTATGTACTGTGTGCATAAAACCTGAAAGCTTTGATGTTGGTAGGAAATAAAATGTGAGAGGCAGTTGTGTGAAAATAGAAACAATGAAAAGCAAGCTTTATATATAAACTTGATGGAAAAATTACTTGGTGGGCCCAAAAGAATTTGTTTCTTAAGTGGAGGAACAAAATACAGACTTTTGAATTTAAAATTGTAGATGAGATGTAAATGAGCTATATGGGCAATTATTACACGGAAAGCTTAAGAAATACTTTCAGTTCTTAACAGTACACAACAACTCTTCCAAGTTGGCACATGTGGCTGGTGTGTCATAATGGGTTTTGGCCAAGGACTTCATGTTGCCAACATTCCATGTCCTCAATAAAAAGCAAATTGCTTTCCAAACGTATTTGATTGGATAAGTCCTAGCTTTCTGGTAAGCAAGTTGAATAATGCTAAAAGTAAATCATTTGACTTTGCTATGTCATCTGGTTACAGTGTTGAAGAAAAGGGTACAGAATCAGTCATAAAAGCTTTGGAAGTGAAAAAATGGTGCAACTCTAATGTTGGCAGCATCCACAGATGGTATGATACTGCTCTTGCATGTAAGCTTGATGTATAATGCAATGCCAAAGAAAAAGCTGCCTACTAGATAGTTGGGAAGTGTCAAAATCAAGGATAGTTGTCTGCAATCTAAGGGATTGGCCAGCTTTCTTGTGGAATTGGAGACCAAGTTTGTGAGGAATGTTTACCATATTTGGTTTAAAGGGTATTTGACAAAATCAGTGAGAATACTGACTTTGTGGTCATGCCAGGAGAAATGATGTCCCAACTGCCTGTATTTGTGGTTGTGAACAGCACTTTAAAAAGTTTGAAGTTTTAATATACATAATTAACTTAGGCAGAGGGGCATGCTTCTAATCTTTACAGGGCAAATAAAGAAGCCTAGTGCAATGTCAGATAGCTGGTGGTCAGTTCTAGAGGTTGTAGCTAAAGAAATTAAGAAATACTGTGTTTTGGATTCTGTGGATGGAACTGAAAGTGGTTTCTCAGAGTTTTGAAGATGAATATGTTTCAAGATCATTACTGATGGCATCAAGAGTGATGCAGGTGGCAGAGAGTGATGATGGAGGAAATGATGAAGGTACCTGATATGCAAAATCTGAAAAGCCGTATGACGAAGTATGGGAAAACTTTGGGAAAACTTAGACTAACTTAAGGCAAATCATTAGTAGAAATTTACATTCTTACTGTGTATCGATTACAAGGATATAATAAGTTTTCTGCATTTAACTTATTTCTAAGGAAGTTCTCTGGATTTCAGAGTTCTCTTTCTGTTAACATGTTATTTGGTATTCTCCTAACCAACAGCAATTTAGGACTCAAGAACTTCCTGAGCCAGAGGCTACTTGCTCTGTAGTATTCTTTGGCTTTCCCTTATGTGGATTATCTAGTCTCATCAAAATGTGCATAGAATATAAAACAAAGGTATAAATCTGTGGTGTTTGCTCCTTATACAGAGCATCTTTTAAGTTAATCTTTGTTTACTTGTATTTGCTTGCTTTCTCTGAATGGCTGCAAGTACACAGGGTTGTTTAATTGATAACCCAGAAGTTAACAGGATTGTGTAGTTATTCATGCTGGCATCAGTGATATTGGTATTTATTGGAGTTTTTGTGCTCCAAGAAACTGGATACCAGGCACCCAAGATATTTACATGAAGCTGATGAATTTTACATGAAGCTCTTGTGTTATTGTGTGTGTTTGTACTTATTTCTCCCTTTGCTTTAAATTAAAAAGCTGCTAATTAATACTAGAATAAGTGACAAATGGGTTATATTTGGTTATTGCACCAGGAAGTTGGACTGACTCTGAGAACATGGTGTGGAACATGTTTGGACTAGAGATGCTGAACACAGCAGTAAAATAGGAGAATAACTTCCTGAAATCAATCCTACCAAAAACGGCCCTTTCAAAGCATTTTTGTAACTCCATTTTCCTGCCTGCGACTGTGTGGATTTATTTCAGAGGAGCTGATGATCATAACTTTAGTAATTTTCCAGGTATTAATGGCATTAGAGTGGTGAAGCATTCATTCCTGATCACTTTTGCTTTGCTGACCTTGTTTACTTTGGGAAAAGAATTCAATCTGTGGCTTCACAAGTGACTGTGAAGCCCAGTTGGTGCTGCTGAGAATCGTTCTACCCCTTTTTGTTTACTGATCACCTGTTAGGAACCTGGTAGGACTCTGGTAGAACTCATCTGCTGGCTACTGAGTGAAAAGAAGCTCATGGAAAAGTCAAACAAGCACTATTGAAAGATAGCTGCTGGGATGGAGAGTTGTTAACTGTTGAGCAGTTCAAATGATTCAGATGCCTGTGAAAAGGCAGGTAAAATGGTAAGACTTAACAGCTCAACACTTTAGGAAGGAGAAAGTGAGAAGAGCAGTGATTCTCTGCAGCAGAATCAAACTGTTTGCTCAGTTTGGCTGCTGCTCATGGACTGGACCCTCTGAGTGAACAACTTTGGCATAGCTTCCTGTTGTAATGAAAACAGTGGGAGAAAACAGTGGGTGAATAAACGTAGGGTTGTTCGTAGTTGGGCATATGGTCTCCAACACGATTCCTTCAGTAGACAGAGCTATTTAGATTTCTTGATGGCAAAAACCCCAAAAGGCTTCCTCTCTTATTTGAAGTGAGATTTCAGGATGGCTGAGCTCACTGGCTGACTATCTGGTATGCTGCTAGTCAGATTTATTTTACTAGCCAGCACTGTGCTTGATCACTTCTTTTGTCAATGCAGTGCATTGCACCAGGGCTTTGTTAGCATGAGGGGTGTTTTTACACTTTATTTGAAGCTTAATCATAGTCTGATGTTTTGTCAGGGGGTATTACTCATACTTTCATAAGTGGGAATAACATTACTTGAATCTCATTCCTAGGACTGGTATTTACCAGACCAAAAAAAAGTAAAACTTTGAAAACATGTTCAGGTGGAGACCATCACCTATTTAAGGGATAGTCAACCTTGTTAGGTTTGTGTGTTTGTAAGATATATTTCTTTCAAGACCATACATTGCCGTATTTTGGTTTGGAGGAGGGAAGGACATTCTTTAATGTAATTCTAATGCATACTTGAAGTATAGCTGAGACCTACTTTCCTAAAGGTCAGTGTGGGCAGGAATCATCAGCATTTTCTGAATTAATCTAAATGCCCAGCAAAGAAGGAAGAGGCCTTAGGGGGTTTTAGTGACAAACCCATATTGCCTGGAAGAATGATTCCCTACCCTCTATGCTGTGAAAACATCAAAACACTAATTATTTCGTTCCTTCAATCTTTGTGCTCAAACAGTGAGTTTAAGTGTGCCACAAATAGGATTTGTTGAGAACATTTTTGCTCTTGTCTTGGCGGGGCTGCATGTGCCAGCCTTCATTCACAGTTCTCTCAAATGTGCCATTGAGATGGAGAACCACTGCAGAGAATTCTCACTCCTCTGGCTATTCTTTCTTGCCTATTGGAAAAATTGTGTGATAATTGCATTTAGTCACCAGCATTTGGGGTGCTTTTATTACCTGGTGAAGACACCACTGCTGGGGAGTGCTTTGTTTGCACCTTGTGCAGGTGGCACACCACTTGCACATCCTGTATCTCAAGCTCCGTAGCTTTTCTCTTAAGCAGACTCCAAAAGCTCTTCTGACTTGGGCTTTCCAGCTGCTGGGGTGGTGGGTTGTGGTAGCACTGAATCTGGAATGGAACAGTCACTTCTTGCATTCTTGCAAGATTCTTGGACTTTATCTGTCTGTAGAATAGATAGCCCACTGTAGATAGAGTGTTATAATAATTAACTTGGTTTATTTTTCCCTTGTAATTAAAAATGGCCTTTCACTTTTGTATGCTCAAAACTGTACACATTTGACTTGTAGTATATTCCTGTATGTTTTTGTAAATGTTTTACCCAGAAGGAGACTTCTTTCTGATTCTTCAGTCTGCTATTTTTCTATTTGAAAAAAAAAATAAAACCAAAACCCAAGCCATTCGGTTGTGGTAAAATGCAGGTATTTATCATGTGACTGAGTCTGGAAAATCTACTTCTTTGCTTGCTTTAGTTAATTCAGGTACAGTTCTCCTCAAAAGAACTCCAGACTCAAAATGAAGACGAAATTTCTGTCATAATTCTGCAGTCTGAAGTGGTGATGCTGTTGCAGTTCATTTTAAAAAGAATCCCCAACCAAATCACTTTTCTGCTACTATTTGTAATTAAGCTCTATAATAACAGTTACTCAAGAAGGCAAAAGGAGGACTATTTTATTACATGAAATGTCTTACCTGCTGGGTTTCATCTTTCTTTAGGCAAAGGAAATGGCGAGGGAATACTTAGTCATCTAAATAAGTAGTTAACTTAATATTTACCTTAGTGATATGTTATTAATAAATGTGTCTTAAAAGCTGTTTGTAGGAAATTTCCATTAAATAAATGTCACTTGTATGGTGAGAAGTGGATCAATTTCTTTATTCCTATCTTCCTAATAGTTTGTTTATAGGATCTGATGTACACGGCTGGTTTTAGGCCAGGAACTACAACTCAGGTGATAGAAAGAAGTCTGTAGTTGAGCTAGAACCTCCATGGTCTTTATAACTCTGTTCCTGATCTTATTTTGATTGATTGAAATGCTCTTTGGAGGCCATCAGGGTATTGTGAGAAGATGGAATAGTTCTGTTTTACAGTATCTTATATAAGGGCCACTGCAAATTGCACATACACAGCTGGAAGCCACTGCACATACACCTACACTATTAGAGTGATGAGGGACGTGCTGTCTGGTAAGGAGGGGCAGGAGAAAAAAGCTGGAAGAGTTTGTCTTGATGGCTTAGGGAATATGTTTCCAAACCCAAAAGATGGTAGTGACTTTTCAAATGAGATGATGCTGAAATGGGAACAATAAGAATTAAGCCAAAATAAATTAAAGCTGGAAATCAAAAGGATCCTTGCTTGCAGTAATTAGTCAATAAAAGACTTTTATAACAATAGTGTAGATAACACAAGCTCATTATGATGTAGCTAGATGATTTTAAAGATCATAATAAATTGTTTATTATGTGTTTAGGTTGTGTGAGAGACCTAGCAGAAAAAATCTGTCTCACTCTGCATTTTGAATGAAAATCATCAGATTGGGTTGGATCCAAAAATAAGGATTTTCAGTCTTCTCAAATCCTTTAAGCACCATTTTTAGCATGATCTAATGTATCTCTACTGTCACAGGGATTGTAAAAGTACATATCTGATAACTAAACAGGAAAGTTAATTTCAAAATAGGATTGTTTCAACTCTGTGACTGCTAACTGGCAATCTGAAAGCCTTTACTTTTTCTATCACTAATTAAAATGTTTCTTCATCTGTTCATTCAGGGACTCAAATAAAGTTTAGGTTATGTGCATTGGCTTACCAGTGCTCTGCGATTTATAAACAACACATTGAAACAACTTGGGCACCAGATCGTGACTGTAACGAAGGAAATGAAAACCTTGTTTCTTTGGTTTTGTTTCTAGTTCAGATCTGATGCTTGCATATCATAGGGATTTTCTTTTTTTTTTTTTTTTTTTT